>VZQC01014113.1:759031-814546 GCA_009823505.1 Rhizomys pruinosus | reverse complement strand
TTTTTTTTTTTTCATTTTTAGCTATAAGTGATAAACCATGAGTACAAGCATTTTTTTTTTTTAAGAGCTCATCAGGTCCAATTTGTGTTCCCCAAGTACTCGGGTGTGGATCCATCCCTTGCAGGATGGTCAACTTACCAGGGGTCACATCCTTAAAGAAGACTGGCTCGCCCTCTCCTAGCAGCTGTTAGTTACTAGTAGCTTCTCAGCTCGGGGTGGGACTCTATTCCCACCTCTCCTCTCCATGCTGAGATTCTGTCTGGCTTGAACTTGCTCAGGTCTTGTGCATGTTGTCACAATTGCCATGAATTCATATGTGTATCTTCCCTGTTGTGTCTGGAAAACACTGTTTCATTGTAGTCATCCACTACTCTGGCTCTTAAAACCTTTCCTCCCCCTCTTTCAAGACAATCCCTGAGTCTCAGAGCGGGGAGGGGTGTGACATAGATGTCCCATTTATGGATGAGCACTCCACAATCTCTTATTCTCTGTACATTGACCAGTTGTGGGTCTCTGTTAATTGTCATCTACTCCAAAAAGTAGCTTCCTTGATGAGCACTGAGATACACACTAATCTGTGAGGAAATAATGTTAAGTCATTAGGAGTCAGTTTAGCAGTGTCCGTTAAGCACAATAATAGTAGGATCATAGACTAGGGTCTATGAATTATCTAGCCACAGGTTCTTGGTCCTGATAACTGTGCCAGGTATAAGTTCTCATGGAGCAGTTCTTGGAGCAGGCTTCAAATCCAATCAGAAAGTGTTTGGTTACTTCTGTACCATTCGTAGCACAGTGCACCAGTGGTCCTGTCTTTCCAGGCCAGGTATTGATGCAGTTCCAAGGAGTCCAAGCTAGGTGGACTGATAGTTACTGTTCTCTTCTGGTAGCATGCATAGCACCTTCCATCACTATGACAGCTAGCCAGTAGGATGAAACATCAGTCAGTACCAGCTTGATTTCTGCATGTTTTATGAATCCAGGTATGTTGCATCTTTTGCAATAGGGTCTTACATCAAGTTCTGGCAGTAATTGGAGGTTTATGGGACCCCCTAGCCAACAATTCTAGAAAGAAGTACCCCATTCTGAATATTGGGGTTTTCATTGGCTAGCCTGTGCTGTCTAGTGGGGGCATTGCCCCTCATTATAGGGTAACCCCATTTAAACTATGTATATGTATTTTAGGAAACTTATGGTAGGTTTCTATATGACTTTTTCTCTTTAAAATTTTGTTTTTATTTTATTTTATTTTTTTCTTTTTTGGTCTTTTTTTTATTATTTATTTCTGTATGTGTATGAATGTGCTGTCTGCACGCAAGTCTGTGCACCCATGTCGTGCAATGCTGCGGAGGTCAGAAGAGGGTTTCGGATTCCCCTGGAGCTGGAGTTCTCCAGGAACTGGAGTTTCAGACGGTTCTCGGCCGCCATGTGGGTGCTGGGGATCGAACCCGGGTCCTCTGTAAGAGCGGTTGCCGCTCTTAACTGCTAGGCCATCTCTCCAGCCCCTCTTTTTATTTTTTTTTATGTGTTTCAGACATAAATCTTGAGTCAGTCTTAGTCGCCATTATACCCACTTCTCCCTTGGCACCCTCCTGCAGCCCATCCATCAGGGGGGTTCACACCTTCTGTCATTTGTTACAGTCCATTGCACAAAATTACTTTCCCTGATCACTCCTGAGTGCCAGCTCCTCCCCTGAGCTCTAGTCAGCCTATCCTGAGTCTCTTTTCTAAAGAAGGCCAGGTCTTCCTCACCTAACAATCATTTGCTGCCAGTATTTCCTCAGCCAAGGTTGGACTCTGCCAACCATTTCTGCAGTTCTTTGCTGGGTTTTTGTCCAGCTGAGCTTGCATGGGTCTTATGCATGCTGATACCAATGCTGTAGTTCATATGAACAGGGTCCCAGGAGCTTTTAGGGTTCATTTCCATTTGATCTTACATCACCTCACTGGCTGTTAAAATCTTTCTGTCTCTTCTTCTGCAATGGTCCCTGAGCCCCCTGGGTGGGTGAAGCTGAATATAAGCAGCCTGTCCATGGACCCACACTCTGTAGACTTCTAATCTTCATGATTTGGCCCTTCAGGCCCTTTTGGGTTCCTAATCTTCTGTTGCATTGAGGAGCTTCGTTAACAAGAGTTAAAAGGTAGTTAATGCCTTCTTGGGTCCTTGTCCTATGATGTTTGGGGCTTACGTGTAGAGGTTGCATTTAGACTTGTCACCTAAGCATGAGCCATTCACAGACCATGTCTGTGTGTGTCTAGCTGTGGAACTCTGCACTATTCTCATCTGGTATAAGAGAAGCTTCTTTGAGTATTGTCTGGGATATTTGTCTGTAAATATAAGGATACTTCTTTTGTGGTTGGTAACATGTTACCTTGGCCTATGGATGTGTCAGCCTTGTGGAGTTGTCTAAGATCTATGACCTCTCCAGTTGTGTGCGTCTGGCTATGTTAACAATATCACACATGAGTTTCCTCCCACTGATTGGGCTTTAGGTTCAATTGGTTAGCCATTGATTTCCCGTAAGATAGAAGTACGACTGTCACATGGATGTCGTATGCTGTGCTGGTCATTGATGTGGATATTGGTCTTGAGGCTGACGATGGAGCATCGATTGATGCTCTCCCTTAGTGGCTTGCATCGTGCTCTCCACAGCTATGGGAGCTGGTCCTCAGGGTGGTGGCTTCCATGTCAGGTCCAGCTCCATTGCTCAAGATCCAGTCCCTGAAGCATGTCCTGTCTTCAGCAATAGGGTCTTGCCTTCAGGTTCTGGGAGGCAGTCAAGGGCTTGTGGCAATATCCTGTGTAATTTTGGGAGTCTCTTGGACTACCCTGGCCAGTGACTCAAAGACAGTTTCTCCTATCTGGTACTGTTTCTTGATATGCAGCCTTCATCTTTGCATATGGACTCATGTAGAGGTATTATATATGTAATTTGTCAATAGATTGTTAGACTAATATGATTCTCTAAGGCATTATTTATCTCTCCTTTCTCCCTATATCTGTCTAGCCCTCCCTCCAAGTCTTCTCCATTTAAGGTATCCCCATTTCTCCCATGATACTGCCAGTCTTCTATGGCCCCACTTTTCTTAGACTCCTCTTTTTCTCTTTTATCCCCCACTTTCCTTCTATAGCCCTTCCTCTCCCCTCCCACTTAGATGCCCTGATTTTATCCATTCCCATAGTATCACCTGTCACTTGCTAGCCTTCTGTCTCATGTTCTCTCTCTCTCTTTACCTTCCTAGTTCCTTTTCATTTACCTGGTTCCTGTAGTTATGTCCAGATNTTTTTTTTTTTCATTTTTAGCTATAAGTGATAAACCATGAGTACAAGCATTTTTTTTTTTTAAGAGCTCATCAGGTCCAATTTGTGTTCCCCAAGTACTCGGGTGTGGATCCATCCCTTGCAGGATGGTCAACTTACCAGGGGTCACATCCTTAAAGAAGACTGGCTCGCCCTCTCCTAGCAGCTGTTAGTTACTAGTAGCTTCTCAGCTCGGGGTGGGACTCTATTCCCACCTCTCCTCTCCATGCTGAGATTCTGTCTGGCTTGAACTTGCTCAGGTCTTGTGCATGTTGTCACAATTGCCATGAATTCATATGTGTATCTTCCCTGTTGTGTCTGGAAAACACTGTTTCATTGTAGTCATCCACTACTCTGGCTCTTAAAACCTTTCCTCCCCCTCTTTCAAGACAATCCCTGAGTCTCAGAGCGGGGAGGGGTGTGACATAGATGTCCCATTTATGGATGAGCACTCCACAATCTCTTATTCTCTGTACATTGACCAGTTGTGGGTCTCTGTTAATTGTCATCTACTCCAAAAAGTAGCTTCCTTGATGAGCACTGAGATACACACTAATCTGTGAGGAAATAATGTTAAGTCATTAGGAGTCAGTTTAGCAGTGTCCGTTAAGCACAATAATAGTAGGATCATAGACTAGGGTCTATGAATTATCTAGCCACAGGTTCTTGGTCCTGATAACTGTGCCAGGTATAAGTTCTCATGGAGCAGTTCTTGGAGCAGGCTTCAAATCCAATCAGAAAGTGTTTGGTTACTTCTGTACCATTCGTAGCACAGTGCACCAGTGGTCCTGTCTTTCCAGGCCAGGTATTGATGCAGTTCCAAGGAGTCCAAGCTAGGTGGACTGATAGTTACTGTTCTCTTCTGGTAGCATGCATAGCACCTTCCATCACTATGACAGCTAGCCAGTAGGATGAAACATCAGTCAGTACCAGCTTGATTTCTGCATGTTTTATGAATCCAGGTATGTTGCATCTTTTGCAATAGGGTCTTACATCAAGTTCTGGCAGTAATTGGAGGTTTATGGGACCCCCTAGCCAACAATTCTAGAAAGAAGTACCCCATTCTGAATATTGGGGTTTTCATTGGCTAGCCTGTGCTGTCTAGTGGGGGCATTGCCCCTCATTATAGGGTAACCCCATTTAAACTATGTATATGTATTTTAGGAAACTTATGGTAGGTTTCTATATGACTTTTTCTCTTTAAAATTTTGTTTTTATTTTATTTTATTTTTTTCTTTTTTGGTCTTTTTTTTATTATTTATTTCTGTATGTGTATGAATGTGCTGTCTGCACGCAAGTCTGTGCACCCATGTCGTGCAATGCTGCGGAGGTCAGAAGAGGGTTTCGGATTCCCCTGGAGCTGGAGTTCTCCAGGAACTGGAGTTTCAGACGGTTCTCGGCCGCCATGTGGGTGCTGGGGATCGAACCCGGGTCCTCTGTAAGAGCGGTTGCCGCTCTTAACTGCTAGGCCATCTCTCCAGCCCCTCTTTTTATTTTTTTTTATGTGTTTCAGACATAAATCTTGAGTCAGTCTTAGTCGCCATTATACCCACTTCTCCCTTGGCACCCTCCTGCAGCCCATCCATCAGGGGGGTTCACACCTTCTGTCATTTGTTACAGTCCATTGCACAAAATTACTTTCCCTGATCACTCCTGAGTGCCAGCTCCTCCCCTGAGCTCTAGTCAGCCTATCCTGAGTCTCTTTTCTAAAGAAGGCCAGGTCTTCCTCACCTAACAATCATTTGCTGCCAGTATTTCCTCAGCCAAGGTTGGACTCTGCCAACCATTTCTGCAGTTCTTTGCTGGGTTTTTGTCCAGCTGAGCTTGCATGGGTCTTATGCATGCTGATACCAATGCTGTAGTTCATATGAACAGGGTCCCAGGAGCTTTTAGGGTTCATTTCCATTTGATCTTACATCACCTCACTGGCTGTTAAAATCTTTCTGTCTCTTCTTCTGCAATGGTCCCTGAGCCCCCTGGGTGGGTGAAGCTGAATATAAGCAGCCTGTCCATGGACCCACACTCTGTAGACTTCTAATCTTCATGATTTGGCCCTTCAGGCCCTTTTGGGTTCCTAATCTTCTGTTGCATTGAGGAGCTTCGTTAACAAGAGTTAAAAGGTAGTTAATGCCTTCTTGGGTCCTTGTCCTATGATGTTTGGGGCTTACGTGTAGAGGTTGCATTTAGACTTGTCACCTAAGCATGAGCCATTCACAGACCATGTCTGTGTGTGTCTAGCTGTGGAACTCTGCACTATTCTCATCTGGTATAAGAGAAGCTTCTTTGAGTATTGTCTGGGATATTTGTCTGTAAATATAAGGATACTTCTTTTGTGGTTGGTAACATGTTACCTTGGCCTATGGATGTGTCAGCCTTGTGGAGTTGTCTAAGATCTATGACCTCTCCAGTTGTGTGCGTCTGGCTATGTTAACAATATCACACATGAGTTTCCTCCTACTGATTGGGCTTTAGGTTCAATTGGTTAGCCATTGATTTCCCGTAAGATAGAAGTACGACTGTCACATGGATGTCGTATGCTGTGCTGGTCATTGATGTGGATATTGGTCTTGAGGCTGACGATGGATCATCGATTGATGCTCTCCCTTAGTGGCTTGCATTGTGCTCTCCACAGCTATGGGAGCTGGTCCTCAGGGTGGTGGCTTCCATGTCAGGTCCAGCTCCATTGCTCAAGATCCAGTCCCTGAAGCATGTCCTGTCTTCAGCAATAGGGTCTTGCCTTCAGGTTCTGGGAGGCAGTCAAGGGCTTGTGGCAATATCCTGTGTAATTTTGGGAGTCTCTTGGACTACCCTGGCCAGTGACTCAAAGACAGTTTCTCCTATCTGGTACTGTTTCTTGATATGCAGCCTTCATCTTTGCATATGGACTCATGTAGAGGTATTATATATGTAATTTGTCAATAGATTGTTAGACTAATATGTTTCTCTAAGGCATTATTTATCTCTCCTTTCTCCCTATATCTGTCTAGCCCTCCCTCCAAGTCTTCTCCATTTAAGGTATCCCCATTTCTCCCTTGATACTGCCAGTCTTCTATGGCCCCACTTTTCTTAGACTCCTCTTTTTCTCTTTTATCCCCCACTTTCCTTCTATAGCCCTTCCTCTCCCCTCCCACTTAGATGCCCTGATTTTATCCATTCCCATAGTATCACCTGTCACTTGCTAGCCTTCTGTCTCATGTTCTCTCTCTCTCTCTTTACCTTCCTAGTTCCTTTTCATTTACCTGGTTCCTGTAGTTATGTCCAGATATATACTTATTTGAAAGGATTTGATATTAGGATCCACAAATGAGGGACAAAATACATAATTTGTCACTTCACTTAGCATAACAACTTCTAGTTCATCCATTTACCACCAAGCAGAGGTCAGCCACAGGCCCTCACTGCCAGACTGGAACCCACAGGACTGCAGCACCCAGTGGAGTCTGCCTGCCAGCTCTGCAGAGCTGACTGCAAACTTCTGAATCTGGGTCTAAGGGCAGAGAAGCCTAGCCTGGAGTTGTGGGAAGGGCCCATGTGACTTTTTCAAAAGGCCTTTAGTGTTAGTTATCTTTCTGGTGTATTCCCTTCTTAATCCTGCCCTCCCACCCCACTTCCTGTTCCATTATTCCCCTTCCCCCATTTATATCACAGCAGTTTCCCCTCCATTGAAAGAACTGCCTCCTACCCCCCTTCTAGCCTCCTGACCTCTATGGGTTTTCCAAATTAAACACACAGATCTAAAGATTGAATAATACTAAACAATAAAAGAACTACTGATGATATCACCATCCCTGATTTTAAGTTATACTACAGAGTTATATATTAAAAACAGCATGCGGTTAAGAGCGCCGATTACCCCACATAGCGGCTAAGAACCGTCTTTAACTCCAGTTCCAGGGTAATCTGATGCCCTCTTCTGACCACTGCATTGCACGACACAGGTGCACCAACCTACATGCAGACAGTACATTCATACACCTAAAAAAAAAAAAAAAAAAAAAATATATATAGATATATATATATATAGATATATAGATAAGTGTGAATAACAGGATAAAAACAGCATGGTACTGGCATAAAAAGAGACACACTGATCAATGGAATAGAATTGAGTACCTGTATGTAAGTCCATC
This sequence comes from Rhizomys pruinosus, assembly GCA_009823505.1. NCBI lineage: Eukaryota > Metazoa > Chordata > Mammalia > Rodentia > Spalacidae > Rhizomys > Rhizomys pruinosus. The sequence goes on along the minus strand of VZQC01014113.1, from coordinate 807,118 downwards.
TACCTACAGCCACCTGATTTTTAACAAAACAGCCAAAAATAAATATTGGAGAAAAGACAGCATCTTTAGCAAATTGTATTGGTCAAACTGGGTAGCTACACATAGATGAATGAAACTAGATCTATAGCTCTCACCCTGAATAAAACCCAACTCCAAATGGTTCAAGTATCTCAACATAAACCTGACAACCTGAATTTAATAGAGGAGAAAGTAGGGAATATACTGGAACTTATAGGCACAGGGAAGGACTTTCTGAATAGGATCCTGATAACAAAGACATTAAGACCAACAGTTGACGAATGGGACTAAAAAGCTTCTGTACAGCAAAGGATCAGAATGAAGAGGCAACCTAATAGAATGGGAAAAAAAACCCCAAAACCTTTCCTAACTATACGAAAGGGGGGTTAGTATCTAAAATATACAAAGAACTCAAAAAAACTAACCATGAGGAAAGCAAACAATCCAGTTAAAAAACAGGGCATATAACTAAACAGTTCTTCAAAGACGAAATGCAAATGGTTGAGATTTGTGTGCGTGCGTGCGTGTATATATGTGTGTGTGTGTGTGTGTGTGTGTGTGTGTGTGTTAGTGTTTGAGACAGGGTCTCCTAGCCTAAGCTGGCCTGGGACTCATTATGTAGACCAGGCTGGCCTTGAACTCACAGAGATCCACTTGCCTCTGCCGAGTGCTGGGCAGGATTAAAGGCATGTATCACCACACATGGCCTGAGAAGTATTTTTTTTTTTTTAGAAATTCTTTTATTTATTTATGTGTATGAGTGTACTGTTTGCATGTAGGTTGGTGCACCTGTGTCATGAAATGCCTCGGAGGTCAGAAGAGGGCTTCAGATTCCCCTGGAACTGGAGTTAAAGATGGTTCTTAGCCACCATGTGGGTGCTGGGAATTGAACACGAGTCCTCTGCAAGAGCAGTCGGTGCTCTTAACCGCTGAACCATCTCTCCAGCCCTGAGAAGTACTTTTAAAATGTTCAACATGCTGGGCTGGAGAAATGGCTCAGTGGTTAAGGGCACCAACTGCTCTTGTGGAGGACTCGGGTTTGATTCCCACCACCCACATGGTGGCTAAGAACTGTCTTTAACTCCAGTTCCAGGGGAACCTAACACCCTCTTCTGACTTCTGTGGCATTGCACGACATGGGTGCACCATTCTACATGCAGACAGTACATTCATACACATATAAATCAATCAATCAATAAAATGTTCAGTCACCAGAGAAATACAAATCAAGTCAAAAGTACTTTGACGGGGCTGGAGAGATGGCCTGGCGGTTAAGAGCACCGACTGCTCTTACAGAGGACCTGGGTTCGATCCCCAGCACCCACATGGCAGCCAAGAACCGTCTGAAACTCCAATTCCAGGAGAACTCCAGTTCCAGGGGAATCCGACACCCTCTTCTGACCTCCGCGGCATTGCATGACACGGGTGCACAAACCTGCATGCAGACAGTACATTCATACACATACAGAAATTAAAAAAAAAAAGTACTTTGAGATTTTATCTTACCCCAATCAGAATGGCTAAGATACTGCAACAACAACAACAATAATAATCAAATGTTGGCATGGATATGGGAAAAGGGTACACTTACTGTTGGTAGGAGTGAAGACTGGTACAGTCACTATGGAAATCAATGTAGAGAGTCCATGAGAAGCTAGAGAGAAATCTACCACATGATCCAGCCAGACCACTCTTGGGCATAAACCCAAAGGACTCTATACCCTACCACAGAGATGCCCGCTCATCCCTGTTCATTCCTGCTCTATTGGAAATAACCTAGATGCTCATCAGCTGATGAGTGGATAATGAAACTGTAGTACATTATGCCCCCCTGGACTTATGGCAATTCCTTTTTTTTTTTGGTGTTTTTTTTGAGACGTCTCCCTGTAGCCCCAGCTGGCCTGAAACTAGCCCTGTAGACCAGGCTGGCCTTGAACTCACAGAGATCCACCTGCCTCTGCCTCCCAAGTGCTGGGGATTAAAGGTGTGCCTCACCANCCAGGGGAATCCGACACCCTCTTCTGACCTCCGCGGCATTGCATGACACGGGTGCACAAACCTGCATGCAGACAGTACATTCATACACATACAGAAATTAAAAAAAAAAAGTACTTTGAGATTTTATCTTACCCCAATCAGAATGGCTAAGATACTGCAACAACAACAACAATAATAATCAAATGTTGGCATGGATATGGGAAAAGGGTACACTTACTGTTGGTAGGAGTGAAGACTGGTACAGTCACTATGGAAATCAATGTAGAGAGTCCATGAGAAGCTAGAGAGAAATCTACCACATGATCCAGCCAGACCACTCTTGGGCATAAACCCAAAGGACTCTATACCCTACCACAGAGATGCCCGCTCATCCCTGTTCATTCCTGCTCTATTGGAAATAACCTAGATGCTCATCAGCTGATGAGTGGATAATGAAACTGTAGTACATTATGCCCCCCTGGACTTATGGCAATTCCTTTTTTTTTTTGGTGTTTTTTTTGAGACGTCTCCCTGTAGCCCCAGCTGGCCTGAAACTAGCCCTGTAGACCAGGCTGGCCTTGAACTCACAGAGATCCACCTGCCTCTGCCTCCCAAGTGCTGGGGATTAAAGGTGTGCCTCACCATACCTGGCAGTTAAAGACAGTTCTTAGCCTTGGCAACTCTTTTTAATCTCTTTTTATACTGTATATGTATATATTTTAAGAAGCTTCTATGGTGGTAGGTTTCCATACAACTTTTTTTTAAACATTTTTATTGAAGTTTTGTGCATTTCATACATCTTTTCTCATTCCAATCTAGACTCATCTCCCCTTCAATGCCCCCCACCCCACCTGAGTTCATGCACCCTGCCATTCCTGCCCTGTATCTTTTTCTGATTCTCTTCAAAGTTTTTCAAAACAGGATTATTGTTCTTGGGGGAACTTTACTGTTTCAGTCCCTTCCTTGTCCCAGTTCCTCTGCTGTTGTAGTTCCCTTCAATCTGTATTGCTTCTACATATATATATTACACCTATATTAAACTTATATCATCTGTACACAAACTCATTTCCATATCAGGATTTTTCAGGATTCACATTTTTCTTTTTAAATTTATAGTATTCTAAAATATGCCTACATATCCTCCATCCATATACCAAGATTACAAAGTCTAAAAATAAGTGTTGGGTTAATTCTAGAGCCTGTTAAGGGATTTACGTTATAAGTGCACAGTTGCTTTCAGGGAAAGGGGTATATAGCATTGATGTTCCTCAGTTTGCCTTACAACTCAGTGGTGGGTGCTAGCATCCACAAATGAGGGATACCATTTATCAATTGTTTTTCTGGGACTGTGTTACTTCACTTAGCATAATATCTTCCAGTTCTATCCATTTACCTGCAAAGTTCCTGATCCATACAACTTTTTCTAAAGGCCTTTAGTGTTACCTCTCTCCATACTTCCTCCTCTGTATACAATGGAATATTATTCAGCTTTAAGAAAACTCTTACCCATCGCTGGCAGCAGTGCAAACTGGTATAGCCACTATGAAATCAGTTAGAGAGTGTCCAAAGTTTGAAATTGATCTACCATATGATCCAGCCATACCACTCTTGGGTATTTACCCCACAGACTATATCTTCCTATAGAAGTACCTGTTCCTCCATGTTCATTGCTAATCTATTCATAGCAGCCAGAAATTGGAAGCAACCTAGGTGTCCATCAACTGATAATGAATAATGAAGATGTGGTACATATACACAATGGAGCATTATTCCACTCTTAAAAAAAAGAAATTGACAGATAAATGGATGGAGCTGGAAATAATCATCCCGAGTGAGATAACCCAGACCCAGAAGACAAATGTCATGTGTTTGTTTTTTTTTTCAGCTACCTAATATAGCCTAGACCCACCTGCCTAGGGATGGCACAGCCTACAGAGGCTGGGCTGTCCTGCATCAGTTAGCAATCCAAAAAATACCCAATAGTCATGCCCACTGGCCAGTCTGAGAGAGGAATTTTTCAGTTGAGGTTCCCTCTTTCCAGGTGTCCAGACTGTCAAGATGACAAAGCTAACCAGCACAAAATACTTTAAGCCTAGAAAATAGTTTATTCACTTACTGTTTTGAGGAATAAATAACTATAGGTACACTTGAACCTGTCCTCCCCTATTTTTGAACAAACCTTTTTTTTTTGTGTGTGTGTTTTTGAGACAGGGTCTCCCTGCAGCCCCACCTGGCCTGGAACTAGACCTGTAGACCAGGCTGGCCTTGAACTCACAGAGATCCATGAGGGTGCTGGGAATCGAACTTGGGTCCTCTGCAAGAGCAGTCTGTGCTCCCAACCACTGAGCCGTCTTTCCAGCCCCAGAACAAACCTTTTTTTATGCAAGGCCCCAGTGCTGAGAGCTCAGCTTCCCTGTAGGAGGTCTGCCTTCCATCTTAAATTTACTGCTCTGTTCCTCCAGTGTTTCACAGCTACCCTTCCTGCCCCTTACAGTGACCCTGGGCACATTGTTTTATATTCCTGAGCTTTGTGTTTCTCATGTGCACAATAAGAATAATAATAACACCTGCCTGCTCTGAGTTATTTCGAGGATCAATTTTGAGATAATATATGTGGAAGTACTTTGTAAAGCTCTGTTACACACTGCACCATCTTCTGTATAGCAAGCTGCCAGCACTGTTCTCCAGGCTGTGGAGGAGGGTCCTGGGGACTGGGCTGCCCAGGAAGTGATGGATGGGAGTCCCAAGGCTTTCTTAGCCTGCTGCATGTCTATTTACATTGTGTATGTATGAGTGTATATGCATACACACAAATCTTCACATATGATCACACGTGGAATAATTAGAAATACTCCACTTTGAAGGTAAGGACTGAGAAAAATCATTCCTACTTGGATTTTCTTCCATCTTTTTTTTTTTTCTTGGTCTTTTTGAAACAGGGTCCCTCTATAGCCCCAGCTGGCCTAGAACTCACTATGTAGACAAGGCTGGCCTAGAACTCACTATGTAGACCAGGCTGGCTTTGAACTCACAGAGATCCACCTGCCTCTGCCTCCTGAGTACTGGGATTAAAGGCATGACCACGGTGCCTGGTCTCTTCCATCATTTTAAAGGTTCTGTTATTTTATTTTTTTAATTTATGTGCGAGTGTGTTGCCTGAAAGTATATAAGTGCATCCCTATTGTGCAGTGCCTGCGGAACTCAGAAGAGGGTGTCAGGTCCCTGGAACTGGAGTTGTAGACAGTTGTTAGCCACCATGTGGGTCCTGGGAACTGAACCTAGGTCCTCTGCAAAAGCAGCCAGTATTCTCCACCGCTGAGCCATTTCTCTAGCCCCTGTGTTAGTTTCTGACTTACATCTCTTATGGCTTTATAGTGGAATGACCATTTAAAAAAAATCAGTTATTTCCTGTTTTTAAAAACAAGAATCTTCATAACCATTTGGCAAAGGAATTTTACTTTCACCAATATGCCTTGTAAAATTCCTGCCACCAGTTTTCTTAGCTCAGTCTATCTTTTTCTTCTGCCTCTCCTACTGCATGTGGTCTGAAGCAGGTCCTGCTGTGTGAACTCTTTCTCTGTCTCCTCCCACCTCTGTAACACAGTAATCTTGAAATGTCAGTGTAATTACTGTTTGACCATGTGACAGAAAAAACTGGTGAAACTTCTTTGTGCATGTTCATGTGTGTGCGTGTGTGTGTGCATGCATGCGTGTTGTGCATGTGTGCGCGCGCGTGCATGTGTGTGTGTGTGTGTGCGCGCGCGAGTCCAGAGGACTCCTTGAGTATTATTCTTCAGTCACCATCAACCTTGGTTGTTTCGTTTTCAGACAGGATCTTAACAAACTAAGATAGGCTAGCTGCCTGCAGCCCCAGGAATGCCCCTGTCTCCCTCCATTAGCCCAACACTGGCATTACAAGTACAGGCCACCTTTTTTTTTTTTTAACATCGAATTGTGTATCATCCTTGCGGCCACTTCTTGTTTTGTTTTGTTTTGTTTTTCATTATGGGTTCTAGAGATCTGAGGTACTTTATCAACTGAACTATCACCCCAGCCCTTGATATTTCCTAATGCATGCTGAGGAAGACATTCCAAACCAGATGCAGCAGAGAACCACTGCAATGGTGTCTTGCAGTGGGAAAGGGGTTGGGCTCAATTCTAAATACAATATAGACAAGTGGAGATTTACAGCCAAGGATGGTATGAGGGGTAGTAGACAGAAGGTTACTAGGAAGTGTAAGAGAAGTAATAGGCATCATGGCTAAGAGACTTAAAAGGATTCCTGCTGAAGCCATGCCCTGCTACCCATGTCACCTGGTAGGTAGATGGAAGGTTCAGGAACCTGTCCATGTCAAGGACGGTCAGTGACAACAGGAGTTCTCAGATGGGCTGAGCAGGGCTCTTTTGCTGAAACTGGTTTTATAGGGAACTACAAGGATGAACTTAGCAGAAAATTTGGAAGTTTAAAGTTTGGTCAAGCCAGGAATCATTGTCAGCCTTGCCTGTACCACTTGTGTAGGTTCTCCCTGGACATCCTGGTTGCTGTTCTTTGTCTCTTAGCATTTTAGATTCAATCATTTGCATTTTACTTAATTATGGTACTCTGGTTCAAACAATGGATACCTTAGCGGAAGGTAAGCCTGTTTAGTTATATTTAGAAGTATTCAGTTTCATTTTTTAATGTATAAGATCTAAGAAGTCCCAGGTGTGGTGGCGCATGCCTGTAATCTCAGCACTTGGGAGGCAGAGGCAGGCGGATCTCTGTGAGTTCAAGGCCAGCCTGATCTATATATTTAGTTCCAGGCCAGCTGGGACTAAAGGGAGACCCTGTCTCAAAAAGACAAAAAAAAAAAAAAATCTAAGAAGTCTTTCAAAGCCAAGTGTAGAAATTAAAGATGTACGGGGCTGGAGAGATGGCTTAGCGGTTAAGAGTGCTGACTGTTCTTGCAGAGGACCCGGGTTCGATCCCCAGCACCCACATGGCAGCTGAGAACCGTCTTTAACTCCAGTTCCAGGGGAATCTGACACCCTCTTCTGATCTCCGTCGCATTGCATGGCACGGGTGCACAAATCTACATGCAGACAGTACATTCATATACATACAAAAATAAATAAAGTTTAAAAAAGAAAATTTAAAGATGTAGCCGGGCGTGGTATAGAAATTAAAGGTGTAGCCGTACATCTTTAATCCCAGAACTTGGGAGGGAGAGGCAGGCAGATCTCTGTGAGTTCAAGGCCAGCCTGCTCTACAGAGCAAGGTCCAGCCAGCTGGGGCTCCAGGGAGACCCTGTCCCAAAAAGACCAAAAAAAAAAAAAAAAGAAAATAAAGATGTGGTGGTGACTGGATGTGGTGACTCACTATAATCCCAGCACTTAGAGAGGCTGAGCCATGCAGGTTGAAGAGTTCAAGACCAGCCTGAGATATTTAAGGAGACCTTGTCTCAAGACAAAACAAAACTACTAAAACCAAGTCAAGCAAACAGCAAAGATGATAACACATACATAAAACCTTAATTATACTTTAGAACTTACAACTTGTACTCCTAGATAGCTACCCAAAGGAGACTTCAAGTGGGCAGATGACACTCACAGTTGTTGGAAACAAAAGTTTATCAGGAGAGTCCATAAATTATGGTGGAATCAAACAACGGAACTGCCACCATGTGAAAAGACTTCAATTTGCTGGGTGTGGTGGAGCATGCCTTTAATCCTAGCACTTGGGAGGCGGATCTTTGTGAGTTCAAGGCCAGCCTGGTCTACAGAGCAAGTTCTAGGACAGCTGAGGCTACAGGGAGACCCTGTCTCGAAAAGACCAAAAAAAAAAAAAAAAAAAAGAAAAGACATCAATTTGACGTAAATGCGTATCAGGATAGGGTCAGATTTTGTCTTTGTACAAAGTTTAGGTGAGTGTGGTGGCTAGCACCTATCTATTGTCACCTCCAGAAGCTGAGGACTAGCTAGGGGCAACAGGGTAAGAACCTGTCTTTAAAAGTTTTGAAACATACAGAACAGCCCTGGCATTGTATTTGGATGTAGTGTTTATAAAACTAACAGAATAAGAAACCAGATTCAGGGTAGTGATTGCTTCTTAAGAGAGTAGGACAGCTGGTTCAGGGCTAAGAACATTGGCTGCTCTTGCAGAGGATTCAGATTCAGCTCCCAGGATTCACAGGGTGGCTAACAACTATCTATAACTCCAGTGCCCTCTTCTGGCCTCCACATAGGTGTACTTAAGTGCAGGCAAAACACTCCTGTATATAAAAATAACTAAATAGATTTTTTTAATTTTTTAAAAATTTTTATTTATTTCTGTATGTGTATGAATGTACTGTCTGCATGTAGGTCTGTGCACCTGTGTCGTGCAGTGCTGAGGAGGTCAGAAGAGGGTGTTGGACTCCCCCGGAACTGGAGTTCTCCGAATTGGAGCTAAAGATGGTTCTCAGCCGCCATGTGGGTGCTGGGGATTGAACCCAGGTCCTCTGCAAGAGCAGTTGGCGCTCTTAACCACTAGGCCATCTCTCCAGGCCCAAGGATTTTTTTTTTTTTACAAATAAAATAAACTATAACAAAAATACTTAATTCATGCCCTGCATGGTGGCACATACCTTTAATCCTAGCGGTCTTGGGGGGCAGAGGCAGGTGGATTTTTGTGAGTTCAAGGCCAACCTGGTCTACAGAGTGAGTTCCAGGACAGCTGGGGCTCCAGGGAGACCCTGTCCTGAAAAGACAGTATGTTGTTCTTTTAAGAGCTGGGGAAAACACCACATCAGATAGTGAAGCAGTACTGATGGCCACTCAGAGTTCCTGTTGAGCCTGTACCTGGGAAATAAGTGCCTTAACTAGTGTGCTGGTTAGTCTTTTGTCAACTTAGTATAAGCTAGAGTCACCTGGGGTGAAAGAACCAGTCTGATGCAGGCATTACCTCCATCAGGTGGGCCAAGGAAATACAAGAAAAGTGGCTGAACAAGCCAGGTGGATCAGTCTAGTAGGCAACATTGTTCTGTGGTCTCTGCCTCCAGCTTCCTGTCTTGAGTTCTTGCCCTGACTTACTTCGGTGAGGAACTATCTTTTGGAAGAATCAGATGAAGTAAACCCTTTCTTACCCGAGTTGGTTTTGGTCAGTGTTTTTTGTTGTTTTTTAAAGATATTTTATTTTAGTTTTATGTGTATTATTGTTAGGCTTGCATGTATGTAAGTGCTCCTGTAGTGCCCAAGGAGGACAGAAGAAGGCATCAAATCCCTGGAACTGGAGTTACAGATGGTTGTTAGTCGCCATGTGGATGCTGGGAACCAAACCCAAGTCCTCCACACAAGCAGCCAGTGCTCTAACCACTGGACCATTTTTCCAGCCCTGTGGGGTTTTACCCTAGCAGGAACAATCAGCTATCATTTTCCAATTCTAATTTTATTTGAATGGTATTTCACTATTCCTATTCCATTAATTTAAAAAATTTTTAAGTATTTTGTTATTTTATTTTATGTATATGAGTGTATTGCCTGCATGTGTGTAAGTGCACACATGTCATGCAATGCCTGTGATGTCAGAAGAGGACATTGGATCCCCTGGAACTGGAATTACAAGTGGTTGTTAGCCACCATGTGGGTGCTGGGAATCGAACTGGGTCCTCTGCAAGAGCAGTCAGTGCTCTTAACCACTGAGCCATCTCTCCAGCTCCCTGCATTAATTTCTTTTAAACAAAATCTAGAGTTAGAGGAGAAAACTGCTATGATTCTTAAAAACAAAGAATGCTAGTTGGTATTATGAAAACATAATGTTAAGATAAATATTTTCAAAGACTGACAGTGTGGCTGACAAGTTAACTGCTTCCTACTGCAGAGGAGTCTCAGGGTTGTTAGAGATTGATGTGTTGGCTTCTGTTATTCCTAGGGCTTCACACATTTCCCATGCTCAGGGAAACTTTTCTTTTCTTCCTTCTCTTCTTTCAGACAATACCCCTACAGATACCTGCCTCTCAACCTGGATAATGGGAGTGTAGTCCTTACTGGTGTTTTCTCTACATTGTGATTGGCTGGAAATCCATCTATCTTTACTGGAATTCAGACTCCATACAGATGGCTGTAGATTTTTGTAAATCATTGAATCAGTCCTCAGTACTTAGTACCATGTCTGCTACAAAGAAGGCACTAGTAAATGACTACTGGATGAATAAATAAATGAACGAATGAAAAGGTCACAACTGAAGGGGACATTCTGGAAACTGAGTCATTTGATGGGAATCATTAAAGTAGGTTTTCCTCTTATTCATAAAAGAAAGATAATTAAGTTGAGTAATAAAATGTGAGTAATTCTCTTTGGAACTCTTAAGTGGAAAAATGAAAAGCTTAGCTTTAAATGCCAGTGCCTTACTAGAAATGATGAATGGGGAAATGGGAAATGAAAAAGACACAGCAGGACTGAGATAATGATTTTAAAAGTTGACATTGTTTTTTTTTTGTCATTTATCTGATTTTCAGTGTTATTTTAAAATTATATTTTACATAGCATGATTCATTCCTTTTCTTTCTTCTTCCTGCTTCCCTTTTCTTCCTTCTTTGTTTCCTAACCCCTCTCTCCCTCCCTCTCTCCCTGCCTCTCTCCCTGCCTCTCTCCCTCCCTCTCTCCCTGCCTCTCTCCCTCCCTCCCTCTCTCCCTCTCTCCTTCCCTCCCTCTCTCCCCTCCCTCCCTCCTTCCCTTTCTCGCTCCCTCTCTCCCTCCCTCTTTTTTCTTTCTTGATGCTGGGAATTAAACTCAGAACTTCTTACATGTTAAGCTTGGGCTCTGCCACTGAGCCACATTCCCAGCCCCTGATTTCTTTCTCTCTGTGTGTATGTGTGTATGTACACATGTACCTGTGTGCCTGTCTTTTTTTTTTTTTTTTTTTTTTTTTTTTTTCGTCTTTTCCAATATAGGGTCTCCCTGTAGCCTCATCTGTACCTGAACATGCTGTACGTAGACCAAGTGGCCCTTAACTCACAGAGACCACCTGCCTCTGACCTCCGAGTCTTATTACAGCCATGCCCCAACCACGCGGGCCTCTTCACCTTATTTTGAGACAGGTCTCTCCATCAAACTGAGCTCTCACTTATTGACTAGATCGTCTGGCTGCAAGCCCCATGGAGCTTCCTGTCCTCCTCCTCCACTGCCACTAATGTTTGACTCTAGAGTCTGGCGTTTAAATGGGTGTGAGGTTGAATGACCCAATCTCCCCAGCCTTGAATTTTCTTTCTTCTCCTTCTTTCTTTCTTCTTTCTTTCTTCTTTCTTCTTTCTTTTTCTTTCTTTCTTTCTTTCTTTCTCTTCCTTTCTTTCCTTTCTTTCCTTTCTTTCCTTTCTTTCCTTTCTTTCCTTTCTTCCTTCCCGTCCCTTCCCGTCCCTTCCCGTCCCTTCTTCCTGTCCCTTCTTCCCGTCCCTTCTTCCCGTCCCTTCTTCCCGTCCCTTCTTCCCGTCCTGTCTTTTCAAGACAGGGTCTTCCTGTAGCTCCATCTGTCCTGGAACTTGCTCTGTAGACCAGACTGTCCTTGAACTCACAAAGATCCGCCTGCCTCTGTCTCCTGAGTGCTAGGATTAAAGGCGTGCGCCACCACGCCTTGATTTCTTAATGTTCAGTGAACAGCAACCCAAAAACTTAACCTTTCTAGAAACTTTTTTTCACAAGTAAACACTCTTTCCCTGGGTATTTTTTATTTTTCTTTTCAGTTTTACCCTTTTTTTTTGGTATTTTTGAGACAGGGTCACCCTTTTAGTACCAGGTGTCCTGGAGCTTGCTCTGTAGACCAGGCTGGCCTTGAACCCACAGAGATCCACCTACCTCTGCCTCCCGAGTGCTGGGATTAAAGGCGTGCGCCACCACGCCCGGCCTGGGTATTTGTTTTTAATAACCGTTTGTTATAGAATGCCTCAGCCCCCAATAATTGTACTCCTGTTCCTATTAGGATGTTAGCTTGTTAGACTCAACTCAGTTGACACCATCTTTTATCTTGAAACCTGAATGAAGGGCAGCATCTTCAGCCCAAAGGGAGGCTGTTCCAATGTACTGAGAGCAGATGTCACACTCCCAGTCATCAGCTTTCATCATGGAGATCTTAGATTATGGTTGTATGGAAAGTTGGAGAAAAGAAATCTGCTTTCCTAGTGAGCTCTTACTCTCTTGGATGTGGAAGATCTGAAGACTGTTGGGTGTATTATTTAAGAGACAATGGGGTAATTTCAGTGCCCAGTATGGCATTGTCTCAATAGCTGGATACAATTTTTTCACTTATATCACAAACAGTTATCCATTAGTCTGCCATACTCTTTGAGCAAGCATTATGCAAGGCATCCTGCGGAGGATGCAGTGATGAATAAACTCACCGTCCTTCAGGTACTTACGTCAGATAGGAAAACAATTAACAAACATAAACGTGAAACTATAAAGTCATTTTAAAAGTGATAACTTAAAAGTTTTTTATTTTATTTTATGTTTATGAGTGTTTTGCCTGCATGTAAGTTCATATATCTCATGCAGTGCATGTGGAGGTTAGAAGAGGGTGTTGGATCCCTGGAATTGGAGTTATGGACAGTTGTTAGCTGTTGTGAGGGTGCTGAGAACCAAACCTGGATATTCTGCAAGATCAGCCAGTGCTGGTAATGGCTGAACCATCTTTCCAGTCCCCTGATAGAAAATATTAAAGGGGAGGGATAACTTATTTTAAACTAGGGGAAATAAGAACAGTTATCCCAAGCAAGGATAGGCACAAGTGTTGTAGCCTAAAGGAATGGCACAGCTGAAGTGTAGGAGAAGTACAGTAGGAGTGGGAATGGTTCTGTGAAGCACAAGATACAAGCAGAGAATGTCTATTAATATGCTGAAAAGCCCCCCCCCCCGAGTGCTCATTTAAGGATTTGAGACTTTATTCAAGCAGTGAGAGTCTGAAGCTTTTGAGCAGAAGGGAGTGATGACATCAAATCTGAGTTTGATATTATTTCCAGTTGTGTCCACCAGTAATGATTACCCCTGAGGTTAGCAAGGGTGTGCCAGCTTTGAGGGTTAGTTGGATTCATTTATGATCTGTAAAGTGGCCCACAGTAGTTAAGGCACCATGGAAATCAGGAACGATGTTCCACTTTCTTTTCTTCAATGATCACCTTTCAGCCATTCCCTGGGCTGTGTTTTCCAGTATCAGCACTCCAGATGGTCTCTCGATCATCACTATCATCATCATCATCATCATCATCATCATCATCATCATCATCTAAAGAGTCCTTCACTTTCTCTTTCTGCCTATGTTATTTTCAGTTTTCAATAGCATTTCTCTCTCCTTAGAAAATGGACAAGAAACCACTTAATGCTCTCCCCCTTTGTCACTGGCTGTTTGATGCAAGGCAAGTCAGTTCAGTTCACTTTTGAACCCCAAAGACCTTTCTGTGAAGTTTGGATACAGTATTATTTGCTCCTTTAAACTCATAAGTGAGGATGAGATGAGGTAAAGGATAAGAAAATGCTCTGTAAATGTTAAAGCCCTGTGCAAATATGAGGTTGCATTAAGTCGTGGCTTCAGCAACTGCTGGCAGAATTTGTCATTCTGTCAGCTCAATTAGGGTGAGATCCTAGCAACACAAAAATCTTGTTCAGGAGAGATCTACCCTGGTTTTCATTGTGGCTGACCACATTGGATGGCTTGCTACCATGACTGCCTAGCAGTGCAGAGCAAGGGAATACTGTGAATTTTTATAATTATATTTGTATGACAATACACAGCTCCTGACAAATATTCTGTCATCTGCTCCTGACAGTAACTTGGTGAGGAGATTTTTATTACACGCCTGGTTAAGGCTCCTTGTTACTTGTACTTCTCCTTGCAGTCACCCTGAGTACCACAGCAGCCACGCTGTGAGCTGTGTGCAAGCTTCCCCTGTATGACTTCAGGAGTGTGGGTGAGGCCAGGCTCTTGGATCTGCCCACAGTCTTGCCCCTGATTGAGCAGAAACCATCCAAGCCCAAAGTGGTCTTTATGGGGTCTGAATCTAGACGTCTTAGCCACACTGAAGGCTGGGTGGCCTTGCCAACCTTGATTTGGAGTTCAGTGCTGCTGTAACGACTTGTGGTGTGGACCCATTCTTAGTGTCAACAGCTTGCCTGGGGTTTGGCAGCGCTGTGTGGGTGATTCTCAGTTCTGTGCTCGTTCAGTCTTGCTCCTGTTTCTAGAGCTCCTCTGGAGTACACAAGCTCTTGACTTTAGCCATTGTCAGAGCCATCGTGGTGCAGGGAAAGCATGTGGGCTTTGGAGAGAGGCTGCTGCTGCTGCTGCTGCTGCTGCTGCTGCTGCTGCTGCTGCTACTGGAACCTGGGAATTAGTCATTTTTCTTTCCCTTCTTGTAGGATAAAGTTGCCAGGACCCACTGAATTAGGTTGTAAAGATTGCTGGTAGTGTTTCTAAAGTGCCTGACAATACATATTACCATCTTTATAGGTACCAAACCAGCTCTGCAGACAGTCCTGAAACTACCTTTATGTTTTTGCATGTCTGTTTCAGGGACTCTTAGCAGTCATTAGCCATGGAAGTGCTTCCCATTGAATTCTGGAGTTGAGAAGCCCAGCTTCTGAATCATTTTGTTCATTAGTTCAGCATATCCTGGTCCTCTGCAGGAATGTCTTCAGGCCCTACTTCAGCCAGAGCAGAAGTGTTTCTGTCTGTTTTATATCTTGATATTTCATGCAAGATTTCACATGAAAGACCCCACAAGGCTTTGAAACTTGAATCCAAGTTTCTTTCCAGCCAGTGCAGAATCTCTGTCACAGCATGACTGTGATGGAAGTTTCTGAAGTCCAAGTTTTCCAGTGGTGGCACTTGGTAGACACTTAGAACTGCTTGTTGACGGAGGGAATCCTCGGTCCTGGTTCTGGTAAGGGCCAGCGGAACGGTCCTGGACCTCCGCCGTATCCTCCATGTGTGCACTTGTTCCCTTCATTCAATTCACCATGTTTTATTTTGTTTTGGTTCTTTTTGTTTGTTTGAGACAGGGTCTCCCTGTAGCTCCAGCTAACTTGGAACTCACTTTGTAGACCAGGTTGGCCTCAATCTCACCCAAGTGCTAGGATTAATTAATGGTGGGCACCACCGCACTAACCCAGCTTACCCTTCTTTTATGGTGGATGTTGAGCTAAATCTTTCTTACTGAAGCCTGTGCATGTTGAACCTTGCTAATCCTCTCACAGAAACCACCACTGCTTAGTATGTCAGAGACTAGGACACATAGTTGGCTTAGTTTTGTGGACTCAGAATTGGAAGGGAAAGGAATGCTCATGACAAGTAGTATATAGTAAAGGAGTTAAGAACACAGATCTCGGAACCAGAAGCCTGGGTTTAGAGCCTATTCTGTGACTTTGAACAAATTACTTAGCCTCTTTGGGCTTCAGTTTTTCGCATCTATAATATGTGATAACTACCTATTTTAGTTGGTGGTTGGAAGGATAAAAAGAAGTAAAGACAAAGGGGCTAGACAGATGGCCCAGTGGGTAAGAGCGCTTGTTGTACAAGGTGAGGCCTGATCCTGCAGCCCCAGCTATCCTGGAACTCAATATGTAGACCAGGCTGGCCTCGAATTCACAGAGATCTCCTGCCTTCTACCTCTCAAGTGCTGGAATCAAAGGCTTGCACCACCACACCCAGCTATAGAACTCTTAAAGCTGTGGGTAGGCAGTGTGCCATGTATCACTGTTTTAAGTAGTGAAACTTACTTCTTACTCCTATAACTGTTAGATGAGGAAGCAGGGCTCTATAATTTTATGTGATTTACCCAAGGTCACCTAACTAATTGCAGAGTCAGCTGGGAAGTTATTCCACCCACCGTCCTCTTACAAATGCTGTGGTTTAGAGCTGAGCATGGTAATGCATACGTATAATCCCAACACACCTCCTGTAATCTCAGCATTTAGGAGGCTGAGGCAGGAGGATCTCTAGTTCAAGGCCAGCCTGGGTTATGTAATATGACCTGTCTCAAAAACAACCCCCTCCCAAAAAAATGAAGCAACAAAAAAAATCCTTCAAGGTTTGAGTTAGTGAGTTGACATTAATCATATCAAAAACTGTAATATTAGTTTCTCAGTCATGTCCTACAGCTGTGTCTCTGTTAGGAGTGCAGTAGGTTCTTGATCTGACATCGTAAATTAAAAAGAAAAAAAGTGGGGGTGGAGAGACGACTCAGTGGTTGAGAGCACTAGCTACTCTTCCAAAGGACCTGGGTTTGGTTCCCAGAACCCACATGGCAGATAACATCAGTCTGTAACTCCAGTTCCAGGGAATCTGACACCCTCTTCTGATCTCCATGGGCATTGAACAACATGGGTGCACTTCACACATGCCGGCCATACACTCATACACAGAAAATAAAAAACAATTTTTTTTCCTGTTTGACACAGGGTCTCTCTTTAGTCTCAGCTGGCCTGGTGCTTGCTATGTAGAACAGGCTGGCCTTGAACTCACAGAGATCTGCCTGCCTCTGCTTCTCAAGTGCTGGGATTAAAGGCATGCACCACCACGCCCAGCCTCTAAATAAAATATTTTTAAATGTTGAAGAAGAGAATTGATTCTACAAAGTTGTATTCTGACCTCCATTGCGCACGGGCCTGCACACAGAAGAAAAGGAAAGGAAGAAAAAAAAAAACCAATGAAACCAAAGGCTGGCTTTGGCTGTGGCTCAGTGGCAGAGCAATCATCAGCATTAGTATGTGCAAGAAGGCCCTTGCTTGACCCCAGCCTCACACATATTCACACACAGGCGCAGCATTCCCCAAATGAACTCTTGTTCAGTAGGATTTATGCAGTTATTTAAAGAAATTGCTTTTATTTTATTTGTTTGTTGTTTAAGCCAGAGTCTCCCTGTAGCCCTAGCTGGCCTGGAATAAACTGTAGATCACATTAGCCTCAAACTCACAGAAATCTGCCTTCTTCTGCCTCCGAGTGCTGGGATTAAAGGCATGTGCCACCATGCCCAGCTATTTTTATTTTATAAATGTTAAATTGAGGGGCTTGGGAGATTGCTGAATTGGTCAAGTCCCTGCTGTGCCAGCGTGAAAGCCCTAGTTCAGATCCCATGTAGACGCTGGACGCAGTGGCAGGTGACCGTGGACTCTACTTGCTGCCTCTTGTCTCCTTGACTCAAGTCATATAAACACTTTTTACTTGCTCATTGGTTTATAAATGAAAAGTTTCCTTTGTTCAATGTTTTTACCGTGGTGAAATATACATGGTGTAAATGACTGTTTTTCAGCCATTGCCGCTTCTGTGCTCCTCTGGCAGTGTGCAGTACTCACAAGAGAGACCATGCAACCCATGCAGCTGATAGATGGACCATGTGAGCCTTTCTAGAAAAAGGCTACCTACTCTCCTCTAATCTCCATTCACTTCTTCGGGTATTCTCACTGCTTCCAATTTTATTCCCTTTCTGTCCATCAACCCCAAGGGTCATTTTTCTAAGATACAGTTCTGGTCAAGTCACTTCCTTGGTTAGAAACTATTAATGGTTTAGGAGGCAGAGGCAGGTGGATCTTTGTGAGTTCAAGGCCAGCCTGGTCTACACAGTGAGTTCCAGGACAGCTGGAGCTACAGGGAGATCCTGTCTCGAAAAAAAAAAAAAAGAAACTATCAATGGCATCTTGTAGAGTAGAGCAGTACTCCCTAGCAGGTGCCTGTAAACACCAGTCACACACAGAGAGCACTAGTTAGTGAAGCTCTGGAAAGTCCTGTAGAAAAGAAGCTTCCTGTGCCGTGGTTATCTAGTAGAAGAGGCTTCCTATCTGTGTTCTGGGTTCCCTGCTTCCTCTCTGTGTTCTGGGCTCCCTGCTTCCTATCTGTGTTCTGGGCTCCCTGCTTCCTATCTGTGTTCTGGGCTCCCTGCTTCCTATCTGTGTTCTGGGCTCCCTGCTTCCTATTTGTGTTCTGGGCTCCCTGCTTCCTATCTGTGTTCTGGGCTCCCTGCTTCCTCTCTGTGTTCTGGCTCCCTGCTTCCTATCTGTGTTCTGGACTTCCTGCTTCCTATCTGTGTTCTGGGCTCCCTGCTTCCTCTCTGTGTTCTGGGCTCCCTGCTTCCTCTCTGTGTTCTGGGCTCCCTGCTTCCTCTCTGTGTTCTGGGCTCCCTGCTTCCTCTCTGTGTTCTGGGCTCCCTGCTTCCTCTCTGTGTTCTGGGCTCCCTGCTTCCTATCTGTGTTCTGGTTTCCCTGCTTCCTATCTGTGTTGTGGGCTCCCTGCTTCCTATCTGTGTTCTGGCCTCCCTGCTTCTACTCTCTGTGTTCTGGGCTCCCTGCTTCCTCTCTGTGTTCTGGCCTCCCTGCTTCCTGTCTGTGTTCTGGGCTCCCTGCTTCCTATCTGTGTTCTGGGCTCCCTGCTTCCTCTCTGTGTTCTGGGCTCCTGCTTGTCTCTGTGTTCTGGGCTCCCTGCTTCCTCTCTTTCTGGATGGTTTGTGGGCTCCCTGCTTCCTATCTTTGTTCTGGGCTCCCTGCTTCCTCCTCTGTGTTCGGTGTCCCTTGCTTCTTCTGTGTGTCCTGGCGCTCCCTGCTTCCTATTCTGTGTTCTGGGCTCCCTGCTTCCTATCTGTGTTCTGGTCTCCCTGCTTCCTATCTGTGTTCTGGCTCCGCTTCCTCGTGTCTTCTCCTCTCCGGCCTGTTTTCTGGCTCCCTGCTTCCTTCTGTGTTCTGGGCTCCTGCTTCCTATCTGTGGTTCTGGGTCCCTGCTCTATCTGGTTCTTGGGTTCCCTGCTTCCTCTCTTTTGCTTGCCCTCTCTGTCGCTCCAGTGCTTCCTATCTGTGTGTCTGGGCTCCTCTGCTTCCTATCTGTTGTTCTGGGTTCCCTGCTTCCTTTATCTGTGTTCTGGGCTCCTTCCTGCTTCCTATCTCTGTGTTTCTGGGCTCCTCTGCTTCCTTCTGTGTTCTGGGCTCCTGCTTCTCTCTGTGTTCTGGCTCCCTGCCTTCCTCTGTTGTGGCCTGTTTCTTCTGGGCTCCTGCTTCCCTCTGTGTTCTGGGCTCCGCTTGCTTCCTCTCTGTGTTTTTGGGCTCCCTGTTTCCCTACTCTGTGATTTAGGTCTCCCCTGCTTACTACTCATGTGTTTGGGCTCCCTGCTTCTACTCTTGTTTGGTCCGGCTCTATTCGCATGTTGCTTCCTCGGTTCTGCTCTGTTCTTTTTTAGGTTCGCTCGTCTTGTTCTCGCCGTTCTCCTGCTCATGATCGTTCTGGCCTCGCCTTCCCTAGTGTTCTGCTCATTCTGTTTGTTTCTTGGGCTCCCTGCTTCCTATTCTGTGTTCTGGGATTCTCCCTGCTTCCTCGTCTGTGTTCTGGGTTCCCTGCTTCTATCGTGTTCTACCTTTTTCTGTGTTGTGGGCTCCCTGCTTACTCTGTGTTCTGGCGCTCCCTGCTTCCTATCTGTGGTTCGGCTCCCGCTTCCTCTCACTGCCTGTTCTGGGCTCCTGCTTCCTCTCTGTGTTCTGGGCTCCTGCTTCTCATCTTGTGTTTGGCTCCCATGCTTCCTTTGTTTCTGGGCTGCACTCCGCTTGTCCTCGTGTTCTGGGTCTCTTCCTTTCTGTGTTCTGGCGCTTCCCTGCGATTCACTATCTTGTGTTACTGTGGCTCCCTGCTTCCTCTCTGTGTTCTGGGTTCCCTGCTTCCTCTCGGTGTTCTGGGCTCCATGCTTCCTCTCTGGGTTCTGGGCTCCCTGCTTCCTCTCGGTGTTCTGGGCTCCCTGCTTCCTCTCTGTGTTCTAGGCTCCCTGCTTTCCTCTCTGTTTTCTGGGCTCCCTGCTTCCTGTCTGTGTTCTGGGTTCCTGCTTCTATCTGTGTTCTGGCCTCCTTGCTTCCCATCTGTGGTCTGGGCTCCCTGCTTCCTATCGTGTTCTGGCCTCCCTGCCTTCCTAATTGTGCTTCTGGCCTCCCTGCTTCTATCGTGGTCTGGGCCTCCCTGATTCTGTTTGTTTAGGGCTCCCTGCTTCCCCCCACCCTTTATTCTGTGTTTCTGGCGACCTGCTTCCTATCTGTGTTCTGGACTCCTGCTTCCTATCTGTGTTCTGGGCTCCCTGCTTCCTATCTGTGTTCTGGGCTCCCTGCTTCCTATCTGTGTTCTGGGCTCCCTGCTTCCTATCTGTGTTCTGGGCTCCCTGCTTCCTGTCTGTGTTCTGGGCTCCCTGCTTCCTATCTGTGTTCTGGGCTCCCTGCTTCCTATCTGTGTTCTGGGCTCCCTGCTTCCTATCTGTGTTCTGGGCTCCCTGCTTCCTATCTGTGTTCTGGTTTCCCTGCTTCCTATCTGTGTTCTGGGCTCCCTGCTTCCTATCTTTGTTCTGGGCTCCCTGCTTCCTCTCTGATTTCTGGGCTCCCTGCTTCCCTCTCTGTGTTCTTGGCTCCATGCTTCCTCTCTGTGTTCTGGCCTCCCTGCTTCCTGTTTGTGTTCTGGGCTCCCTGCTCCCTATCTGTGTTCTGGCTCCTGCTTCCTCTCTGTTTTCTGGGCTCCCTGCTTCCTATCTGTGTTCTGGGCTCCCTGCTTCCTATCTGTGTTCTAGGTTCCCTGCTTCCTCTCTGTGTTCTGGGCTCCCTGCTTCCTATCTGTGTTCTGGGGTCCCCTGCTTCCTGCTGTGTTCTGGGCTCCTGCTTTGTTTGTGTTCTGGGCTACCGCTTCCTCTCTGTTTTCTGGGCTCCCTGCTTCCTCTCTGTGTTCTGGGCTCCCTGCTTCCTATCTGTGTTCTGGGCTCCCTGCTTCCTATCTGTGTTCTGGGCTCCCTGCTTCCTCTCTGTGTTCTGGGCTCCCTGCTTCCTATCTGTGTTCTGGGTTCCCTGCTTCCTCTCTGTGTTCTGGGCTCCCTGCTTCCTCTCTGTGTTCTGGGCTCCCTGCTTACTATCTGTGTTCTGGGCTCCCTGCTTCTTCTCTGTGTTCTGGGCTCCCTTCTTCCTCTCTGTGTTCTGGGCTCCCTGCTTCCTATCTGTGTTCTGGGCTCCCTGCTTCCTATCTGCGTTCTGGCCTCCCTGCTTCCTCTCTGTGTTCTGGGCTCCCTGCTTCCTCTCTGTGTTCTGGGCTCCTGCTTTCCTTTCTCTGTGTTCTGGCCTCCCTGCTTCCTATCTGTGTTCTGTGCTCCCTGCTTCCTATCTGTGTTCTGGTTTCCCTGCTTCCTATCTGTGTTGTGGGCTCCCTGCTTCCTATCTGGGTTCTGGGCCTGCCTGCTTCTCTCTGTGTTCTGGGCCCGCTCCCTCTGTGTTATGGGCTCCCTGCTTCCTCTTCTGTGTTCTGGGCTTCCATGCTCTCTCTGTGTTCTGGGCTCCTGCTCTATCTGTGTCTGGTCTCCCTGCTTCCTCTTTGTGTTCTGGGCTCCCTGCTTCTTCTCTGTGTTCTGGGCTCCCTTCTTCCTCTCTGTGTTCTGGGATCCCTGCTTCCTCTCTGTTTTCTGGGCTCCCTGCTTCCTGTCTGTGTTCTGGGTTCCCTGCTTCCTATCTGTGTTCTGGGCTCCCTGCTTCCTATCTGTGTTCTGGGCTCCCTGCTTCCTATCTGTGTTCTGGGCTCCATGCTTCCTATCTGTGTTCTGGCCTCCCTGCTTCCTATCTGTGTTCTGGGCTCCCTGCTTCCTGTCTGTGTTCTGGGCTCCCTGCTTCCTATCTGTGTTCTGGGCTCCCTGCTTCCTATCTGTGTTCTGGGCTCCCTGCTTCCTATCTGTGTTCTGGGTTCCCTGCTTCCTCTCTGTGTTCTGGGCTCCCTGCTTCCTATCTGTGTTCTGGGCTCCCTGCTTCCTATCTGTGTTCTGGCCTCCCTGCTTCCTATCTGTGTTCTGGGCTCCCTGCTTCCTATCTGTGTTCTTGGCTCCTGTTCCTATCTGTGTTCTGGCTCCCCTGCTTCCTCTCTGGTTCGGGCTCCCTCTTCCTCTCTGTGTTCTGGGCTCCCTGCTTACTCTCTGTGTTCTGGGCTCCCTGCTTCCTATCTGTGTTCTGGACTCCTGCTTCCTATCTGTGTTCTGGTTTCGCTGCTTCCTATCTGTGTTCTGGGCTCCCTGCTTCCTCTCTGTGTTCTGGGCTCCTGCTTCCTCTTGTGTTCTGGCTCCCTGCTTCTCTCTGTGTTCTGGCTCCCTGCTTCCTCTCTGTGTTCTGGGCTCCCTGCTCCTATCTGTGTTCTGGGCCTCCTGCTTCCTCTCTGTGTTCTGCGCTCCCTGCTTCCTCTCTGTTTCAGTGTTCCCTGCTTCCCTCTCTTAGTTCTGAGGCTCCCTGCCTTACTGTTGTTTCTGCCTGCCTGCTTCTCTCTGTGTTCTGGGCTCCCTGCTTCCTCTCTGTGTTCTGGGCTCCCTGCTTCCCCTCTGTGTTCTGGGCTCCTGCTTCCTCTCTGTGTTCTGGGCTCCCTGTTTCCTATCTGTGGTGTCTGGGCTCCCTGCTTCCCTCTGTGTTTGGGCTCCATGCTCCTATCTGTGCCTTTAGGTCCCGCTTCCTCTTTGTGTTCTGGGCTCCCTGCTTACTATCTGTGTTCTGGGCTCCATGCTTCCTATCTGTGTTCTGGTTTCCCTGCTTCCTATCTGTGTTGTGGGCTCCCTGCTTCCTATCTGTGTTCTGTGCTCCCTGCTTCCTATCTGTGTTCGGCCTCCCTGCTTCCTATCGGTTAGGGCTACCTGCTTCCTGTTGTGTTTGGGCTCCCATGCTTCCTATCTGCTGTTCTCGGGCTCCCTGCTTCCTTGTTTTTTTTCCGGGCTCCCTGATTCCTATCTGTGTTTATGGTTCCCTGCTTCCTCTTGTGTTCTGTGCTCCCTGACTTCCTATCTGTTTTTGGGATCCCGCTTCTCTCTGTGTTATGGGCTACCTTGCTTCTCTCTATTGTGTTCTGGGCTCCTGCTTCCTCTTCTGCTGTTTGGGTTCCCTGCTGCCCTAATCTTTGTTTGGGCTCCCTGCTTTCCTATCGTGTTCTGGGTTCCCGGCTTCCTCTCTGTGTTCTGGCCTCCCTGCTTCCTCTCTGTGTTCTGGGCTCCCTGCTTCCTATCTGTGGTCTGTGCTCCCTGCTTCCTATCTGTGTTCTGGGCTCCCTGCTTCCTCTCTGTGTTGTGGGCTCCCTGCTTCCTATCTGTGTTGTGGGCTCCCTGCTTCCTATCTTTGTTCTGGGCTCCCTGCTTCCTGTTTGTGTTCTGGGCTCCCTGCTTCTTCTCTGTGTTCTGGGCTCCCTTCTTCCTCTCTGTGTTCTGGGCTCCCTGTTTCCTATCTGTGTTCTGGGCTCCCTGCGTCCTCTCTGTGTTCTGGGCTCCCTGCTTCCCCTCTGTGTTCTGGGCTCCCTGCTTCCTCTCTGTTCTGGCTCCCTGTTCTATCTCTGTTTTCTGGGCTCCCTGCTTCCTATCTGTGTTCTGGTTTCCCTGCTTCCTATCTGTGTTGTGGGCTCCCTGCTTCCTATCTGTGTTCTGGGCTCCCTGCTTCCTCTCTGTGTTCTGGGCTCCCTGCTTCCTCTCTGTGTTCTGGGCTCCCTGCTTCCTCTCTGTGTTCTGGGCTCCCTGCTTCCTATCTGTGTTCTGGGCTCCCTGCTTCCTCTCTGTTTTCTGCTTCACTGCTTGCTTCTTTTGTGTTCTGGGTTCTCTGCTTCCTCTCTGTGTTCTGGGCTCCTGCTTCCTCTCGTGTTTCTGGGATCCTGCTTTCCTATCTGTGTTCGGGATCTGCTTCCTGTTTGTGTTCTGGGCTCCCTGCTTACTATCTGTGTTCTGGGCTCCATGCTTCCTATCTGTGTTCTGGTTTCCCTGCTTCCTATCTGTGTTGTGGGCTCCCTGCTTCCTATCTGTGTTCTGGCCTCCCTGCTTCCTATCTGTGTTCTGGCCTCCCTGCTTCCTATCTGTGTTCTTGGGCTCCCTGCTCTATCTGGTTCTGGGTCCCCCCCAAAGCTCTGTTTGTGTTCTGGGCTCCCTGCATCCTATCTGTGTTCTGGGTTCCCTGCTTCCTCTCTGTGTTCTGGGCTCCCTGCTTCTTCTCTGTGTTCTGGGCTCCCTTCATCTCTGTGTCCTGGCTCCCTGCTTCCTCCTCTGTGTTCTCTGGGCTCCCTTCTTCCTCTCTGTGTTCTGGGTTCCCTGCTTCCTCTCTGTGTTCTGGGCTCCCTGCTTCCTATCTGTGTTCTGGGTTCCCTGCTTCCTCTCTGTGTTCTGGGCTCCCTGCTTCCTCTCTGTGTTCTGGGCTCCCTGCTTCCTATCTGTGTTCTGGGCTCCCTGCTTCCTATCTTTGTTCTGGGCTCCCTGCTTCCTCTCTGTGTTCTGGGCTCCCTTCTTCCTCTCTGTGTTCTGGGCTCTCTCCTGCTTCATCTCGTGGGTTTGGCCTCCCTGCTTCTCTCGTTTTCTGCGCTCCCTGCTTCTCTCTGTGTTTGGCCTGCCCCTGGCTTCCAATCTGTGTCTGGCCTCACTGCTTCCTATCTGTGTTCTGGGCTCCCTGCTTCCTCCCTCTGTGTTCTGGGCTCCCTGCTTCCTCTCTGTGTTCTGGGCTCCCTGCTTCCTGTTTGTGTTCTGGGCTCCCTGCTTCCTATCTGTGTTCTGGCCTCCCTGCTTCCTATCTGTGTTCTGGGCTCCCTGCTTCCTCTCTGTGTTCTGGCCTCCCTGCTTCCTATCTGTGTTCTGGCCTCCCTGCTTCCTATCTGTGTTCTGGGCTCCATGCTTCCTCTCTGTGTTCTGGCCTCCCTGCTTCCTCTCTGTGTTCTGGGCTCCCTGCTTCCTATCTGTGTTCTGGTTTCCCTGCTTCCTATCTGTGTTCTGGGTTCCCTGCTTCCTATCTGTGTTCTGGCCTCCCTGCTTCCTCTCTGTGTTCTTGGGGTTCTCTGCTTCTCTCTGTGTCTGGGCTCCCTTGCTACCTCTCTGTGTCTGGGCTCCCTGCCTTTCCTCTCGTGTTCTGGGCTCCCTGCTTCCTATCTGTGTTCTGGGCTCACCTGACTTCTCTGTCTGTGTTCTGGGGCTCCCTGTTCACTATCTGTGTTCTGGGCTCCCTGCTTCCTTTCTGTGTTCTGGGCTCCCTGCTTCCTCTCTGTTTTCTGGGCTCCCTGCTTCCTATCTGTGTTCTGTGCTCCCTGCTTCCTATCTGTGTTCTGGCCGCCCCCCCTGCTTCCTGTTTGTGGTCTGGGCTCCCTGCTTCCTATCTGTGTTCTGGGCTCCCTGTTTCCTATCTGTGTTCTGGGCTCCCTGCTTCCTATCTGTGTTCTGGTCTCCCTGCTTCCTCTCTGTGTTCTAGGCTCCCTGCTTCCTCTCTGTGTTCTGGGCCCTGCTTCCTCTCTGTGTTCTGGGCTCCCTGCTTGCTCTCTGTGTTCTGGGCTCCATGCTTCCTATCTGTGTTCTGGGCTCCATGCTTCCTCTCTGTGTTCTGGGCTCCATGCTTCCTTTCTGTGTTCTGGGCTCCCTGCTTACTCTCTGTGTTCTGGGCTCCATGCTTCCTCTCTGTGTTCTGGGCTCCCTGCTTCCTATCTGTGTTCTGGACTCCTGCTTCCTATCTGTGTTCTGGGCTCCCTGCTTCCTATCTGTGTTCTGGGCTCCCTGCTTCCTATCTGTGTTCTGGGTTCCCTGCTTCCTATCTGTGTTCTGGGTTCCCTGCTTCTCTTTGCCTCAACCTCAGCTTACACACTAAATCCCACCTTCAACTCCTTATGCAGTCCTTTCATGGTAATATCCAAAGTCCCTTACACATTTGTTGCTTCTCCCATGTAAATGACAGCAGAGGTTGTCTAGCACTAGAGTGTGTCTGTGTTTTCCAGAAAACTCTTGCTATAGATTTAACGTCAAGAGGAAAAAAAAAAGGTATTGGGCTTCGTGGTACATGCCTTTAATCCCATCCCTTGGGAAGCAGGATGGCCAGGCAGATCTTGTTTAGTTCAAGGCCAGCTGGTTTACATGTGTTCCAGGCCAAGCTGGGGCTTACACGTAGACCCTGTCTCAAACACACACACACACACACACACACACACACACACACACACACACACACATACACACAAATTCAGCAGTTGTCTGTACTCTTAAGTGGACCACAATGTTTAGGAAGTTGTAATTTTTTTCTTTGTTTATTTTTTGATTTTTTTTTTTTTTTTTTTTTTTTTTTTCAGATCACATTGACATTGTTGCTCAGTTTGCCGTACATTTATGTAATTGGTGCATTTTTTGAAGTGAGCCAAATTGAGCTAAATTTATTAAGCATAAGCCACTGTAAGTAAACATTCATGTAAAACCAATTGCAAGTATCTATGTCCAAATTTTGCACCACCCAAGGTTCCCATAGTCCGCTTGGAGAAGCTTGTGGCACCAAGCATGTTGATCAAATAGGAGTCCCAGTCTATATTGATGTAGTCTCACGATTCACCCCAAACTCTCCGCAGCCCTTACATTCAACAACACCTCCTCTTCCACAATTTTTCCCTAGGCTTTGGGAAAGTGGCACAAGTGGGTGAGAAGAAACCAGCCTAATTTCTCTGAGGTGTCCTTTTGGACTCTAGTCTGTTCATGGGTTGACAGCTTATCCGGGATACCTTTTTTTTTTTGGTCTTTTCGAGACAGGGTCTCCCGTAGTCCAGCTGTCCTGGAAAACCACTCTGTACCTTTTTTTTAAAATTTTATTTTATTTCTGTATGTGTATGAATGTAACTGTCTGCATGCACGTTGTTGCACCCCGTTGTCTGCAATGCCATGGGGCAGAAGAGGGTTTGGATTCCCCTGGAAACTGGTCTCCTGGAATTGGAGTTTAGACGGTTCTCTGCCGTTCATGTGGGTGCTGGGATCGAACATGCGCGTTCCTCTGTAAGACCGGTCGGCGCTCTTAATCGCTAGGCATCTCTCCAGCTCTCACTCTGTACCTTTTTTAATCTTACTAACAAAGCAAAGCCATTAGATGTACAGGCATTTAAGCGTACTACTTATTATGGCAAGCTCAGCTGTGAGCATAGGCACAGTTGCTTGGATGGTATTTGCTAATCCACAACGTGGTTTTTCTTTTTTTTTTTTTTTTTGGTCTTTTTGAGACTAGGGTTCTCCCTGTAGTCCCAGCTGTCCGGAACTCCTGTAGACCCGTGGACTTGAAAACTCACAAAGATCCGCCTGCCTCTGCCCCAGTGCTAAGATTAAAGTGTGCTCCACCACGGCCCGGCTTCTCTTAAAACTGTGGTTTCCCTATAAAGGGTACAAGTTCTTATTGTGGCTTATAAATTCTCCTAACAACTAGAGGTCCATAGTCTTTGTGGCATCAGCTGTGAATTATTGCTCCAAGGAGGAGAGCTAATAGCCAATTAGTTAGATTTGGGATATATATACACATAGAAGCAGATGGCTGCCACTGTTGCAGTGTATCTCCAGGCAGTTGGGGTTAGCTGATACTGACAGAGGGGAGTTTGCTTTGGTTCTCAAGGAGACCAAAGTTGTATTATTGCTGTTATTGTGCCTTTAACCTCTTGGTCTTACACTGGCTTCACCCGCTCTCTGCCATTTCAGAGGCCAGTGTACATTTAGCAAGTGACGTCTCAAAACATTTTTTCATGCTTACAACAGATAGGAAGTTGTAATTTAACTCCTGTTTAACAAGAGAGTTCTAGGGATGGGTCTAGAGCCAGAGTGAGCAGCTCTCATGTCATGAGTCTTCCTGCAACCTGAGTTTTCCTGTAACCTTTCGGGTAGGGTAGGAGTAGGAAAGATCACCGTGATGGACTATGGCTGGGAGAGAAGAAATACTGTACACACCAAAAATGATAGTTTTAGTTAAGTCTGAGAGAAAGGAAATCCGTACACACACTGTTAATGTTGTTCCTTTCCTTTTGAATTGGATACAGCTAACCCATCTAAGTCTTATGCATATATGATTTGGGTTAAAGATTCATTGCTTCTGACCCAAATCCAAAGGTTTCAAGTTTTGTTTC
Organism: Rhizomys pruinosus; assembly: GCA_009823505.1. Classification (NCBI taxonomy): domain Eukaryota; kingdom Metazoa; phylum Chordata; class Mammalia; order Rodentia; family Spalacidae; genus Rhizomys; species Rhizomys pruinosus. The sequence continues at coordinate 779,294 of VZQC01014113.1, read as the reverse complement.
AGATGTAGACTTACCTAAATAAATGGTATGAGTCCTATGTGGGCATAGTCAGCAGGTGCTGCCTCAGAGTACCTCTTCTGCCACCAGTTTTCTTTCTTTTTTTTTTGTAGTTCTTAGCCTCAGCCTTTAATGGCTACGCTATCTCTACAGCCAGTCACCAGTTTTATTTCTTTCATTTCACTTAATTCTCTGTGTGTGTGTGTGTGTGTGTGTGTGTGTGTGTGTAGCTATTCATGTATATGTGTGTGGAAGCCAAAGGTCAGCATTGGGCATCTTCCTCAATTCTTTAAAAAAAAAATTTTAAAAACATCTATGGGGCTGGAGAGATGCCTCAGCGGTTAAGAGCACCAACTGCTCTTGCAGAGGACCCGGGTTCGTACCCAGCACCCACATGGCGGCTGAGAATCGTCTTTAACTCCAGTTCCAGGGTAATCCAATGCCCTCTTCCAACCTCCGCAGCATTGCACAACATGGCTGCACCAACCTACATTCAGACAGTACACTCATACATATAGAAAATAATAAATAAAAAAAAATCTATATTGGATGTGTGCGTGCCTGTGTGTGCTTGTGTGTGCTTGTGTGTGTGTGAGTGTGTATGTGTGTGCGTGTATGTCAGACTGTAACTTGCAGGGAGTCCATGCTAGCCAGCCTTCCATCACATGGTGCTGGGGACTCAACTTAGATTGTCAAATTTGGTAGCAAGTGCCTTTATTCACTGAGCCATCTCTCTGGCTCCACCTTATTTTCTGAGACAGGTTTTCTCACTGAACCTGGAGCTCACCAGTTGGCTAGATCGTATGGCCAGGGATTTACCTTTCCCTGCTTCCCCAGTGCTGGGAATCTAGGCATGGCCTCCATACCAGGGGTTAATGTAAGTGCTAGGGATCAAACTCCAGTCCTTACACTTGTGTGGCAAGCACTTGACAAACTGAGCCATCTTCCCAGCCCTGCAGAATTACAGGTCATGGATCTTATGTCTATATCTACACTAGGGTTTTTCAAATAATTCTATAAACAGACTCCTCTAAGGGGTTCTTCAGGAAGATATATATTTTAAATTAACCCAGAGTAACTGTCTATTAAAAATTAGAAAGGGGCAGGAAAGATGGATCAGTGGTTAAGAGCACTGGCTGCTCTTCCAGAGAACCTGGGTTCGATTTCAGCACCCACACAGCACCTAACAGCCATTCATAACTCCAGTTCCAAGGGATCCAGTGCCCTTCTTTGGCCTCCACCAGCTTTGCATGAAACTGGTGCCTATATGCATTCAGGCAAAACACACACACACACACACACACACACACACACACACATGCACATACTTTTTTAAAAGATTAGAAAAGATACCAATTATTAAGAATCAGAGGCAAATTGATGAGCTTTGGCAATATCTATTGGGTGTGAGGCTTAGGAAAGACAATCTTCAGTAGGGACCTTGGTGGCTGTATTTGGGTGGGTCCTGCTGGCTATATTTGGTGGAGCTCTTGGTGAAGAGGAGCCACAACCTGGTAGGAGAGTGAGCTGGATCTTGCTGTTATCAAGAGAGGCTTAAGGTTATAATTTTTTATGTTTCAAATGATTAAAATTAAGGTCTGACAAAATTGTTTCAATTTCCAGAACTGTTAAAGGTTTCTTAAAATGAAATCTGTAAGACAGAAAGAAAATTGGCATGCTAGCATCCAGTCGTCACTGGGGGAGGAGGGGCCCTGGGAGTGGGGACCGTGTGAACCGTCCATCTGGCTACATTCTTTCTCCTGTGCTAAAAGCCACCCACTTTCCTCCCAGTGCAGGGCTGCTCCTCTGGCTAATTCAAATGAGCTTGTAGCACAGAGTTGGCTCGCTTAGTTCTACAGCAGCAGGCTGCTTCTCTTTGGGTTCTTATTAAATCTCTCTCTCTCTCTCTCTCTCTCTCTCTCTCTCTCTCTCTCTCTCTCTCATCTTTTTGAGACAGGTCTTCCTGTAGTCTGAGCTGGCCTGTAACTCACTATGGCCTTGAACTCACAGAGATCCACTTGCCTCTGCCTCCTGAGTGCTGGGATTAAAGGTGAAGCACCACCACACCCAGCTTAAACCTCTCTTTTGAGCTGCTGACCCACACAGCCTACTGCCCACCTGGTGCTCCCATTTGGATGCACCGAAGCACCTCAGACTTGGTTTTTTCAGAGATGAAGTGATCTTAACCCGAGATCTGTATGTCACAGCTTATTTTCTGTCTCACTATTTTCTACCCATTTCCCCCATGACAAAAAATAGGGTTTTCCTTTGTTTTCCTCCTGCCTGCCCTCTCACCCTGGTCAGCTGACTGACTGCTACCTGGTCCAGGCTGTCACCGTCTCCAGCTGAGCTGCTGCACAAGTTTCTGCCTGGCCCACTTCACTCTGACCTTACTCCTTTTCCTTTTCCCTTTCTTTTCCTGTACACTATTACTGGAACCTAAAATGTACTATAAGTCAAAGGTTCAGAAACTGTAGTTCACAACCTCCCATAAGGGAGTATAATTAAATGTGGACGCTGTGGAAAGATTTGTAACAGTAAAAGGCTTCTGAATACACAGCCGAGGTTTAATTCAAAATCAAACATAATGAATCCAAGGTGCTCTGGCAGTGCTCGCCTGTCCTGCATTGTGGGATGTCACTACAGCCTAGGTTCTGAACACACTGCGTGTGCTGTTATGCCATGTGACACCAGTTAGCCATTCCTGACATGCCTAAGCTCAGATTCAAGACTAGTCTGTTATAAATTGCGGTGCTGCTGGGCGTGGTGGTGTACGCCTTTAATCCTAGCACTCGGGAGGCAGAGGCAGGCGGATCTTTGTGAGTTCAAGGCCAGCCTGGTCTACAGAGTGAGTTCCAGGTCAGCTGGGGCTACAAGGAGACCCTGTCTCGAAAAGACCAAAATAAATAAATAATAAATAAATAAATAAATAAATTGCGGTGCTTTTCTGTACATACAGTTTTCTGCTCTTTCAGAACCATATGATTTTCCCAGAAAACAAAGCCTTTTACGTCTCCTTTGCAGGCATTCCTCAGCTTCTCAGTATCAAATTAGTATATCTTTGGAGTCTATTGTAATAGACAAGCACATTTTTTCCTACTAATATGTAAATTTGCTTTCATTTAAAAATTTTTTTTAATTTATTTTTGTATGTGTATGAATGTATTGTTTGCTTGCAGGTCTGTGCACCCATGTCGTGCAATGCTGCGGAGGTCAGAAGAGGGTCTCAGATTCCCCTGGAACTGGAGTTCTCCTGGAATTGGAGTTACAGACGGTTCTTAGCCGCCATGTGGGTGCTGGGGATCGAACCCGGGTCCTCTGCAAGAGCGTCGGTGCTCTTAACCGCTAGGCTATCTCTCCAGCCCCGAGTTGTTCCCTCATTTTAAATAAATAGTAAATTATATGTATACTAAAGTTATTTTCTTGTAGTTTATGTTATCAATAAAAGTTTAATTTACATATTATTTTGCATACCAGTATGCTTGTGGTCCCATAACAATTCCTTGAGAAGGAATTGTGAGTGGAAAGTTTAAGAAGCCCCAATGTGGGTGGTCATTCCCTAGTTTTTATTTTTTATTTATTTTTTATTTTTATTTATTTTTTTGGTCTTTTCGAGACAGGGTCTCCCTGTAGCCCCAAGCTGTCTTGGAACTCACTCTGTAGACCAGGCTGGCCTTGAACTCACAAAGATCCGCCTGCCTCTGCCTCCCAAGTGCTAGGATTAAAGGCATGCGCCACCACGCCCAGCCATTCCCTAGTTTTTAAAGCCTCGTATGTCCCCCTCTCTTGTGCTAACCAGACTTTGCCTTCATGGTGTGGGTGGCATGGGTTTAGCCAGCGAGTTTTCTTAGGTCCACTTACGTTGCACTGCTGCAGCACTGTGAGCTTGGCCTCCCTGCTCTTTGGTTGGTGTGGATGCCACTTCCTCCTTTTGTGGAACTCCTCTGCTCCAGCAGCTTCCAGCGGCTTTGGCACATACAGCTTTTTCCAGGAAGCTGACCCTGATCACTCCAAACTGGGTGTTAGGCTTTTGTGTGTCTGAAAAAGCTCTCTCTGCCTTGTTGGGGGGCTTATTGTGCTGGGCGTTGCCTGTTGGGCTGTCCCTTGTCCTTCTGAATGTAGCTTCTGGTATAAAATATATGTTTAACGGTTTTAACCCATTCGGGGCACAAGTCATCTTCTTGTCACCGTGCACCGTCCTGTCATCGCCAGAACAGTCTCATCATCATTTTTTTTTTTTTTTGTCTTTTTTGAGACAGGACCTTTCTATAGCCCCAGCTGGCCTAGATTTGCCAGGTTTGATCTCACAGAGATCCGCCTGCCTCTGCTTCCTGAGCACAGGAACTAAAAGGCATGCACCACTACACACAGCCTTTTCAACTGACACTCTAGCAGTTGAATAACTGCCTAGCTCCTCCCCAGAGCCCTTGGTAACTACGATTCTACTCTACTACTCTGTATTTGACTAGGTATTTTATGTAAATAGAATTATGTAACGTGTTCCCATTCCTGGTTTTTATCACCTAGCATTATTTTCAGTGCTCATTCATGTTGCAACATGAGCTAGAATTCTTTTTTTTTTTTGGTCTTTTTGAGACAGAGACTCCCTGTAGCCCCAGCTGTCCTGGAACTCACTGTGTAGACCAGGCTGGCCTTGATCTCACAAAGATCCACCTGCCTCTGCCTCCCAAGTGCTAGGATTAAAGGCGTGTGCCACCATGCCTGGCTAGAATTCTTTTTGTTTTTTGTTTTTTTATTTATTTTATTTTATTTTATTTTATTTCTTTCTGTATGTGTATGAATGTACTGTCTGCATGCAAGTCTGTGCACCCGTGTCGTGCAATGCCGCGGAGGTCAGAAGAGGGTGTCGGATTCCCCTGGAACTGGAGTTCTCCTGGAACTGGAGTTTCAGACAGTTCTCGGCCCGCCATGTGGGTGCTGGGGATCGAACCCGGGTCCTCTGTAAGAGCGGTCAGCGCTCTTAACCGCTAGGCCATTTCTCAAGCCCCAGAATTCTTTTTGTTTTTAAGGCTGCATGATATTTGATTGTATGTGTAGACCACATTCGCTATATCTAGTTCATGGTCATTTGGGCTGTTTGGCAGTTGTGAATAATGCTTCTGGGAATATCTCCTCTAGTCACTGCTTTCAGTTCTTGTGGGCACAAGCTAAACAGCGAATTGGTGGATGATGCAACAATTTTGTTCTTCATTTGGGGGAACTGTCATGCTCTCCAGTAGCCCATCATCACGGGGCTTTCCCTCTACAAGTGAGCTAGGCTTTTGATTTATTTTCATGTGTTTATATTTCTGTGTGAGTACAGGTGTGGGTGCTCTACAGTACACGTGTTGGAAGTCAGAGGACTACTTCCATGTGTTCCATAGCATGTGTGTTGGAGGTCAGAGGACTACTTCCATGTGCTCCACAGCACATGTGTTGCAGGTCAGAGGACTACTTTCAGGGCTCATTCAGGACTCCGTTCAGGACTCCGTTCTCTCCTGCTACCATGTGGGATCCAGGGATTGAAGTCGGCTCTGAGGCCTGCATGTCAGGGCCTCTTCTCTCGGAGCCATCTTGCTGGCCCTCGGCTTTAGTTTCTTGACCTCCTTGTTTTCTGGTTTTGATGAAGATATTGACCATCCTACAAGTTACTCCTGTTCAGATCTGTCAGTGGTTGGTCAGTGTTCCCTCTTACTCTGGGATTGCCTTCTCACTTTCTTGATACTTTCATGTAACAAACGAGTGATTTTTATTTTGATTTTTTTTGCATGTGTCTGTGTGTGGTATGCATGTGTATATGCATTTATGTGTATGGGCCCACATGTGTGTGCAGGTATGCATCCATGTATGTGCAGGTGGAGGCTTGAGGCTGAGGCCAGGAGTCTTTCTTGATCAGTCTCCACTTTAATCATTGAGGCCGGGTCTCTTGCTGCACCCAGAGCTTGTTTGGAGTAGTCTGGCTGGCCACTTGCTTCAACGAGCCCTGTCTTCCCACTCCTAGTGGAATTAGGAATTAAAAGGCAGGTGGCAGGGCTGGAGAGATGGCCTAGCGGTTAAGAGCGCCGACTGCTCTTACAGAGGACCCGGGTTTGATCCCCAGCACCCACATGGTGGCCGAGAACCGTCTGAAACTCCAATTCCAGGAGAACTCCAGTTCCAGGGGAATCCGAGACCCTCTTCTGACCTCCGTGGCATTGCACGACACGGGTGCACAAACTTGCATGCAGACAGTACATTCATACACATACAGAAATTTAAAAAAAAAAGGGCAGGTGGCCACACCCACCTGGAATTTGTGTGGGTGCTGGGGATCTGAAATCTGGGCTTCATGCTTGTAAGGTAAGTACTTTTACCCTCTGAGGCATCTCCCCAGCTCCAGAGATTTTAATTTTTATAAAGGTCAATTTAGTGCTTAAAAAATTATGGTAACTTGTGCTTCAGGAGTTAGGTCCCAGAAACCACCAAATCCAGTGTCACAAAGCTTCTCCCCCAGCATGTGTGCTGCTGTTTCAGAATTTTCACCTCTCACATTTAGGCTTTGATCCCTTTTGAGTTAGTATCTGTAGTATGGCATAAGTAAGGCTCACTTCCGTTCTTTTGCATGTAGATACCCAGTTTTCTCTGCACCATTTGTTGAAAAGGCTGTCCTTTCCCTGTTGTTAAATGGTTTGAGCTTCCTTGTTGAAAATCACTTGACCATGCATGTAAGGGCTTGTTTCTGGACTCTACCCATTGGTCTGTGTGATTGTGTCTATACCAGTACCAAAATTTGATGATTGTACACTTGTAATAAAATCCTGTATCAGGAATGTGAGTCTTCCGACTTTGTTCTTCTTCAAATCTGAGACAAGTTTTAGTTTTTACAGTGCTTAGAATGTATCCAGTGGTCTCCACAATGGTAGAGAAGATCTTTGCTACTGAGTTACAGCCCAGCCTCTGAGAGGAAGAGCTTTTTGTACTAATTGAAACCTTTGTTGCTGTTCACTTTGTTTTCTGTTTTATTCAAATGGGATCTTGCTGTTCAACCCAGGCTAGCCTTGGACTCATTGCGTAGCTTAGGCTGGCCTTAAACTCTCCATCCTCCTGCCTCAGCCCTCTGAGTACCACAATTAGGGGATGCTCCACTACAGCTGGCTCACTTGTAACCTTTTCATTTGACCCTGCTTGTGGCATGTTTATTTCTTGTACTCTGGCCGACAGTATTTCTGTCAGCATCTGCTTCTGGGTGGCCTCCTTCTCTTTGTTACTGTTCTGACATCTCTTCAATGCTGGTATGCTTTATTTTCTACCCCTTATCCCTTAATGTGGATTCCACTTTCCTTGTTGGTGCTAGATCCCAGAGAATTCATCTCTTTGATGAACAAGAAAAGAGAGCCCTAGTCATCTATTGCTCCCAACTTGGAGTCTAGTTCAAGTCTTTTTTGATATTTTCAGGACCAAAAGCCACTATCATTGCTCCGTCATTATCTGGGAAGGGTGGGGGCACTGCAGGAAGATGAGCAGGTGAACGGGGGCTCAGAGACCATGGTTCAGTGAGAATAGCAGTTGGGCTGACCTTTGAACAGCTTGCCCCTACGCAGTTGAAGTCTACATATAACTTTATCCCCCCAAAAACTTTGCTTTTGAGCCTGAGTCTCAGTGTCCTAGGGGAGATGTTTGAGCTCTATCTCTGCCTCTTACTCCCTCCAACTCAACTACACTCTCCTGCTGTTGACCAGAAGACTTGCTTCTGGTCAACACACAACCTTGTGTGTTGTAAGTGAGTTCATAGGTTTTGATAAATTTAAACTTTTGAAATAAAGTTGCACATATTTTTATGGTAACTAATGACCAAATAGACTATCAATGCATACATTTTTAATGGCACACATAACTTTTCCTTGACTTTTAATTTTTTCTGCTGTTTTTTTTATCTGTTAAGTTTTTTTCAGATTGTCACAAGTTTTTTGTTTTTGTTTTATTTTTTGTCTTTTAGAGACAGGGTCTTCCTGTAGCTCCAGCTGTCCTGGAACTCACTCTGTAGACCAGGCTGGCCTTGAACTTACAAAGATCCGCCCGTCTCTGCCTTCTGAGTGCTAGGATTAAAAGGCGTACGCCACCACGCCCAGCATTAGATTGTCACGTTTTTAAAAAGCTGCATATAAGTAGCTTTGTGCAGTTCAAACTCCCATTGTGTACAGGTCAGCTATATAATCAAGGCCAGAAAACCTTGATTCTAGCTCTCTGTGTGCACTAATTAACAGTTAAATGATCCAGCCTATCTTATTTAATTTACAGATAAGGAAAGTTGTATGACCTCTGAGTTCATTCTTAATCCAAGAAATCTGTTATTTTTTGCAAGACAGTTTGCTCTGCAGGAGGAGTTTAGTGGTTTAATGATAGAGCTTGGGCACAAGAAGAAAGACAGACTTCATGAACTAGACACTGAAAGTATATCTAGAAACCAAAGGAAGTAACAGTGACCAGACATTTTTCTAAGCAGTGCTGGGTCAATCAAGCATTGATGTTGGAAAAAAAGAAAACAAACCCTGATCTCACACTATGTACAAAAATCAATTCCCAGTGGTTTGCAGGTCTAAATGAAAAGGGTAAGACAATAAGGCTTCTAGAAGGAAACAGTGAATACCTGCATGGCCTTGGGGATGGGGTCTTCTTAAAAAGCAGTAATTTGGAAGAAAAGCTTGATAGATTGAATTTCTGTAAAATGAAGAACCACTGTTTATTGAAAGGTATAACTAAGAACATAAAAAGGGGGTAGGTACTTTGTATCTGACAAAGGACTTGTTCAGCAGATAAACAGAGAGTACAAGCCAGTAAGAAAAAAAATGTAGATAACCCAGTAGAAAAACATGAGGAAAGGCAGAAGCCAGCATTTCAGCAAAGGGGATGTAGAGACAGTCAGCACACACGAAAGGTGCTCACGATGCTGGGAGGTGGCTCAGTGGTTAAGAGCAGTTGATATTCTTCCAGAGGACCCAGGATTGATTTCCAGTACCACATGGCAGCTCATAACCATCTGCAACTCCAGTTAAAGGGGTCTCAACCCCCCCTTCTGGCCTCCATGGGCATGCATATGGTATACATACATACCTGCAGCATTCATCTAGGCATGCACATGGTATACATATGTACTTTCAGCATTCATCTAGGCATGCACATGGTATACATACATACCCTCAGCATTCATCTAGGCATGCACATGGTATACATACATACCCTCAGCATTCATCTAGGCATGCACATGGTATACATACATACCCTCAGCGTTCATCTAGGCATGCACATGGTATACATACGTACTTTCAGCATTCATCTAGGCATGCACATGGTATACATACATACTTTCAGCATTCATCTAGGCATGCACATGGTATACATACATACTTTCAGCATTCATTCTCATAAAATAAAAATAAATGAATATTTTCTTTTCCCCTGGAATTGAGCGAGGGCTGAATCCAGAGCCTTGTATCAGCTGAGGCAAGAGCTTTACCACTGAACTGTACTGCTACCAGAATAAACCTATACCAAGCCAATAAACACATGAAAAAAATCCATCAGTATCATTACAGAAATAACAGTGAGGACTGGACATGGCTGAGTGGTTAAGTGCTTGACTCGAAGCATGAGGACCAGAGATCAAATCCTTAGAGCCCAGGTGATGCCAGTGAATGTGTGGACTACTTGTAGTTCCAGAGGCTACAAGGCAGAGACAGGGACTTAGAACAGGCTGCCTCCCCAGACTAGCCTTATCAGGGAGCTCTGTGTTCAACTGAGAGACCCTTCAGATGTCAGCTACGAGCGCACGCGCGTGCGCGCACACACACACACACACACACACACACACACACATACACATATACACATTAGAAGTACCATTTTGAACCCATGAGCATGGCCATAATTATGAAGGGGAGGGATGTGGAGATAACAAGTGATGGCAAGGAGGTGGAGAATTGGTAACATTATTTATTAGTGGGAAAACAAAATGGCTCCGCCATTGTGGAAAAGAGTTCGGCAGTTCTACAAAAGTATTAAGGTATGACCCTGAAGTTCTGCTTCTAGGTATATACTCTAGCCAGGCATGGTGGCATATACCCTAGCACTAAGGAGGCTGAGGCAGGAGGATAGTGAATTTGCAATTTGAGTCCAGCCTAGGCTATATAGTGAGTTTGAGTACAGCTTTGGTTGGATAGTGAGACTTTATCTCAGAACAAACAAGAAAGAGCTAGAGTACTTGTGCACATGCCATTCATAACAAAGGTAGAAGGAGCCCAAACCCCTATCAGTGCAGAATGAACACATAAATTGTGTTATATACATATATGGTGAAATATTGTCCATGGAAGGGAATGAAGTCTCGACACATGTTGCCGTATGAATTTACCTTGTAACTACTGTACTAAGTGAAAGAATTCAGACACAAATGGTCTAATACTCAATAGAGACAGAATACACCTGAGGGTTACTGGAACTCGGGTAGTGTGGAGGGTGGAGAAACCAAGCTGCTTGATGGATGAGGACTTTTAATTTGGAAAGGAAATATTTGGAACTAGATAGTGACAGTTGGAAATGTGTTGATTGCTACTAAATTGTTTGCTTTAAAATGGGTCATTTTGGGGGCTGGAGAGATGGCCTAGTGGCTAAGAGTGCCGTCCGCTCTTACAGAGGACTCGGGTTCGATCCCCAGCACCCACATGGCGGCCGAGAACCGTCTGAAACTCCAATTCCAGGAGAACTCCAGTTCCAGGGGAATCCGACACCCTCTTCTGACCTCCGCGGCATTGCACGACATGGGTGCACAAACTTGCATGCAGACAGTACATTGATACACGTACAGAAATAAATAAATGCCGGGCGTGGTGGCGCACGCCTTTAATCCTAGCACTTGGGAGGCAGAGACACGCGGATCTCTGTGAGTCCGAGGCCAGCGTGGTCTACAGAGTGAGTTCCAGGACAGCTGGGACTACAGGGAGACCCTGTCTTGAAAAGACGGAAAAAAAAAAAAAAGGGTCATTTTGTGTCACCTAAATTTTACCTCAATGAAAAAATTTTCAAACTGTGAGCTGCCCTGTGTCACATACCCACCAGTGTGTATGAAATTAGGATGACTGTCACTTTTGAATGTTGGTGAGGATGTGGAGCAATTGGAACCTCATACCCTGTGGAAGGAGTGCCTCAGCTGAATGCTGAAAAGAAGTGAATGAGTAAGGATGTGCTTATTCATATGACCCTTATTCATAAGAGCTTAAAACAATCCACGGCCTGCCAAAGTAGAGTAAACTGTACTGTAGTCATGTATGGAATACCACACAGCAGTAAAAATGAATACTGCTATACACAGAGGAAAGGTGAATTTCATGAGTTATGGTTGCAAAGAAGCCAGACCTCATGGAGTGTGTGTTTCTACTTATGTGAAGTTTAAGAAGCAGCAAACTGATTCAGGAAGTGATTGCTGCTGAGGAGCGCATTCAGGTTCTGGGGATAAATATCCCATGTCCTGATTCTAGCTGTTGTTACACAGATGTGTACATATTACAGGTGAAATGGGCTGCTGTTGATCCAGGTACCTTATCCAGGTGCCTCTAGATAAAAAACCTTAACAAACTAGAAAACAATCAGTAATCACCAGAGCAGATGACGGAAAATCAGGAGAGAATGGGAAGCAGGACACTGCCAGAGCCCCAGAGTTTGGAATCTGATGAACGATTGGTGGGGTTGAAGGTGGAGACACCATGAAAGCAGACTTTTAGGGAAGAAGGTCTTTGGAGAGTACCCGGGTAGCCTGAGTAACTTGGCTTGTCCACCAGGAGAAGGCTGCTCCTGAAGGGTGGGCTGCACAGTGACTGAGGCCCCATGTTGGATGGCTGGAAGAGGGGTGTCCCATGTACAGAGATGAGAAAGCCAGGGGGAATGTGAAAAGTGAGAAGACTTTCAAAGGCTTTAATTACAAGTGACTCGAAAGCCCCCTGGATACAACTGTGAGACTGCCCTGGGATCAGTGAGCACTAGTGATGGAAGCCGAGAGTCACCTGTGGACTGACTGTGGTGTAGACGCCCTAAAGGAAAGAGTGTAACAGGTCTGAGAAGGCAGAGAAAAGGGCCTGTTAAGAGGTGACATCACAGCCGTGGCTGGGACCAGGATGACACAGTGTCACTAAGGCCATAGGTAAATAGAGTGAGCGGGGGATGCAGATGTGTATGGGAAAGGTCTAGGAAGGCAAAGGGACGGCTGAAAATGTGGGGAATGGTGACTGAGGGACCTGGTCCTGGGAGGGTGGGAGGAAGCAGAATCTGCCAGCAAAGGCCAGTTCTCAGCATTGCAGGTGACCTACTCTTGCAATGTTGTTTGTCCTCTGAGTAGGAACAGGAAGTGACCCGGGCTTGAGGATAAATGTGGAAGTTGGAGCCTGTAGTTCCAGATACTTGGTTTCCATTGTGAATCTGAGCATAATCCTGTCTAGTTTCTGACCTCAGACCTCCAGACTGCTCAGCCTTGAGGGCCAAAACCAGTGACTACAGGAGTTGAGTTCTGTTTGTGTCATTTTCTAGCTGTGTGTCTTTGGATAAGCCACATTCTCTGTCTAAGGCTCTGGTTCTTCATTTTTTAAATGGTGATAATAACAACTACCTCACGGGCTTCAGTTAGTCTAAGCAAGGATTGGAATAGCTAAGCGTGTGAGCCCAGCTCTGATGGAGTGCTGTGGAGGCTTCCAGAGGCTGGAGTGGCGGCAAGGGCTAGAGGAAGAGGGCTTTCTAGGGGTAAGCAGTCACAGACAGGAGGAATGAGGGGAAGTCAAGTCTAGGATGGGGGAAACCTCATGAGTAAAGTCTTGGCTCAGTAAAGCCATATCATTTCTGTGTGATTTGTTTAGTGAATCAGATTATTCCTGTTGGGACTAGTTGGGGGGCAGGATTGAATTAACTGATTATTCTTCTGCTGTAAAAGTAGAGCTCTTTGGTTAAAATTCAAAATTTTTTTTTACATTTATGGTGTGGGGATGGGGTGGGATGGGTGCACAAGTCACACAGTGTTTACGTGGAGGCCAGAATGGTACTTGGAATCAGCTCTCACCTTCTACCATGTGGGGCTCAGGGATCAAACTCAGGTTGTCAGCCTTGGCAGCAAGTACCCTCACCGACTGAGCTACCTTGCTGGCCATTGTTGCGATTTTTATCCTGGTCTTGTGACTTTGGGTAAGCTGTCCAATCTCTTAGGACCTCACGTTTCCTCATTTGCCAAATAGATGGGACTAGACCTATGGTGTCCTATGTTTCTAAAGCCCTGTGCTTCTTACCTGGAGGTCATTTCTCTGACCTCTTTCGTTGCTCAGACCTGTGGTGCAGTGGGAAGCTACCCAGTCTGTGTGGAGATATTGTTTGGTTCTGGGTCCATGAGCCCCATGCTGTCAGCCCAGGAGCTGCCCACCCAGAGGGGCTCCAGGCTTCAGTAGAGCAGTCTTGAGGAAAGCAGAGTCTGAGCAGGTGGATTTATGAAAGGAGCCCTCCCTCAGGGACTGTGAGCTCAAATTACTTAGAGTTTACTTTAGGACCATTCTCATAAGGAGCCTCAAGTTACATGGATACTTGAAGTGAACCCTGAGGACTAAGTAGGAGGGAGAAAGAACACTCTTCTTAGCCTTTACACAACATACACATACACACACACACACACACACACACACAAATATTTAAAATGAAAAACACAGGATTAAAGGATTGATTCGTGGGTTGTCCCTGTGCTCCCAAAGCTGAAAGAATGAGCTGTCAGTGTCTCGGTCCTTTCCTGGCATGTTGATTCCTCCACTTCCAGGCCTGGGTGGAAATAACCCAGGTTCCATAATGGCTTCTCACATACTAGGTTGAGAAGTCCCTGACTCCTCTGTGGTCTTATTGAAGTTGTTCTTTCTAGAGAGGATGTCTGCTGTTCGACCCTCACCATCTTTCCCTTCCTGAGCCTTTCTGGGGAGCTGAGCCTCTTGGCCTGCAGTGCTATAGTGCTGGAGTGCGGAGGGGCCTTGGACACCCTGCTGGCTGTTTGCTTGCCTAGCCAGAGGCGGGGGGAGCTATGGTTGCCTCTCCACAGAAAATCGTGTTGCTTGTTTGTCCCTAGTGGGAGCTTGATCATTAAAATAAATTTCTTGAGAAAGACTGAGAAAGAGATGAAAAGCATGTTTGGCAGAATGTATGAGCTCTGGTGGTGTGGGGGGATTGGGTGGGGGACACGGGTCTAGATTTGATAATAAATAAAAATAAAAAAATAAATAAATAATACAAAAAATAAAGTGTTAAAAAAAAGCGTTTTCCGTGTAAATGGCATGTGTGAAACATGGCGTTCTCTACTTACTAGAGTTTGATTTTAGGAGTCAGAGGATGCATCCAAACATTGTCACTTTCTTTGCCCTAACTAAACTTCTGTTCTACCTGTGTGTAGGGGAAAAGAATGTACACTAGTTCTTTAAGGCTTCAAAGGGAGTAGATCTCATTTCAAATCTTGTCACGGTATATTTTCACTTTCCTCATGCTTTCTTCAACTGTATTCAATGCCTCGAGTTTTATCCCATGTGCCTTTGATTTAAATAAAATAAAATAAAATTCTATTGAGCTGTTATGCTGAACAGATTTCAGCCAATTCTGAATTGAAATTCCTGAAGATGGAAGGATGAAGGCTGCTGGAAGCCATTTTATCAATATTTTATGCTGGCAAAAGTTTTGAAGGGTTAGCTTTGTTTTTAGAAGATAAATTTTTGAAAAGAGGGACAGTTTACCCTTGTCTTGTCCTTAAGGAAGACTTTTTTGGGGGAGTACAGATCTAGGGGGAGGAAGGTGACTAATGCACACAATCACCAGAGTGGACACTTGGCCTCTGGGGATGTTTAATTTAAGATTTATTAGTTGAGAACAGGCTATTAGAGGATCTGGAACACATCTTTTTTGTTTGTGTGTGGTTCTGAACAGTGAGTTGGATTTAGGTAAATATAATAAACACTAGCAGTTCAGGAGACCTGATCTTGCCATCTTCCTGGCTGATCACTCCCAAGGGGTGTTATGAAGGTCATGCAAGCCATTTACGCCACACATTGTCCTAAGGAAAGAAGAGCCTTGTCATGGCGGAAACTGTGTTGCGAAGATTGTGAATAAAGGTTGAGAATGAGCTGTTTTAATCTGCCCTCTTTTTAGAGCAGTGATTGATTAATGCTGCCTGTGTTGCTGTTCTTTCAGAGCTGACCTGTCCTAGACACAGCATAACTAACGAAGCTGCTGCAGGATGAGAAGATGGCAGCGCGGCTGCTTGCACCACCAGGCCCTGATAGTTTCAAGCCTTTCACTCCTGAGTCATTGGCAAACATCGAGAGGCGCATTGCTGAGAGCAAGCTCAAGAAACCACCGAAGGCGGATGGCAGTCATCGAGAAGAGGATGAGGATAGCAAGCCCAAGCCAAACAGTGACCTGGAAGCAGGGAAGAGTTTGCCTTTCATCTATGGGGACATCCCCCAAGGCCTGGTTGCAGTTCCCCTGGAGGACTTTGACCCATACTATTTGACGCAGAAAGTGAGTTGGAGGAAGCGCCCCGGATGCCCTTTTCTTCAGGCCTCGGGAGAGGGGAAAGCTTTGTCTGCCAGAGTGGGGAGAAGTAGCCTTTCCTGCTTTACTGGGATCATTTTTCCATTTTGTTGCTGCTAAGGGTCACTTTCAGGTCTTCCTACATGTCAATTCTGTTAAAAAGATTTCTTGTTTGGGCTCCAGGCCAGATCAGGAAAAAGACAGGTGATGGGGATGTAATTCAGTGGTAGAGCACCTGTCTAGCATGTATGAGGCCCCTAGTACCTGGCAGAGGGGAGGGTTGGAGGAAGGTAAGAAAGGAGAGAAGTGGGAAGTGAGGGGGGGTCATAGATGAAACAGGTCCATTTAATAGCGTTCAGAAAGACAGTATAGCCCTGTGCAATCTCCCTGACACACATTTGAAATCCTGTCTTTATAAAGATGATGCCACCGTGGAGACAGTGGGCTTGTCCTCTGTTCGGCCCTCCTCCTTTACATGGAGGATTGCCATTTCAGGGACAGGACAGGAACAGTCGTGTAATTGAGAGGCCAGTCTTTGTTTGGCCAAGAGGTTCAAACTTCCCAAACAGATATTTCACCATCTCTTAGATTTCTTTCTCAGTTATCATATGAAAGAAAACAATGGAGATGCAGAGCCTCCTGGTTCCAGTCACTGGCCAGGTAACTGGCCACTGAATCCTGAGGGCAAGGTTTTCCAGATAACAGGATGGGGGATGACTGTGAGTAGCTATGTACTCAGAGATAGAAAGCTTCACTGCCCCGCCATTGCTAACAAAACTGCCCTTTTAAACTGCGCCCCCCCCCCAATTTATCTTTTAGTCCGTTTTTGAAGACATTTTGGTGTGCTGGGTTTGATAACGCAACAGCATTAAGAGACCTTGCTAGGATTGGGGAGATGGCTCAACAGGTAAAAGCACCTGCCACCAAGCCTGCCAATCTGAGTTCAGTCCCTAGGTTCTATATGGTAAAAGGGAAAAAATGGGTTCTTGCAAGTTGTCCTCTGATCCCCAGTGCACACACAGATATACACACAGACACACACACACACACTCAAAGAGGTGCATGCATGCATGCATACTTTCACACACTAAATAAAATTTTTAAATAAATAAAAAAAATTAAAGACCTAGCTATAGCTCTGTAGGTATTTTTAGCTCTGGAAGACAAAAGAAAGTAGTCAAGAAATTCCCTACACAACGTGGCCCTTTACCCATGTAACTTCTCTTGCAGCTCAGAACAACCGCATAGGAGGGACAGGTAGAACCTGTAGTCCTCAGGCCTCCAGGCTAAGGAACAAAATACAATGCAATATAGAGAGCAGCAGACTGGAAGGAGGAGTCTGGACTGCCATGACTCAGCACATTCACCACATGCAGGCTTCTCTCAATACATTATCCAAGCTACATGACTAATTTCTAGGGGAAAAAAAAGAAAATAAAGAAAAACAAACTTCACAAAAATAATTCATGGCTCTTGGGAAGTCACTTCATTTCTCTGAGCCAAATTAATTTTCCATCTTATATACAATTAAATTTCACTTCCTTAAATCAAGCTAAAATATGAAAAAAATAGAGAGACCTATTAGTTGTCAGAATCGTTTTCCTTTGTTTTTAAAAACATTATTTTTCCAGGGCTGGAGAGATGGCTCAGCAGTTAAAGAGTACTGGCTGTTCTTGCAGAGGACCCAGTTTGAATCCCAGTACCCACATGGGGCCTAAGTCCTGTCTGTAACTTTAGTTCCAGGGGATCTAACACCCTGTTCTGTCCCCATGGGTACTGCACGACATGGGTGCTGCATGACATGGATGCACTTATACACATGCAAGCATAACACTCATACACATAAAATAAAAATAAATTTAAAAATTAAAAAAATTATTTTATGTGTATGAGTGTTTTACCTGCATATATGTAAGTGTACTGTGTGTGTGCAGTGCCCAAAGAGGCCATAAGAGGGTGTTGGAGCCCCTGAGTTATGGGGGGTGCTGGGAATCAAACCAAGGTCCTCTGAAAACACAGCACATGTTCTTAACCACTGAGCCATCTCTCCAGCAGCCCGCCCCCCATTTTCCCCTGTCTTTTTCTCTGGGTCCTGCCCCACTGATGTCCTCTTTTCATCCCCAGTGTTCCATATTTCAGTGGGCTGGTTCATGACTGAGGACTCTCCAAAGAGAGTATGTCCTTGGTCCTAATGGATAAGCCAAGTTATTGTCATTGGAGCTCCATTATGGGTCTGGACAGAAGATTTGACTTCAGGGGCTGAGGAGATGTCTCAGTAAAGTGCTTGCCACATAAGCATGAGGACCTGAATTCAGATCCCTAGTGCCCATGTAAGAAGAGGGTATGCATGTACCTGAATTCAGATCCCTAGTGCCCATGTAAGAGAAGGGTATGCATGTATGTGAATTCAGATCTCTAGTGCCCATGTAAGAGAAGGGTATGCATGTACCTGAATTCAGATCCCTAGTGCCCATGTAAGAAGAGGATATACAGCCGGGTGTGGTGGCGCACACCTTTAATCCTAGCACTTGGGAGGCAGAGGCAGGTGGATCTTTGTGAGTTCAAGGCCAGCCTGGTCTACAGAGTGAGTTCCAGGACAGCTGGGGCTACAAGGAGACCCTGTCTCGAAAAGACGACCAAAAAAAAAAAAAGAAGAGGATATGCATGTACCTGAATTCAGATCTGTAGTGCCCATGTAAGAAGAGGGTATGCTTGTACCTGTTTTCCTAACTTTGGAGGCAAGTGGATCCCTGGAGCTCACAAGCCTACCAGCGTAACTGAGGTGAGCCCCAGGGTTCAGTAAGTGGCTCTGTGTAAAGCAAGCAGGTGAAGAGTGGTTGAAGAAGACACCTGACATAGACCACTGACCGCTAAATGCATGTCCACATTATGCATGCACACTGCATACTTGCACACAAACATGCACACCTACATGTACCACACACAAAGTATAACTTTAGCCTTTGGCCTAATCACAAGGACAAATACTTACTAGAAAAAAATGATCCTGGGGCTGGAGAGATGGCCTAGCGGTTAAGAGCGCCGACCGCTCTTACAGAGGACCCGGGTTCGATCCCCAGCACCCACATGACGGCCGAGAGCCGTCTGAAACTCCAATTCCAGGAGAACTCCAGTTCCAGGGGAATCTGAGACCCTCTTCTGACCTCCGCGGCATTGCACGACACGGGTGCACAAACCTGCATGCAGACAGTACATTGATACACAAACCGAAATAAATAAAAAATAAAAATAAAAATAAAAAATGATCCTAGTTATATTTTTGGTGATCTTTAATTGTTTTTGCTTTTTTTTTTTTTTTGAGACAGGGTCTCACTATGTAGCTCTGGCTGGCCTGGAACTCACTGTGTAGACCAGGCTAATCTCAATCTCACAGACCTGCCTCTGCCTCTTGAGTACTGGGATTAAGGTATGTGTTACCATTCTGGGCCTGTCTTTAAATTTTTAAAAATATTTAAAATATGTACCACCATTCAGAAATTTATAAAACATATGTATAACATACTGGCTACAGTAAAGCAAACAAATTATGTTAAAATGCATTGCTGACAGTTCAGAAATGTCCATTGTGTATTTGCTTGTTTATTTGTGACAGGGTCTCATGTAGCCCAGCCTGGCCTAGAACTCACTATGTAGCCAAGGATGACTTGAACTCCTCATTTTCCTGTCTCTACTTTTTCATTACTGGGATTATAGACAGACTTCCTCATCCATTTTATGAAGTGCTGAGTATTGAACCCAGGGCCCCAGGTGTGCTTGACAAGCACCCTGCTAATTGATCTGTATCTATAGCTCCCATTGTACTTTTAAATGAGGAATTTTCATTTGATTTTTTAAAAACTGCTTTCTCAATTTACTTGCAAATCCTTCCTGGTATTACTATCACTTTCTGGGCCTTGCATAGGCTAAACTAGTAGAGCTTCTCTGACAAGGAGACTCAACCCACAAATCAAAAAATACCAGGGGTGGCTAGAAATGACTTTGAGAAGATATTCCTTTCTGGTTGTTTTCCAGGGAAAACTTTTTTTTTCCAGGAAAAAATTTCCTTCTTGGCGAAATAAAATCTCTTTCCACTAGTAGAAGTGGAATCCTTTCTCTTTTCCTTGGGCCTCACTTTCCAACTGACTCATCATCTGGTGGCTCTCATGGGTACTTGTTTCTCATTTCCTTCCCCCCCTTTAGGGGTAACAGAAAACTCTTTCCTATCATATTCAAGTCCAGGAGACTCAGAGCCCTGAAAACTGTGCATCACATTGTCAGGGTGCTGTTCTCTGTGGTGCTAGTTTGGCCATCCTAAGCTCTTGGGCCTTGTTGGGTTTCACATGGCCTTTTAATAAAAAATTCAAAAGTGTTTGATAAAAAGCCTTTTCTTCCCCCCTTTATCTCCCACTTCCTTACTGCCCTAAAAATACTCATCATTGATGGCAGGGTCTTTGGTTCTTTCTTTTTTTCTTTTCTTTTTTCTTTTCTTTTTTCTTTTCTTTCTTTCTGTCTTTCTTTCTTTTCCTTTCTTTTCTTTCTTTCTTTCTTTCTTTCTTTCTTTCTTTCTTTCTTTCTTTCTTTCTTTCTTTCTTTCTTTCTTTCTTTCTTTTCCTTTCTTTCCTTTCTTTCCTTTCTTTCCTCTCCCTTTCTTTTTCTTTCTTTCTTTCTTTCTTTCTTTCTTTCTTTCTTTCTTTCTTTCTTT
>VZQC01014113.1:710439-751675 GCA_009823505.1 Rhizomys pruinosus | reverse complement strand
AAAAAAAAAAAAAAAAAAAAATGGAAGAAGCAAAGCATAGTTACAATAAAATCAAAGCAAAACCCGAAGTCCAACAGTGTAAATCAAGTCTTGTAGCTCAGTGTTGAGGATCTGGGACTCACAGGCTTCCAGGCTCTACATGGCTTGGGCAGCCCCACACTTCCAGTTCTGCCAACTGCAGCACACACAGCTTGTCTTGTAGTCCCAGGCCAGCTCTACTCCACACCCGTCACTGTCCTTGGTGGATGTACTAGTTTGCTTCTCTGTTCTGTAATAAAACACTGATCACTGGGCGTGGTGGCTCACACCTTTGATCCCAGCACTTGGGAGGCAGAGGCAGGTGGATCTCTGTGAGTTCAAGGCCAGCCTGATCTACAGAGGGAGCTCCAGGCCAGCTGGGACTAAAGGGTGACCCTGTCTCAAAAAGACAAGAAAAACCCAGTGATCAAATGCAACATGGGGAGGACAGGGTTTATTTCACTAGACAGCTCACAGCCCATCATTAAGGGTGGCCAAGACAAGAACTGCAGGCAGGAACCTGGAGACAAGGAACTGAAGCAGAAGCCATGGAGGATTGTTGCTTACTGAATGGCTTCCCCTGGGTTCCTCAGCTGCCTTTCTCACACAGCCAAGGCCCACCGTTCCAGAGATGGCACCACCCACAGTGGACTGGAACCTCCTGCATCACTTGGCAATCAAGAAAATGCCCCCCACACCCACATTCCAGTCTGATAGAGCACATTCCTCAGTTGAGGTTCCCTCTTCCCAGATGTTTAGTTTGTGTCAAGTTGACAGAAGCTAACCAGAACATTGGGTCGGCCCACGGTCTTAACATCTCCAGTATCTAGGATCTTCAGTTCAGCTGAGGCTGCACCCTCACCAGTGGCCTCTCGTGGCCTCTCTCAGTGCCAAGCTTGAGTTGCTCCCCAGAACCCCTTCAGT
The DNA here is from genome assembly GCA_009823505.1 of Rhizomys pruinosus. NCBI lineage: Eukaryota > Metazoa > Chordata > Mammalia > Rodentia > Spalacidae > Rhizomys > Rhizomys pruinosus. The sequence goes on along the minus strand of VZQC01014113.1, from coordinate 750,733 downwards.
TTTACAGCTTTCATGCTGCCCAAACCAGTACCACATGGGGGAGTCTCCTACACATTACCAAGTTCATCTTCTCCCCCAATGAAGTATGTGTGTGCTGACTCTGAGGAAATACTTCTCAGTTTCAACTCAGTGAAGCTGGTTTCTTATTAATCACAGTTGATTTTTGAGCCCTGGCTAACCAACATCAATTGTCCCAGTAAAGTAAAGGTTTCATTCACTTCAGTGATGCTTGTCTTTTGTTAACCACAGCTGATTCTTCAGCCAGAATTTACCAGAAACCACAGATTCTTAGTTCAATTTTTTTTTTTTTTTTTTGTATTTCTGAGATAGGGTCTTCCTTTTAGTACCTGCTGTCCTGGAGCTCTCTCTGTAGACCAGGCTGGCCTTGAACTCACAAAGATCTGCCTACCTCTGCCTCCTGAGTGCTGAGATTAAAGGCATGCGCCACCACGCCCGGCAGTTCAAAATATTCTATGAAGAATCCTGACAGAGTCTTTGAGGGACTCTCAAACTTCCCTCTGAAACATCATAAGCCAGACCTCCATTGTTTGCATTTCTCTCATAGCTTTACCTCCCAACCTCCCACAGAACAGCCCACCAAGCTCTAGTACTCAATGGGTTTTCCAGCTCAGAGTTCCACACACTCCTATAATCCTTACAAAAACAATATGGTCAGGTCTGTCACAGCAATACCCTATTCCTGGTACTAATTTTCTGTTTTAGTTTCCTTTTCTGTTGCTCTGATTAAACAGTCTGACCAAAGGCAACTTGAGGTGAAAAGGTTTATTTCATTTTGCAATTCCCATGTCACAGTGTATCACTGAGGGAAGTCAGGGTAAGAACTCAAGACAGGAGCCTAGAGGCAGGAACTGAAGCAAAGACCATGGAAGATGCTGAGTGCTGGCTTGCTTCCCTAGCTTGCTCAGCTGCCTTCCTTGTAAAGCCCAGACCCTCCTGCCTTTGGGATGGTACTGCCCACAGTGGACTGGGACCTCCTGTATGAATTAGAAATGAAGAAAGTGACCCACAGACAGGCTAATCTGATGGAAAATGTCCTTGGTTGAGGATCCCTCTTCCCATATGTCAAGTTGAAAACCAAATAAGCCATCACAGAAGGCAAGAATTCTTTTTTTTTTTTAATTTATTTATTTATTTATTTTTATGTGTATGAATGTATTGTCTGCATGCAGGTCTGCGCACCCGTGTCGTGCGATGCCGCGGAGGTCAGAAGAGGGTCTCAGATTCCCCTGGAACTGGAGTCACAGACGGTTCTCAGCCGCCATGTGGGTGCTGGGGATCGAACCCGGGTCCTCTGCAAGAGCGTTCGGCGCTCTTAACCGCTAGGCCATCCCTCCAGCCCCAGAAGGCAAGAATTCTATTCATGCAGTTCAAATAGAAAAAAGTTCTGCCCTGATTTCTCCTGCCCTGCTTTAGTTCAGTCGTCATTGTCATTGTCGTTGTTATTGAGATAGGGTGTACCCTGAGCCCATCTGGCCTGGAACTAGCTATGTAGATCTTGTTGGCCTCCAATGTCATAGCATCCTCCTGCCTCTGCCTCCAAAGAGCTGGGATTAAAGGCGTGTACCAGCCTGGCCTACCTTAGCTCAGTATTTTTGTTTTTTTGTCTTTTCGAGACAGGGTCTCCGTGTAGCCACAGCTGTCCTAGAACTCATTCTGTAGACCAGGCTGGCCTTGAACTCACAGAGATCCGCCTGCCTGTGCCTCCCAAGTGCTAGGATTAAAGGCGTGTGCCACCACGCCTGGCTTAGCTCAGTATTTTTAAGGACTCCTGAGTTGTGGCCATACTCACGTATCCTGGAAGTACAACTCAGTTAATTTTTTCTGGTGCTTTTCTGGGCCACCAGAGCTTTATAACCTGTATAGTGGTTTTACCTTAAGGACCCACAAGGCTGATGAGTAGTAAAGTAAGACATCAGATATGGTCATTTTGACTTTATGGTTTATTTATTTTTGAGTAGCTTCACAGCTTTGTATAGAATCTATTTAGATTCTGCATTTTCTTTTTTCAGAACAAGGAACTTTTCAGAGAGAGAGAGAGAGAGAGAGAGAAAGAAAGAGAAGAGTAAGAGTGAGTCAGTCTTGTTACATAGGCCAAGCCTGTCTGAAACTCACAGTCATCCTGCTTCAGCCTCCCGTTTACTGGGATCACAAGTATGTGCACCACACCCAGCCAGTGAAAAAAAGGAATTCTGGATGTTGCCTGCTATATCACTGAATTGGCTGTATTCATAGTTACTCAGAAATGAATGCCAAGTTCTGATGATTAGTGAATTATTGGCTATTTACTGGATCAGAAGAAGTAGGTATATTGGTTACTTTTTTGTTGTTGGTATGAACAAACACCTGACAAAAAGCACCTTGAAGGGGGAAAGGTTTATTTTGGCTCACAGTTAAAGTCCATCATGGCAGGGAAGGCATGGCAGCAGAGGGCGGAGGCCACTGGTTGCGTTGCATCTCTTGTCAGAAAGCAGAGGGAGACTTATGCTGGAGCGCAGCTCAGTCCAGAGCTCCAGACCAGGAGTGGTGCCACTTGTGTTCAGTGTGGGGCTTTCTCTTCAGTGAAACTTTTCTAGAAACATCCTCATAAGTTTACCCAGAGTTGTGCTTCCATGGTGATTGTAAATCCAGTCTAATTGACAGTGAAGGTTATCCACCACTACTCTACCCTTTATTAACTTGACACCTAAATATATCACTTTAGTTTAAATCATGATTTTCTAGAACCCCTGTCCTCTAAAGTCTCATTTTATCTCATAATGTAAAATGCATTTAGTCCATCTCTAAAAGTCCTGATAGTCTTTCACAGTTCCAACATTCCTCAAAGTTGTGAGTCTCTGTAAAATAAAAAGTCCAACTTATATACTTCAGTATACAATGGCAGAGAATAGCTTTTCCTATTCCAAAAGGGAGAAATGGTTTAACAGAGAGATTGGGCCAAGGCAAGACCAGCAACCAGCGAGGCAAGCCTCCAGCCCTGCAGCTCCATATTCAGCATCTGGGACTTAGGATGTGATCACCTGGGCTCCAGTGGCCTCAGGCAGCTCTACCCCTCCAACACTGCACCTACAGTACATGTAACCTTTCTTCTTGAGCCAACTCCGCTCACAGCTGCAGCTTTCCTCAGCAGCTGTCTCCCATGACCCTGGCATCTCCAACATCCTGGAATCTCCCTTGCAGCTTAGGTTTTACCTTCCCAGCTTCAAGCAGTGACCTCGTGGGGCCTTCCTGTAGGGAAGCTAACCCTACTGTACCTGCCCTCAGTGACTTTCTGGAACCTTGACATATGCTTCCATGACCTTCTCCCTCTTTCATCTTTCATGCTTACAGAACCAGTAACATGTAAACAATACTGCCAAGTTATGCAGTCTTAATATGTAGGCTGACTGCTTTGGACTACAGTCGGAGCAAACGTCTGTGTGCCTTTGAGGACCCATGGGGAAGTACTTCCCTGGGTGGCTGTTTTCAAGCAGGGAAACTCCTTTGGTGACATTTTAAGTTGAAACTTTCTGGAAACAGTCTCAGACATGCCAGGAGATGCGTTTCCATGATGATTCTACACTCAGTCAAATTGACAGTGAAGATTAAACTATCATAGTAACTCTGAGACAATAAGGTATAAGTAACCGGTTCTGGCAGAAGTGTTCCCCAAATGAGATCAGGTAATTCTAGAGGACCTAGGGTCCAGCTTCTGGAGACCATCATCATCAGTACTAGGCACAGTTAGAGCTGGGCAGAATAAAAGGGTCTTTGTTCCTAGCCACCCTCTTAGAGGTCAGATCTCGAGGGCCCTGGAGGTTCTTTAGAGCTAGATGGTACTCAAATGCCTGCAGGTTACCTTTGCCTTGAGATTATGACCTCCTAGGAGGCAGAGAGCTTAGTTGAGTGGAGAACCATGTGTCCATGGCTGTACAGAAAACTTTCTGCTCTGTTATACTCTACATCTGTGTTGGGTACTTGTCCACGTAGCATCCTTTCATATTTCTGCACCCTTTGTTGGTTTCATTTATACTTTTTAAAATTTTTTTTGTTTATTTATTTTCATATGTGTATGAATGTATTGTCTGCATGTAGGTTGGTGCACCCGTGTCCTGCGATGCCGCGGAGGTCAGAAGAGGGCGTCGAATTCCCCTGGAACTGGAGTTAAAGATGGTTTTCAGCCGCCATGTGGGTGCTGGGGATCGAACCCAGGTGTTCTGCAAGAGCAGTTGGAGCTCTTAACCGCTAGGCTATCTCTCCAGCCCCATTTATACTTTTTATATGGCTAAAAAATGTCCTGGTCTTGGCTATAAGGGTAAAAATGTGCTGATAAATGGGCCACACTGCAGTATTGTGATGACTGTGTATGTTGTAGTGCATGTACAGTGCTCTGCCATCTGCTTGGTGTGTATATGAATGTGCTTACACCTGGCTGTGTGTACATGAGCTTTCTCTTAATTGTGGACCCCAAATAAAAGGCATCTCATCTTGAACAGTGGCAGTGCTTCCAAGTGTACATGCCAAACCCCATATTGCTAATTAGAAATGAAAAGCTTGTACTTTTGAGAAGGCTCGTTTTCTGCCAGCATGACACATTTATTAATACTCCATGCCATAATTTGTTAAGAGCTGTTCCACTGCTCGTAATGGACTTTGTGCTCAAATACATTCAGTGGCTGGTGTTATAAATGGATATTTCCCCTCGGGCAGTAAACCACAGTCCACAGTCCAGTTTCAATTTCCTTTTAACTCATTTACTTCACAAAGATCTCATTTAAGACAGATTAGGTAAAATACTATTGGACTTCATGGGTACCAAGTGATTGTAGCTTAAGAAGGGTTCTCATAAAAGTCTAAATAAAGCCCTTTGTCCTACAACTGATAGTGGTTTAATTGGCCATCCATGTGGGTGTTTAGAATTTGTTATGTATTCTCTTAAAAGTCAGCATGACATCAGTCATACCCATTTATGTTTCTCATTTCTCCATCTCTGTGACAAATATCCGAGAAAACAACTTAAAGGAGGAAAACTTTACTTTGGTTTATGCCTCGGTGGATTCAGTCCATGGTTCCCTGGCTCCATTGCTTTCAGGCCTGTGGTCAAACAGAGCTTCATGACAGAAAAGTGTAGAGGAGGACAGCTGCGCACTGCATGGCAGCCAGGAGCTGTAGCAGGAGTGGCCATTGGGGCATCCCCGACTCACTTTCTTACTCCAGCTATGTCCCACATCTTAGGTCCCATCACTTCCCAATAATGCTGTTGCACTATAACTCTGTCAAGGAATTAATCCATTCCTTGGATTGGAGGTGATTCTCATGATGCAGTCACTTTGAAAAAGTCCCATCTCTTGTCACTGCTTTCACTGGGAACCACGTGTTCAAGCTTCAGGGAGCGTCTCATCTCCAAACTGTAATGGTGTTCAGTATCTCTCCCAGATTGACCAATCTCTGAAGCAGAGGGTAAAAGTAGGAGAAACAGTACAAAGCATGCAGACGCAGTATGTGATGTTGTTCTGCCAGGAGCCTGCTCCCTGCTGCCTGCTGCTGTGGTTCTCAGGGCAATATCAAACAGACAATGTTGTCTGTGGTCTTGACAGAATAACTTGAGAGGGGAGAATAACTCCTGAGAATTCTGCCAGATGTAATGTGGAAGAATAAATAATAATAGATTTTCTCCTCAAAAGTATGGCTTGATGCTTTGATGTACTTCATAGTGAATGTCCTGTGAAGTCTATGAACTGTAGCATCACAGATAGCAAGGATGTCCTTTGAGTCTACGAACTGTAGCATCACAGGTAGCAAGGATGTCCTGTGACCTCTATAAACTGTAGCATCACAGATAGCAAGGCTAGAAAGGGCTTGCCATGCCCAACCAAAAGCCTTCTCACTCTCTTTTTTTTTTTTTTTTTTTTTTTTTTTTNTTTTTTTTTGTCTTTTTGCGACAGGGTCTCCCTGTAGCCCCAGCTATCCTGGAATTCACTCTGTAGACCAGGCTGGCCTTGAACTCACAAAGATCCGCCTGCCTCTGCCTCCCAAGTGCTAGGATTAAAGGCGCGCACCATCACGCCCAGCCTCACTCATTTTTTAAATGAAGAAAATGAGGTTCCAGAGATGCAGTGGCTTATCCAACCACCCAGCCAGGAAGAGGTAGGCGGAAATAGGCCAAAATGTCTCAGCACACAGGTGAGAGATGACTGCGCGTTCTATGGTGGGGCAGATTCCCTGGGCTCTTCTGCACATTTAACCAGAACCTCTGGAGGTGGGATGTGGGAGTTAGTAATCTCTGCTTTTAAAAAAATTTACTCTGATGATTCCTGTGCAGCCACACTGGCCTTAGTCAGAAACTGGTACTAGTGTGTAGCACAGACCATATCAGTCCTGCCATCTGGTTTTGTGTGGCCCACAAGCTAATTATGGTTTTTCTATTCCTGAATAGTTAGATGTGTGAAGAACTGTATGAAATTTCTGTGTCCATGACGTTTTATTGGAACACGGCTGCTCCTGTTTGTTTACATGTTGTTAGTGGTTTCTCTGCACCACAGTGGCAGAGTTGAGCTGTTGCCACAGAGACTGTACAGCCTGCAGAGCCCACGGTACTCACCACCTGTGCACTTCCAGACAGCTTGCCAGCACTGGTGTATGCCATGTCTCACATAAGCCCTGTAAGCATCAGTATTAACTGGGAAATTCCTAAGCTCTGAGCACTCGTGTTGGTCCAAACACCATCTTGCTTTATCCAGAAGGCACGTGTATGAAATACTGCATGTAAATTATCAGTAAGTCAAGTTACTTTACTGATAAAATTATAGAGCAACTCCCTACTGCAAGTACAGGGAGGATGCACATTTCAGGAAGTCTGGTGAGTATTCTCTGCTGAATAGAGGGAAAGCTTTTTTTTCGTCTTTTCGAGACAGGGTCTTCCTATAGCCCCAGCTGGCCTGGAACTCGCTCTGTAGACCATGCTGGCCTTAAACTCACAGAGATCCACCTGCTTCTGCCTCCCAAGTGCTGGGATTAAAGGTGCGTGCCACCACGCCCAGTGAAAGCTTGTTTTTGTACATGATGAGGACACAAGCATTTAGAAAGGGGTAATGGTAAATTGTCTTTGAAAAAAGAGGTAATGGTAAATTATTTGTATTCTCTGTGCAATATTGTCTCCAAATTATGTAATTCATAAATGAAATGTCCCTAATAAAGCCTCTCTATTTGCCAACTATACAGTTTTAACCTCACTGACAGCACCTAGTTCCCTCGGGTTTGGTTGTCCACTTGCCAGTTCATCACTGTACCAATTCAGAAACCTAGCTAGCTTCTCAGCAAAGGTAGAACAGTTTCATCTTTCCAGTGTGGTCTTTTTCTTTTTTTCTCATCTCTCATCTCAAATAACACAGCTATTTGTTCATTAACCAACTAACAAACATGTATTGAGTACCTTCTGGGTGCAGCGGTGATTCTCTAATGGGAAACACCTTCTATCTATGCACCTCTAGCCATGAATGTCCATACTGACCAAACTAAGGCTAGAACAATGAAGGGTAGAGACAGTAGGCTCTTTTTTTTTTTTTTTATTTTATTTATTTCTGTATGTGTATGAATGTACTGTCTGCATGCAAGTTTGTGCACCCGTGTCGTGCACTGCCGTGGAGGTCAGAAGAGGGCGTCGGACTCCCCTGGAACTGGAGTTCTCCTGGAATTGGAGTTTCGGACGGTTCTCGGCTGCCATGTGGGTGCTGGGGATCGAACCTGGGTCCTCTGCAAGAGCGGTCGGTGCTCTTAACCGCTAGGCCATCTCTCCAGCCCCTTTTTTTACTTTTTGAGACAGGGTCTCCCTATAGCCCCAGCTGGCCTGGAACTCACTCTAGACCAGGCTGGCCTTGAATTCATAGAGATCTGCCTGCCTCTGCCTCCTGAGTACTAGGATTAAAGGCGTGTACCACCACATCTTAGCTGCCATGTGGGTGCTGGGAATTGAACCCGGGTCCTCTGCAAAAGCATTCAGCCCTCTTAACTGCTGAGCCATCTCTCCACCCCCAACAGTAGGTTCTTCTTTAAAAATCCTATGTTTGTCTCTTAAGGCAGGTAGGTAATTTAGTAAGGGCTTAGCCTGGTAGTTTGTAAGCTCTGGGACATGGACCAATGTTTTTTGTTGTCATTTTGTTTTGTTTTACTTGTTCTTAGCTACTTTGTGTAGTGTACCCAGGGGCTCAAATTTACCATTTATCAGAGAATCCATCCCCATGTCAGCTTCATTCTCTGCCATGTAATCATGAAATTACCACCCATTCTGGCACAGTAGCAGCTGTAAGGAGGCTCTGAGCTTCGCAAAATATACTGTTCTTTACTGCGTGACCTTTATAGGTGGTGTCCCTCTCCTGAGTTTTTGTAAGATGCACGTGGGCTAATAATCCCTCCTTCATTCATACTTCACAAGAATATTATGAGGTTAAATGACGAGGTTATTTGAAAGGCCTGGCATTTCACAGAGAGAGTTGCTATAGAAACACAGAAGGGTATAAGCACTTCAGAAAGAAGGGATGTCATGGCCTGTTTATGTCTTTGGAAGCTAAGAAATGGGAGAGCCAAACCACTGCCCTTGACCTGTTTTAGGCTAACCTCAGATCATCTAGTTCCTCTCACCTTTAGGATGAGGCTTTTTTGCCCAGCACTGCCACAAAATCAGCACTCTCTAGTGTAGGAAAAGTATTGTGACAGTACAGAATCAAACATGGTATGGAGTAAGTGGACATTTCTAGATGTGCAGAGCTGCATACCAACATTGCTTTTATGCTGGGAAGAGATTGGTAGCTGTGGCAGACTAGGAAAGGATAAAATAGGAAATGAGAGGAAAGGGACTTTGAAAAATAATCTGCGAATAGCTGTTTATTGGGACATCATGGACTGAGCCCTGTATTGGAACTGCCCAAGGAGGCATGGGCCTGAGTCCTGCCCTTAAGGAGCTTCAAATCTTGCTGTAAGACGAGCAGGTAAAGGAAGGGGTAGAGGAAAAAAGAGATGTTAGCTGTGGTTTCCTCAAGATAGTTGTTATTAGGTTAAGGGAACACTTTTGTTTCTAATATGAGAGGATGTTAGATTTTGTCCAAGGCCTTTTATACTTCTATGGAGATCATACATACAAGGAAACCATCGTTGCACTTCTGAGTACACCCCACTTGGTCAGGATGCTTAGGCCTTTACGTGCTGCTGGACTTGCTTGCTAGTATTTTTGTTGCGGGCTTTTGTGTCCATGATCATAAATAGATTAATCTAGAATTTTCTTTTCCTGTTATGTCATTATCTGGTTTTGTATGAAGGCAAAACTAACATTACAGGACGAGTTGGGAAGTGTTCTCTTCTCTCCTATTTTTTGGAAGAGTTCGTGTTATTCTTTAAACATTTGGTAGAATCCATTAATGAAACCGCCTGGTCCCTGGGCTTTTCTTTGTGGGGTTTGTTTATTTATTTATTTGTTTGTTTGTTTGTTTGTATGGATGTACTGTCTTCATGTAAGTTTGTGCACCCATGTTGTGCATTGCTGCGGAGGTCAGAAGAGGGTGCCGGATTCCCCTGGAGCTGGAGTTCTCCTGGAATTGGAGTTACAGACGGTTCTCAGCCGCCACGTGGGTGCTGGGGATTGAACCCGGGTCCTCTGCAAGAGTAGTCGGTGCTCTTAACTGCTAGGCCATCTCTCCAGCCCCGGGGTTCATTTTTTAATGCATGGTGCAGAAGAATATTTATAGAACAAACTCATTTGAGCGAGAGACTTCTTAAGGATAGATCTCTGTGCTAATGTTTATAAAGGAAAATTCTGGAAGGGTATAAAAAAACTGGTAGCAAAGATTATCATTGGCTAATAAAATGAATTTAATCATATTTTAAAATTATTAGCGTACATCATTCTAAATAAAAACAATTTTTAACTACTTAAAATGACTTGCCCTTGGCCATTTGCTCTCCGTATGTGTCACTGACCTAGCTATGCTCTTTAGGGTCTCCCGGTTTGTAGGCCCTGCATCTCTCTTCAGCACCACAGGCACTGTCCTCTGCCCAGTTCTGTCCTCTGTCAACACAGAATTAACTACTTGTCATCATCCTGATGACAGCTCATAGTTCTGTGCAATGGTACATGCCATGCTGTTCCTTTTCTTGGACATCCCTGTCCTGTTTATTTGCTCAGTAAGTCTCTCATTCTCCTTTAATTGCCTGTCAGAAGGAGAAAATCCCAAGAGGAGGTTGCCACCTCTCCTATTCTTGTTTTGAACTTCCTGGTTACCCAGCATCATGATTACAAGTTCATACATGTCTTCTTAAAGTACAGTTCTACTCAGTTTGGTATCTCTTTAGCTTAGTACAATACTAGGCACAGAGTAGATGCTTAAAAATGAGAATAACTGAATTGAATTCATAGTACAAGGCAGTCTAGGTAGAATGCTCTGTGTGAATAAAGACCAGACTTACATATTACTATAACCTGTTCTGGGGACATGAACTAGTTTGGCCTTAGAAATACAGTTGAAAGATGTTGGCAAGACTGATGGAAACTCTTCAAGGCCAACTTAATGAGTAAATATTGAATGAAGTGCCCTCCTTTCTTTCTCCCAGCCATTTCTTCTCATAGACTTACTGTGACCACCTCCTTAAAAATGGCCACCTCAGGGCTGGAGAGATGGCTCAGCAGTGAAGAGATCTGGCTGTGCTTGAGGGGACGCAGATGCAATTCCCAGCACCTACATGGGAGCTAGTAGGCATTCATGTTTCCAGTTCCAGGGCATCACACAACACAGACGTAGTTACACAAATGCAGGCAATACACTCATACACATAACATAAAAATAAGAAATAAAATATTTTGAAAATGGCCACTTCCCCATTCATTCATCTCCCACCCCAGCATCCCTGTCCTCTCCATGTCTTCCCCATGACGCCTGTCCTCTCCATGTTGTCCTCATCATACCTGTCCTCTCCATGTCTTCCCCATCATGCCTGTCCTCTCCATGTCTTCCCCATCATACCTGTCCTCTCCATGTCTTCCCCATCATACCTGTCCTCTCCATGTCTTCCCCATCATGCCTGTCCTCTCCATGTCTTCCCCATCATGCCTGTCCTCTCCATGTCTTCCCCATCATGCCTGTCCTCTCCATGTCTTCCCCATCATACCTGTCCTCTCCATGTCTTCCCCATCATGCCTGTCCTCTCCATGTCTTCCCCATCATACCTGTCCTCTCCATGTCTTCCCCATCATGCCTGTCCTCTCCATGTCTTCCCCATCATACCTGTCCTCTCCATGTCTTCCCCATCATGCCTGTCCTCTCCATGTCTTCCCCATCATACCTGTCCTCTCCATGTCTTCCCCATCATGCCTGTCCTCTCCATGTCTTCCCCATCATACCTGTCCTCTCCATGTCTTCCCCATCATGCCTGTCCTCTCCATGTCTTCCCCATCATACCTGTCCTCTCCATGTCTTCCCCATCATGCCTGTCCTCTCCATGTCTTCCCCATCATACCTGTCCTCTCCATGTCTTCCCCATCATGCCTGTCCTCTCCATGTCTTCCCCATCATACCTGTCCTCTCCATGTCTTCCCCATCATGCCTGTCCTCTCCATGTCTTCCCCATCATACCTGTCCTCTCCATGTCTTCCCCATCATGCCTGTCCTCTCCATGTCTTCCCCATCATACCTGTCCTCTCCATGTCTTCCCCATCATGCCTGTCCTCTCCATGTCTTCCCCATCATACCTGTCCTCTCCATGTCTTCCCCATCATGCCTGTCCTCTCCATGTCTTCCCCATCATGCCTGTCCTCTCCATGTCTTCCCCATCATGCCTGTCCTCTCCATGTCTTCCCCATCATACCTGTCCTCTCCATGTCTTCCCCATCATGCCTGTCCTCTCCATTTCTTCCTCCTCTTCCACAGTGTGTTCCGTGGCTGAGTCAGAGCCAGCGTCATTGACTTACTCTTTATGTTTCCTGTAGCCTTCCCACTTGGAATATCAGCTCCTCAGGTCAGGACTGCCTTGTCCACTGACAACTCCTAAGCACTGCAGTGTTGTCTGACACATAGTAGGTGCTTAGTCATAGTTCCTTGAGAAAAATCAGTGGAAATGAATGAACTCCAGTATCCTGGCATAGTTTATTTAGTACTGTACACATATAAGCCTGCCACGAGGGTGGCAGTTGTTTGTAGTCCAGTCTGAGGCTGGGCACTGGAGGGGAGGGGAGTGAAAGGAAGACATGTTGCTTAGGGTTTCTTTCCTTTAAAACCAAGTGGAAATAAAGTTATAAGTACCTTGAGTGACTTTATTTCTTACCTAGAAAAATGTTGTTTTGTATGGTGACTAATTCTCACACTTGAATGATTTTCTCTTTTTCTTTCTCCACAGACCTTTGTAGTATTAAACAGAGGGAAAACTCTCTTCAGATTTAGTGCCACGCCTGCCTTGTACATTTTAAGTCCTTTTAACCTGATAAGAAGAATAGCTATTAAAATTTTGATACATTCATATCCTTTTCCTCATGTGCCAGCGAGTGCTGTGGGGGTGACTGCTTGCATGTGTTGGGGGGCTTCTAAGCATCTTGCCATTAGTGCAGTTGACCACTCCCTAGCCCCAGCCTGCAAAGTTCCTCCGGATCTCAAGGTGAGTTTCCACAGACTTTATTTTTAAGGATGTCATTGGAGTCTAGATTTTTGTTGGTGCCATTAACTGGGAGAAATTAAGATGCTAACCTTTTACTGAAGTTTCAGCTTTTAGTAATTTCATTCATAGTGGACTATTCAGCTTAATTTATTAAGATCTGTTATAAGAAGTTTTGGGCTGGGCGTGGTGGGGAACGCCTTTAATCCTAGCACTTGGAAGGCAGAGGCAGGCAGATCTTTGTGAGTTCAAGGCCCGCCTGGTCTACAGAGTGAGTTCCAGGACAGCTGGGGCTACAGGAGACCCTGTCTCGAGAAAGACCAAAAAAAAAAAAAAAATGTTTTGGAAAGCTGCTTCTTGAATTGCAAGTAGCTGAATGAATGCTATACAGCTCTGCTCTGAATTTTTCTCTTCTTTAGCAATAAGCTTAGAAAGGACCAGATAGATCTCAGATGAAATCACCTCCTTGGCACAGAGGTTTAGATTCAGACTGTGAGATAAATAGGAATCTTTTCTGGGATTTTCCTTCCCCATAAGTAGAAAAGTGCCAACATTTCCTATTAATAGAGAAGAACATATGACACGTGACAAATTATGTGATAGGTTTAGCAACTTGGCACCATGACCAAAGTTGCATGGTTGGCACTTAATTTAATAGTACTTAATCCCATGCTTCTGAGAATATTGCATCCTGCAGAGAGATTGTGGCAGCCAGCAGCAACATCTCAGTGGTTGAGTTTAGTGAGCCTCTGCCATGTTAGAACTCTGGGAACTTGGCATTCTGAAGCTGGAATCTGTGGTTTTCAAGCAGCATAGTTCTAAAGTTGGGAGGTTATAGGAAATAGATCACTTACAATGGACTTTTCCTTTCTGGATCAGAGAGATGGAGTGTATTTTTCTCTAAAGAGTATGTTACTGAGCCAGGCGTGGTGGCGCACGCCTTTAATCTTAGCACTTGGGAGGCAGAGGCAGGCGGATCTTTGTGAATTCCAGGACAGCTGGGGCTACAGGGAGACCCTGTCTCAAAAAGACCAAAAAAAAAAAAAGAGTATGTTACTGTTCCCTCAATGAAAGCCCCAAATGTAGTAATGAAAGAAATCCATGGGGCTGGAGAGATGGCTCAGCAGCTAAGAGCACCGAGTGCTCTTGCAGAGGACCCAGGTTCAATTCCCAGCACTCACATGGTGGGTAAGAACCCTCTTTAAGCCAGGTATGGTGGCACATGCCTTTAATCCTAGCACTGGGAAGGCAGAGGCAGGCGGATCTCTGTGAGTTCAAGGCCAGCCTGGTCTACAGAGTGAGTTCCAGGCCAGCTGGGGCTATAGGGAGACCCTGTCTCAAAAAAAAAAAAAAAAATCCAACTGTAAGGTCCATTTTTTTTCTTTTTAAAAATTCTATTAGGAAGGGGCTGGAGAGATAGCCTAGCGGTTAAGAGCACCGACTGCTCTTGCAGAGGACCCAGGTTCGATCCCCAGCACCCACATGGTGGCTAAGAACGGTCTGTAACTCCAATTCCAGGAGAACTCCAGTTCCAGGGGAATCCGAGACCCTCTCTGACCTCCGTGGCATTGCATGACATGGGTGCACAGACCTGCATGCAGACAGTACATTCATATACATACAAAAATAAATAAAATTTTTAAAAAATTTAAAAAATTCTATTAGGAAAATAAAGGTGAGGAATGCCATTAAGAGAAGTGAGAGGGAGTAAAGAGCACATGAGCCATAAGTCTGAGCAACTCCTGTTGACCTTAAAACAGGTTTGTTTGTCTCAATAGACAAGAACAGAAGGGGCTGAGAAAGACCCTTGATGGAGTGTGCACCTTCAGGTTGAGCAGACTGACTTGATGGAGTGGGTACCTTCAGGTTGAGCAGACTGACTTGGCCCATCACCTGATTCTCAGGGGTCTGGGAGTACAGATGGCCTTGGCCTTGAAATTGGTAATTAGCGTGCCACATTGGTTTTCCAGGTGGGACACATTCAGTGCACATTGGCTAGCCCTTTGCTCCCAAAGATAATTCAGTCCATTGGGAGGAGACCCAAGGGGAAATTATACAAGAAAATTAACAATAAGAAAATGTGGATTTCTTTTTTCTTTTTTTTTTTTTAATTTTATTTATTTTTGTATGTGTATGAGTGTACTGTCTGCATGTAGGTCTGTGCACCCGTGTCGTGCAATGCCGCAGAGGTCAGACTAGGGTGTCGGATTCCCCTGGAACTGAAATTCTCCTGTAATTGGAGTTACAGACGGTTTTTAGCAGCCATGTGAGTGCTGGGGATCGAACCTGGGTCCTCTGCAAGAGCAGTCGGTTCTCTTAACCACTAGGCCATCTCTCCAGCCCCAGATTTATTTTTTCATCTGATGCCTTGGGGTCTTTGGTTACTTATGGCAATTATTCATGAAGTTTTAAGTACTTAGGGTATCACCCATAGCTGAAAAGTGCCAGGTTTATCCAGAAGGGGTGGAATAGTGACAGTCCTTTGGAAAGGGGAACAGTCACCCTGGCCATCCTCATCCACCATGGACGGGATATCTGGGGCTCTCCTTGTTGCTCTTGGTAACCAGTTTTCCTTACCTCTTTGCTTTTCCCTCCTCTTCTGTGCTTTGTGTCCTTTTAACCTATTGATTTATATCTCATGAAACCCAGTGCCAAATGGGTTTGTTATCCAAATAAAAAGACAGGCCAGACATTGTATATCCCCTTAACTCCTCTCTACAGTATTTAGCATGATCATTATGTGCACTATTTTGACGAACTGTGTATTCATGACTTTTAGTAACCCTCCTGACTGGTCGAAGAATGTGGAGTAAGTGGTCCATTTTTTTAATTTGCTTATTTGTTTATAAGTATTTTCATTGTGTTTTATTACAGCTTATTTGTGGAGAAAAAAAATAGATGCTGCCAGGGTATTTTGCAGAGAGAGTTGCATGTAGAAGGAAATAGCCTTGGAAATGAACTCTAGAAAGAGGCAGTCTGCTCCGGGAAGCATTGCCCCTCACCGTGCTAAGCAAAGGGCTTTTTGCCTGTGGCCCATGCCTCCCTGTGTCCTCTGTTACTGACAGTACTTTGTTCATTTGAGATTTCCTTAGCTTTTTTTTTTTTTAATTCCTCCAAGGCTAAAACAGCTCTGGGGTCTCCTCTCCTGCTCCAGGGTGATCCTGGTCTTTGGGGCACTAGTCAGTCCCAGTGCAGTACTCCAGTTCCTGGTGGAAGCATGTCAGAAAGCGTCAGTCAGAGCACTATCTCCCCCCACCCCACCCCCCCGCCATCTAGCTGCACTGGCTGGGCCCTTTCTGTTTTGTCCTGTTAGTTGAAGCCACACCTCAGGAATGCATTATCTTAAAAAGTTCACTGGCAGTTTCTTTCAGAAATAACCTCAAGCTATCCATTTCTTTGACAGGTACACGTTCACAGGGATTTACACATTTGAATCACTAGTGAAGATCATTGCAAGAGGGTTCTGCATAGATGGCTTTACCTTCTTACGAGACCCATGGAACTGGTTAGATTTCAGTGTCATCATGATGGCGTAAGTTCCTCACTAATTTTATTGGTTTTCTGGGTGTAACTGTGTGTGTGTGTGAGACAAAAAGACGGGGCGGGGGGAGATACTCCTGAGTGTGCACGTAGGATGATGTATGTGTGAATTTATGGGCTCAGCAAAATGGAGAATTTTTTTTTCTTTTTTCGGATAAGGTCTCATGTAGCCCAGGCTAGCCTTGAACCCATCATTTAGTTAAGGCTGCCTTTAACTCCTGATTTCCCTACCTCTCCCTTCCAAGTGTTGGAATTATAGGCATATGGCCTTATACTGGCTCCAGAATTGGGATTTGTTTTTTGCTTAGCCATGTCTGACCTCTGGACTTAAGGCTATGGCTCTTGCTTGGAAGGCCCTTTCTCTCAGTTTTCAGATAGTACCATGTTTCTGTAGGGGGAAAGTAAGCAGAAGTTTCACAGTTGAGAAGGAAGCAAGGAGTGATTTCTCATATTTTATTCCCTCTTATTTTATTCCCCCTTATGACATTGTCCAAGACTCACACCTCCATCCCTAGGAGGCCTCTGCAAAGACATGAAACATTTTGGGTGTAATAGGGTACACCCTTGGCCCCAAAATATATTTGAGTCTTTTTGAATCAAAATGTATGCCAAAATATCCAGACTCATACTTCCAAAAAAGTTGATCAGAGTTTCATACTCTTGCTAGAGAACACCACACAGGTGTGCCAGCTGCTCCTGGGAATTTGTGTTGCTTCAGCTATGAAAAGTATCCTTTTGATAAACTTAGCTGATGACAGAAGAGTTAAAGCAGGCTATGGCACTTTTAGTTCTGTGCTAGAAAAATGCTCTGTGGTTTGTGGTTATATGGTGGGGAACATGTAGGTTTTGTGTGTTTTGTGTGTGTGTGCAGGGAGATGTGTGAGACAAACAGAGCATTTCTGTCTATGTGGTCTGAGCACCAGGTAAAGATGCATTCCCACTATGAGGTGTGACAGGATGGTATGCATTGAATATCTGGA
Source organism: Rhizomys pruinosus (assembly GCA_009823505.1). Classification (NCBI taxonomy): domain Eukaryota; kingdom Metazoa; phylum Chordata; class Mammalia; order Rodentia; family Spalacidae; genus Rhizomys; species Rhizomys pruinosus. The sequence goes on along the minus strand of VZQC01014113.1, from coordinate 733,586 downwards.
AATAGAATTGACTTTCAGTTAGATAAAGACAGTTCTAGTTCTTTATCATTATGAAATACACATTGGTATGCCTTTAAAATCTAGATAAAATCTATGTGTCCTTGCTAGACACCGGCCTGGTGATAAAATGAGCTTGTAACTCAGTATTTGCTCTGATCATCTGAGCTGTGTTTTTCTGAGCCCGCTTCTGTCTATCACAGGTAAAGCTTCATTTGTGGACATGTCTCCACACATGTACCCAGCTCCTGGGGAAGCTGTAGATACTGATATTTAGGCATTTTGCTGCCATCACCTGGGGAGCTGCTTTAAAGCTGACTTGTTCTGTGGGGCTCCTGCTGTAAAATTTTGCCTTCACTTCTTAGGTAATTGTCCACAAAACTGGGAAAATAAGTCTCTGCTACCTTGTGGGCTTCCCTTTTGGAAGCATAAATGAGCTGACGGTAAAGTTGTTCTGAGGGGATCAGTGCATCATGCTGATTAAGAGAGTAAATCCTAAAACAAACCCTGAAACCTCTTGGCTTATCCACATTTTAGAATATGCTTTTGAATTCTTCTTGGCCATTTTTTAAAAGATGTGTTCCTTAAATGTTCAATATTTTGAAGTTTTTATTTTCAGGGAAAAAATTGAAAATCATAGCTTGTATATAAGACCCTTTCTTACCCCCATTCTCAAACCCTCGCCCAGTGGTACCATTACAAGTTAACTTTGGTTTGATTCTGCAGGTATATAACAGAGTTTGTAAACCTAGGCAATGTTTCAGCTCTACGCACTTTCAGGGTACTGAGGGCTTTGAAAACTATTTCGGTAATCCCAGGTAAGATGGCCCGGGGTTGGTGTTAGGTGTTGGGTTAGGGCCCTGATGTGACGTATTGTACTTTTTGTTTTGTTGTGGTTTTGTTTTTTCCTTTGGTGTTTGTGTTTGTGTCTGTGTTTGTCATTTGTGTCTGTGTGTGACCTCCCTTACTACAGATATGTGACAGAGTTTGTGGACCTGGGCAATGTCTCAGCGCTGAGAACATTCAGGGTTCTCCGAGCTTTGAAAACTATCTCTGTAATTCCAGGTGAGAAAAAGTGTGCACAAGACTGATTTTGCTGCATCTCCTCTTTCCTTCCATTCACCTTGCCTTCTACATTCTAAACTGGTGTCGGCACATTTGATACGGCCTTGCACTGTGCATGCTTTTCCCAGGAAACGTTCTCTGGAATGGCCCTTCAGTCCCTAGGCAGACTTCTCTGACCATGCATGCAGCCTCATTTCACCCATGCGTTCGAAAAAGCACATGCTTAAGAACTCCTTCAATCTTGCAATACCTAAAGAAAATTGTCATAAAGCAAGCTGTCTCTTTGTATATAAATCATTTGAATTGTGGCCTCATGGAATTACAGTAACTTTAACATTTGCTATCATTCCATTGCTTGTGATTCTAGGCTTCCTACAGCATGGTTTGTCAATGGCATGTTTTTCGGAGAATTATACTTTTACTGGTACTGTACTAATGCAATTATTTAATCAAAGAAGTGACCTATCCAGTTACCTAGTCAGAATTATAGGCAAATTAAAAAGCCTTGGAGTAAGTGAGCCAAATTTTAATAGTTACAGTCTGTAGTGTCTGCTATCTGCTCCACTAGAATGAGAACCAGTAAACATCTACGGTACGTAGACTCAGGGATAATTCTCAAACATAAATCTCAATGAAAGCATGTACAGGTGCTGATTTAAAAGTCAAAAAGGTAAGGTGCAAAGAAAAAGCACAGAAACTTGAGGGGGCTAAAGGGGAAGAGTGGGTTGAGAAGCAGTTGAATGACAATCTCTTTAAAATGTTTGCCTTTTTCTTTTGCCTGGTTGAGCTAGCCCAGTGGTTCTAAACCTCTTGAAGGTTTTTGATCTCTTCGAGTCTCAGATGAAAGCTCACAGACACCCTATCTCACCAACACCCATCCATGGACCTCAGGTTAAGACTCCTTCATTTAATTTAAATCATTACAACTGGTTAATATGTGTCTTGAAATAAGGAAGGAAAAATATTTGGTGCTTCAAATCTGAGCTAGCCTAGCAGTAATTGGGCAGAGGAAAAACTGTGTTGTTGGTCTGTGGACTTTAGTTGGATTCAGAGGTAGTAAGGGAGACTCCCCAGAGCCCAGGCCCTGATTCTGTAGAAACAGGGATGCCAAGATCACAGGCCTCCTATTTTGATCTCACAGCTGACTCAGAAGTGTTTCTTTTATCTTCTGTGAAACACCATCTAAATATCCTAGATAGGGGAACACAAAAGCAGCATTGTGAAGTAGGCAGACTGGCCTCTGGTTCACCGGGAATCCTTGTCTGGTTTTCAGAGGCAGCTTGAATGCCAGCTCTTCACTTCCATTTTCCCTTGGTCTGTCTCCTGTGGCCCCTTTTCAATATGATTCCATGTTTTCTGTTCACTCCCCCCAGCGTACTCTGCAAGGCATCTGTCTCTTTATGTTCTTGTGAGCTCAAAACTTCTCTTCCAGAATTAAATTGGAAAGCTGTGTTCTGTTCGCTAACTGGGGCAGCAGATGCTGTTTCTAGCCCAGCTCATTGCTGCTGGTTTTGTCTCTGCTGCAGGGTTGACTTTTGACCAGGACGTTTATGCAAAGTAATTTTTGCCTGATACCAGCTTACTTAATACCCTGGTCATACCTGTGTGGATATAAATGTGTACTGTCTGTAACAGCGTGTGGCCCACAGTGGTGCAGCTTACATGACTGCACTAGAGGCAGCTACTATCATAAAAAGAAGCATAAGCCCAACAAAAGGTCTGTGTCAAGATTCGGACATCAGCTCGCAATTTGAAATAGATTCTCAAATTCCTCTTTCTGGAAGCACCCCCAGTTGAGCTGGCTTTGGGGAACTAACTAGGATGGAAAGTAACTTTAAGGACAACAAAATTACCAAAGATCACTGCCAGTAAGGTTTTCACTCAAGTGTGACTTCAGTTCCAATCCTTTTGCTGTCCATTCTTACTGCTGGAGTTCGTAAGAGAAGCTCAGTGGTTGGTGTCTCCTCATGGAGAGCCTCCTGTGTAGAGCTCTGAGCTGCTCTGTCATTCTCCAGAGGGCTGCTACCCTGTTCCTACCTGTAAGGCACCCAAGTTTCCTTCCAAGGTGGGGTTACAATGTGTGTATCACTGGATCTGGGATCATCTTTCGCGCAGAGGCAGGTGGATCTTTGTGAGTTCAAGGCCAGCCTGGTCTACAGAGCGAGTTCCAGGACAGCTGGGGCTACAGAGAGACCCTGTCTCGAAAAGACAAAAAAAAAAAAAAAAATCAGTTATTTTGATCCCAGGTTGAAGAACTAGGATGTAGTACTCCTCAGTAAAAACCAAAACCATGAATATCATGTTAATGAAACTGTGCTTGCTCTCCGTGCTCCCCGTTTATAATTTGGATTATAGGCTTTTGCCAAAGCTGCTGAAACTACAGAAAGGAAACAAGAGACTATTAATTACTTTTCTTTTTGTTGTGATAAAATACCTGACAGTAGCAGCTAAAGGAGAGAAGGGTTTATATTGTCTCATTATGGTGAGAAAGGCGCGGTAACAGGAGCATGGTGTGACAGGAGCATGGTGTGACAGGAGCATGGTGTGACAGGAGCATGGTGTGACATGATGTTACATGGCCCAACGTCAGCAGGCAGGGGAAGTGCTGCTGCTCCCCTGATTTTCTCCTTCTTAAATTTTTTTTAATTAATTTTATTTATTTTTGTATGTGTATGAATGTACTGTCTGCATGCAAGTTTGTGCACCCGTGATGTGCAATGCCACTGAGGTCAGAAGAGGGTGTTGGATTCCCCTGGAACTGGAGTTCTCCTGGAATTGGAGTTACAGACAGTTCTCGGCTGCCATGTGGGTGCTGGGGATCGAACCCGGGTCCTCTGTAAGAGCGGTCGGCGTTCTTAACCGCTAGGCCATCTCTCCAGCCCTTGATTTTCTCCTTTTCCTTTAGTCCAGGACCCCAGTCCATGACTGGTGCCGCACATACCCAGGATGGACCACATTGGTTAAGCCTTTCCAAGCACCCTCACAGACATGCAGAAATTTGTGTCTTAGGCGATTCTAAGTCCTGTCAAGTAACAAGGTTAACTGTCTCGGAGAGTGCCCATGGAGCTGATACAGTCTGCAAGGTCTTAGGACACTCTTCAGCTCTCAGCTCCCTTCATGAGAATTGCTTTCCTAGAGCCTTTAGCTGCTCCCACCTTGGCCAGTACTGTTTTTGCATTGTGGTAGATATTTTGAATGTGTTAGGTCTGCCAGGATTTCAGAATATTAGAGAGGAAAGTGCTAGATTAGAAGATTCTAGAAGATTAGAGAGGAAGGTTCACTCCAGCCCTTTGTATGAGAAATTTTTTGCCATAGAACCTCCATGTTGCTTAGAAGAAACTGAACTCAAAAAAAAAAGAGGAAAACCAAACTCAAATTACAGTCCCTTTTATTTTTTGGCTCCAGACCTGGATACAGGTTGCTTGTGGGTTGTTTTTTGTTTGTTTGTTTGTTTGTTTGTTTAGGTGGTTTGGTTTGGTTTGGTTTTGCTTGGTTTTGTTTCAAAGGCTTCATCTTGGAGAATAGTGCATGTATGCTATGTGCTAAAAGAATAATTTTCTGTGGCTGGAGAGATGGCTCAGCAGTTAAGAGCACTGACTACTCTTGTAGAGGACCTGGGTTCATTCCCAGCACCCACATGGCAGCTAAGAACCGTCTTTAGTACTGGGCAGGATGGCGCATGCCTTTATTTTTTTTATTTATTTATTTCTGTATGTGTATGAATGTACTGTCTACATGCAAGTGTGTGCACCCGTGTCATGCAATGCCGAGGAGGTCAGAAGAGGGTGTCAGATTCCCCTGGAACTGGAGTTCTCCTGGAATTGGAGTTTCAGACGGTTTTCGGCCGCCATGTGGGTGCTGGGGATCGAACGATGGTCCTCTGTAAGAGCTATCGGCGCTCTTAACCGCTAGACCATCTCTCCAGCCCCCAGCGCACACCTTTAATCCCAGCGCTTGGGAGGCAGAGGCAGGCGGATCTCTCTGAGTTCAAGGCCAGCCTAGTCTACAGAGCAAGCTCCAGGCCAGCTGGGACTAAAGGGAGACCCTGTCTCAAAAAAAAAAGAGTAATTTTCTTTGACCCAGAATTGGTGAGGTTCAACTTGACATTGAATTATTCTGCCTGGAAGTTCATGTCTTAAAACTTTGAGGCCGGGCCTGGTGGCACTCACCTTTAATCCTAGAAGCAGGCAGATCTTTGTGAGTTCAAGGCCAGCCTGCTCTACATAGCGAGTTCCGGGACAGCTGGAGCTACAGGGAGAGGTGTCTCAAAAAGATCAAAAAGACGGGCTGGAGAGAGGGCCTAGCGGTTAAGAGCGCCGACCGCTCTTACAGAGGACCCGGGTTCGATCCCCAGCACCCACATGGCGGAGAACCGTCTGAAACTCCAATTCCAGGAGAACTCCAGTTCCAGGTGAATCCGACACCCTCTTCTGACCTCCGCGGCATTGCACGACACGGGTGCACAAACTTGCATGCAGACAGTACATTCATATACATACGGAAATAAATAAAATTAATGAAAAAAAAATAGATCAAAAAGACAAAACAAAAAAACCAAAAACACTTTGTTTACACTTTTTATTCATCTGGGGCCTAGGAAAAAAAGTGAACTTCTTTGTGACTTCATCAGAAGCTTTATCCTGTGTGTGCTTTGATCGCCTGCCACAGGACAAATGCCTGAACACAGATGGGCTCCCAGAGGGGCTCTCCGGCTTTTCCTGGAGAGCTAGCCTTGTCACTTCCTTTCTCTTGTCAGACAAGTGGGCAGGACCCGCTGCTCACCAGTTTGTAATTTCTTGATTACTCTTCTCTTGAATGTTTTGTTTTTCTGCTTTCATTTCTGTTTCTTTTGTTCCTGACCAATGAGATCAGGTAGGAAGGAGAAAGAATTGTGGGCTCTTCTTCCCATTGCAGTATTCATTATACATTACAAGAAAATGGCTCTTTGTGAATACTGCAATGGGAAGGAGAAGAGCCCATCATTCTTTCTCCTTCCTACCTGATCTCATTACAAATGTGGCATTTTCTCCTGCATAGTGAAGGAAGATAGAAAAAGACGTTTTAGACCATATTCACTCATTATCTCTTTTTAAATATTCCAGTCTTTAATTTTGTTGCTTTTGTTCTTCTGTTCCTTCTACATTGCTTATTAGGAAAACAACTGTTTTTTTGAGACAGGGTCTCCCATATCCCCAGCTGGCTTGGAGCTCACTCTGTAGACCAGGCTGGCCTCACTATCACAGCAATCTACTGGTCTCCGCCTCCTGAGTGCACCACCACACATGGTGTGATAACTAAAATTTAATAGTGGTCCTAAGTGGAAAAGGACTTCAGAGAATTGGCATTTTGAGGCTTTAATTTGTAGTAGGAAAATTAACAGGGCTCTGCTCTACCCTGGGACTTGTCTGGGCCCTGGCCAGACTCTGGGAAGTAGGGAGCTCTTCTTTCTCTTGGTCTGGGAACCTCTTGTGACTGCTGCCGAGAGCTGCTTCAGCATTGATTTTGTGAGAGAATTAGCTCCTATTGCTACAAATCACTTAAATTCCTCAACTTGAACTACAAACTGAGGAATATGAATTAACTTTATTTATAACTGGACCATCACAACAGCAGATTTTGATTCCAATATGCATGACTGATTTCTCTAGACATAACATATAAGCTGGCTTTGTTCATTTGTTCAAGGGATTCCTGGGCATTATGTGAAGTGACAGGGGGATCAAAGGTGCCTTTGGACATAGAGTAGAGTAGAGTAGATCCTGAAGCACTAGCTTCTCCTACCTCTCAAAATTCCTAAAATACCCAGCTTCCTCTCTGGTAGCTGACCTTTCATACTTTGAGTGCAGCTGTCTTTTGAGAGTCTATAGTAAGTATTCACTTCTGCTGAGGCACATGCCAATGCCAGTTAATGTTGGCCTCTTCCAAGAGTTCTTACTGTCCAATTTGCCCCCACGTGGCTTCTGTTGCACACTCTGTTGTGTAGGAGTCGTTTGAAGGAGCATTCTGCTCTGTTTTGGATAATCGGTTTTCAGTCACTGTCTTGCTTGTTTTGGCATGTGGTGTTGTGAGCCAATAGAAGAAGCAAGACAGCTTTCCTTCACAGCCAGATCAGTGCCATTCTCCATCCTTGCTTGCGTCAGGTTAGGAATTCCACTGCAGCCTCTTGTCACTGCTGACCTGTTTTGGTGGTGGTTAGATGTGTTGACTACATTGAGCAGCCACTGCATTATAGAGCTGGAACTTAGGAGATGTGTCAGTGGCACTTCACCATCAGTGGCCATTGATGTCTGCAAATATGAAAGTTCTGTTATGAGCCCTAGTGGAAGGAAGAAGAGTCTTGGTGAGATCTGTGTAGTTTGGTGACTGCATTGGTATAATTGTGTGTCTTCCTGCACCCATGCCATATCACCTTCCGTTATCCTGTACCATCTTCCAATGTTCTTTTGGGCCTGGATGAGAAACTTGGAGTGTATGCATTGTAAATGTTATTTAGTCATTATCTTGCTTAATTAAGATTTATTTCTCTGAGCCTCTGTGAAATATGCAGCTGAATGTCATTTCCCAACTAAGTTTTCAGTTTAAACTTTTTGAAAGCTAAACAAACTCTCACCAACAAGATGATCTAAACCTCAGACATCAAAACACTTGAGGAAATGGTTTTTTAGCTTTGTGGACTCATGTTTCCAGATTTCTTCAGCAGTGGCATCTGGCTGATGGAGAAGCGATGGTAAGCCACCTGCTTGTGAGCATTCAGGCCCATCTCTAAGAAGAGACACGTGCCAGGCCCAGGCAGTACATCCACAGGGCAGCTCTGGGTGCAAGTGAAAGGCCATAGGAGTACTAGAAAGTCAAGGCTGGAACAGGCTAGGACCCATAGAGGCTGGTAGAAAGGAGCCAGAAGATAGAGTCAGGAGCCCCTAGGAGCCCTAGGAGCCCCTAGGAGCTGGGAAGTGTTCTGTTTCCACTTCTCCATGTGCCTATTTCTCCTTTCTCTTTCTTTCTTTGAGTACTGAATTCCTTTATTTCTCTGGCACATTTTAATATAATGACACAATATAAATACTGGCCAGCATTTTCTATCTATCTATCCATCTATCTATCATCTATCTATCTATCTATCTATATATATATATATATATATATATATATATAATTTCTGCCACATGGTAAGATAGCTCTCTCTCTTGTCCTATTCTCAATTCCTATAGCAAAGGCTCTGGATGTAGGTTGGATGTCCTTCTTGACATCTGTAACTGCTAGAGAGTCACCTTGACAAAACTGCTGAGAGCACAGCCTTAGGGACAGGGCATAGTTGGAACTTATGGCCTAGAATTTCTTGTTTTTCAGACATAAAATTGGCCAAAGAGTTCACACCCAAGAGAATTAGGTCAGACTCATACAAAAATTTTATGATTTGTTTATTTATAATGAACCCACTAACAAGTTTTGTACTCTTTTTGATAATGACAGGATGCTTTCAATTTAGTTAAAAAATAATGCTAAGGCATTAAATTTTATGTGTGTGAGTATATTACCAGCACATATGTAAGTGCACTCATGTCATGCAGTGCCCACAGAGCTCAGAAGAGGGCATCAGATCCCCTGGAACTGGTGTTACAGACAGTTGTTAGCTGCCATGTGGGTGCTGGGAATCAAACCTGGGTCCTCTGTAAGAGCAGCCAGTGCTCTTAACTGCCCCTGAAATAAATCTCTTCAGCCCCAGAAATAAATTCCTTAACTCTGGACATTGTGCTTCTTAATGGCTGCCTTCTACTTGATGTGCCTAGCTGTATGAGCACATGCTTTGGTAGCAAAGATAGATGATGTTTGAGTTCTTGAATCTTAAACAAAATAGTATCTCTGCTCTGTTTTTAAAGACTTGTGGAGACAATTCCTTGGCTCACCTTGCTGCCCACTGCAATGCAGTTTGTTTATACACATCCCTGGAAGGGAACCGCACCTCTAAGAAAGGACCTTAAATTTGTTGTGACCCTAGGTGGGGTCTCGTAGTGAGGGAGCTTTCTGGGGCCCTGTCTCCTGCTCTTCTTGTGCGGCCCCATGAGGCTAAAAGGAATCCGAGTGGAAAAGCCTTGTCTCTTGGAGCCGAGGCGAGCTCCTCGTAATCTCCTTGGTGCTGTAACTTCCGGGGAGGCCATGCTGTGAGGAAGCATAGGCATCAGCGCTGCAACCTAACTCCTTCCTCTTTTCCTGTAATACCTCTTAGCTCCCTTTCGGGTATCTGTAAGAAGAGAGAAATTTCTCATTCATGTACTCTCTCGATAAAAATTTATTAAGTGCCTGTTCTGTGCCAGATCCCAGACCAGGCACTGTCTCTGTTGCTACCATGGATCCTATTAAGCTTCATTTTGCACATTCTAGACAGTCACTTGCAAAATACCACCCTCACTCCTGAAAAAAAAATAGAGCCATGTGCATACCACCGTCTTCACACTAGGTTAGCTGTGAGCAGAGTAAGGTCCCTTTAAGGAAGGCAGTAGTTATAAAATAATAGTGACTGATAAGTACTGAGTGTCAGCTATGTCAGGCACTGTATTGAATCCTCTTTTATATTTATTATCTTATTTAAATGACATGATAATTCAGTGTAGTTGGTACTGGAAATCATAGATGAGTGATGAATAAACAGGCTCAGACAGTAATAGTTAATATTTAACTCATTCACCGTATCAGGTGTTTTGTTAAGTATGTTATATGAAGCATGCTTTTCATCTTCACAAGAGTCTGATATTCAGGCTGTGATAATCTTCACTTTCTTTATTTTTGGTGGTGCTGGAGATGAAACCTAGTCCCTGCCTATGCTAGGCAAATATTCTGCCACAGAGCGGTAGCCTTGATTTAAGTATCTACATTTTATTTTTGTTTTGTTTTGTTTTTTGAGACAGGGTCTTACTATATAGTCCTGGCTGGCCAGGAACTCACTGGCTGTACACCAGGCTGTCCTTGAATTCACAGAGGTGTACCTACCCTACTTCCTAAATGCTGGGATTAAAGGTGTGTACCACCATACCCCTCTTAATTATCTCCATTTTAAAAGTGGGAAAAAAAAGGGGGGCACTGGAGAGATAGTTCATTGGTAAGAGCACTGGCTGCTCTTGCAAAGGATCCAGGTTCAGGTCCCAGCATCCACGTAGTGGCTAACAACCATCTGTAACTCCAGTTCCGAGGGATCTAATGCCCTCTTCTGACTTCCAAGGCCTTTGCACAACAGAGGTGCACTTACATATATTCAGGCAATACACTCATATACATGAAATAAAACTAAGAAATAAAATTTTTTTAATAAAATAAAAGTGAAAAAACTCAGAGTCCAGGAGGTAGTTGCAGTGTTGAGGTGCTACGTGTAGGCGGCATTTCTTGATTAGGATTAGTAATGTTCCACCCAGCCATGTCCAGCAAAGCCAAGACTGGGCTTCTCTAGAGTGCAAGCATTGTGTTCTTGCCTTCAGAGTTTATGAGAACCTTCCTGAAGCCTATCTGTGTGTCAAGGCTCAGGGTCTGCCTCTGCTCATCCTGGTACACTTCAGGAGTGTCAGTGCTTGATAAGCCGTTAAGGAGAAGGGCACGTTAAGGAGAATTAAAACATGGCCACCCAAGCACCATGAATCTGTGATCATATTTTTGTATCTCCTAATAATGACACCTCCCTTTATCATTCAGAAATTAGCCCCTAAAGTTTTAAGTTTGAACCCAATAGCTTCCATTAAGAGTATCAACTGCTCTTGCAGAGGACCCAGGTTCGATCCCCAGCACCTACATGGCGGCTGAGAACCGTCTGTAACTCCAATTCCAGGAGAACTCCAGTTCCAGGGGAATCTGAGACCCTCTTCTGACCTCCACAGCATTGCACGACACAGGTGCACAAACCTACATGCAGACAGTACATTCATACACATATAAAAATTAAAAAAAAAAGATTTCTATAAAAAAAATAAAAATAAATAAAAATAAAACCTCACAGTAAGACTAGCTTAATGCAGCTCAGTGGGAGAGCATGTGCCTAGCTGTGTGAAGCTTTGAGTTCAACCCCAGGCATGAACCACAAAAATAAAATAAAGTCAAAACAAATTACAGCAGGTTACAAGTATTTTTGTTTTTAGTTTTGGACACACAAAAAAAGGTCACTGTAGCAAGCCAGGCATGTATGTGACACAAAGAATGTACATTTTTTAATGGAAAGCAAACGTTAAATACTGTACTAGCAATAATTTGTCTTTTTAATATACTGTCATTTCCAGAGCTCTTAAGAAAATCTTGTAATATCTTGCTTATTAGCTTGTAAACTACCAGGTGGTTCTCTCCAACCTGGAAGCCTCCTAAATCCCTTACTTTTTTTCATTTGTTTATTCAACAAATATTTACTGTAAGCTAGGCACTGTAGGGACAGCTATAGACAAGACAAACAGAAAATGAATCAGAACCATGACAAATATTACAGAGGAAAGTTAAGGTGCTGCTGAAACGTAACCACAGTGGGAGCAGGAGAAGAGTGGGAAGGAGGGAGGGAGGGAGGGTTCTGGAGGAAGTGATTATACTGAGACCAGAGGGGTAAGTTAGGGAGGTGAAGGAAGAGGAAGTGTGGGGAGCATCTAGCCAAAGGGAATGGCATGTTAGGCCCTGGGGAGACAGGGAGAAAGTCACATGCTGATAAAAGGTTTCTTTTGGCCTTTAAGAATTATTGGCTTGCCGGGCGTGGTGGCGCACGCCTTTAATCCTAGCACTTGGGAGGCAGAGGCAGGCGGATCTTTGTGAGTTCAAGGCTATCCTGGTCTACAGAGTGAGTTCCAGGACAGCTGGGGCTACAGAGAGACCCTGTCTCAAAGATCAAAAAAAAAAAAAAAAAAGAATTACTGGCTTAAAAATGGACACTTGAGGAAACTTCTAATTCTGCTGACCCATTGTTATTGTCATGTGTCAAGGTGCAGTGGCTGTTTTCAGAGGGCATACACACTACTGGGAGAGGCTAGGGCCAAGACGGGAGGCTGGGTAAGTAGAGAGGACTTTGAGACGACTCTGGTGCTGGGGCCTTTTTCTCCTCAGGACTGAAGACAATTGTGGGCGCCCTCATCCAGTCTGTGAAGAAGCTGTCAGATGTGATGATCCTGACCGTGTTCTGCCTGAGTGTTTTTGCCCTGATTGGCCTGCAGCTGTTCATGGGGAACCTGCGAAACAAGTGTGTCGTGTGGCCCATAAACTTCAATGAGAGCTATCTTGAAAATGGAACCAAAGGCTTTGACTGGGAAGAGTATATCAACAATAAAAGTAGGTGGTCCCTCCCCTGCAGCAGTAAGAGCTTGACCACCTCTGGGCTGTAAAAAGTAGTACAGCCCAGCCAGGCGTGGTGGCCTACGCCTTTAATCCTAGCACTGGGGAGGCAGAGGCAGGCGGATTTTTGTGAGTTCAAAGCCAGCCTGGTCTACAGAGTGAGTTCCAGGCCAGCTGGGGCTACGGGGAGACCCTGTTTCCAAAAGACCGGAAAAAAAAAAGTAGTACAGCCCATGGAGAGATGGCCTAGTGGTTAGGAGCGCTGACTGCTCTTGCAGAGGACCTGCGTTTGATCCCTAGCACCCACATAGCTGCTGAGAACCATCTTTAACTCCAGTTCCAGGGGAATCCAACGCCCTCTTCTGACCTCCGCGGCATTGCATGGCACGGGTGCACAGACCTACATGCAGATAGTACATTCATACACATATAAGAATAAATAAATTTTTTTTAATTAAAAAAAAAAAGTAGTCCAGCCCAGAAAAGTGAAGTAGCACTACCAGAAGTTACCATGGGAAGCTGTTCTCCAGGGCAGGAAGTGTCTGGAAGCCCCAGACCTCAGCCCTTTAAAACCAAGTGAACCCTTAGAGCAGCTTCATGTGTACCCCTAAACATCTGCTTTAATATTCATGCTTAGAAGCTTGATAAAAAAAATTCCCTTGCTGGCTTACCTAAAATATTTAAACATTTAATTCAGAATATTCTTATGGAACCCAAGCTTTTTAGTACTTGTCAGACCGTTGTAATCGATCCTGTCTAGGGAGTTAGGCAATCTCTAACACATCATTTGCTTTTTCTATAGTTAGGGAACTTCAATAATTTCATTTGAGGAACTAAAGCATTGGGGTCTTGGATTAATGAAAATTTGGTCCAATGATATTTCTATTAACAACAAAAAGTCACCATCAGTCACTCCAGAGAAATAAAATCAATTAAGTAGCTACCATTGCGAAGGAGAGCTCCGAGGCAGAGCCTTGTGACTTAAAGTAGGACATGATAACTAATGACTAGTGAGGAGTTTTAGAATATCTTGATAAAAATGTTACAAGGATAAAAGGGTAAAGTTGTATAAAGGGATGAAGAACTCAGAAACTTACTTTCCACCCTTTGATTCAGATAGCAGAGCCTGGCACATAGAGCTGAGGTGCTGGCACGTAGAGCTGAGGTGCTGGTGGAGTCGGGTGCAAGGGGAGCATCTCATCAGAGGACGTAGGGTAGCACTTCAAGTTTGTTGCTGTAGACAAGAAAAGCATTAATGGGAAGGGATTCTCGTCAGCTTTCACTGCTGTTGGGAAAGATTTATATGAGCTAAAATCAATAGCTGCTTCTGCTGGGGTGAGTTCGGAACAGTGTAACCTTATTCGCTCATTCTCTGAATTCTGCCTATTCATTTCCTGCCTCTTCGAAATTTTCTAGCAAATTTTTACCTGGCTCCTGGCATGCTGGAACCTTTACTCTGTGGGAACAGTTCTGATGCAGGGTAAGTAGCTCACCTAATTTTGTTCCCCTTCCTTAAAATAATGTGCCTATTATTAGTTGTATTAAAATGGGCAGTATATTCACTTTCCTTTGTGCTCACATAATGGACATTACAATTGGGCTGATTCAGATTTTCTTTTTGTTTCATATTTTTCTGTCCAAAGTTGATGTTTTACTCATAGGTAAATGTGTCTATAGTCTCAAGCTAAAATCAAACATGCTAAAAAGACCAGGAGGAAATCTGTAACCCAAATGGCTTACTTGCCTCTTGTAGATGCTCTTGTCCTATCGTAACACAGATAATACAACATGGAACAAGGAAACTGTTTTGGTGAGAGTTTAGCATTCAAAGATGAACCAAAATATACTAGACCTGACAGTATAGGGGAAGGCTAGATAACAACTTAAGATTAGAGTCCTGATTCTGCTTCCATCTCCAAGACCTTTGCTGAGCCATTTAATCAATCCAAGTCTCAATTTCCTCATCCATGAAATAGATTTAATAAGCTATGTCTCTTCCTTGCAAGGTTACTGTGAGGAGCCAGTTAAACAACATACATGGAAGTACTTTGTAAGCATAGGGCTGTTCAACTTAGGATGGTGTCATCACTCAAAGTATATTGATCCCCTAGGAGCTGGTGTTTTACTGTGAGCATGATAATTAGAAATCCAGTTAAATACTATATTGAAGTAGATGCTAGAAATTGCATTGAAAGAGATATCAGATGACTCAAAAAGCAGAAGACCTTGTATAATTCAGGCCAGTAGAATCTCCAGACTTAGCAAGAGTAGACAGAACAGAGAGAACGAAGAGCTTCTAAATGTTTGTTATTTGTGATGGATGGAGCTGATTTAAATTTGATTGAGCTGTACATTGATATGGATCCAAGACAGCAACTCTCATGCTTTAGCATACATGAAACCACCTGGCATCTCTCTTTAAAATGCAGATTCATAGGTTCCTTTCTCCATAGTGTTCTGTGGCTAAGTTTGGAGTAGGTCGTAGCACTCTGCATTTCTAAAAGAACAGGCCAGGTAATTCTGATCCCCCCTTTTTGTTTATTTTTCTTCCAAATTTGTTGCCCTGGTTTTATAAATAGATAGCTCTTTTTATCTCCAAGGTCATGGAATAGATGGGTTTGAGTTATTTATTGCTTCCAAGGTTATAACTGGGTATAATTGTGTTGAAAAATCTTGAACTTCCTTTCTGAGTGAGTGTGTGTTGCCAGGAGTTAAACCCAGGGACTTGTACTTACTAGGTAAGTACTCGCCCATGGAGCCACATCCCATCCCGGTGCATGTCCCCTTCTTTCTTCAGGCAGTGCCCAGAGGGATACCAGTGTATGAAAGCCGGGAGGAACCCCAATTATGGTTACACAAGCTTTGACACTTTCAGCTGGGCCTTCCTGGCATTATTTCGCCTTATGACCCAAGACTATTGGGAGAACTTGTATCAGTTGGTAAGTAATACCTCTTTTTTTAATGATAGAGTCAGCATGAAGCTATGTGGAGTTGAGGACTTTCTGTGTGAGAGCCCTTTAGTGAAGATTTTAAACAGGATCTGAGGATGGCATTTCCCGCAGGCAGCTGACTTGCAGCATAAGTGAATTCACCTAGCTCTCAGCCCTGTATCTTGAGTGCTTAGTCATGAACAACTGTAGAAGCTTACAGCCTTGACAGCCTTAGACTGGGCTAGGAGTTTGTTGCCCTACTTATTTCCTCTTGTCTCACCATCTGCAGTCCATTTCCTTTCAGAGTTTTGTTCAAGCAAGTTGTGTGAATTAAAATAAGGCCAATAGCCATTCTGTTGGGCCACACTAATAATTTCAGGTATCCTGACAGCTTCCAGTGGAGAAGTTGGTGTGGCTAATTGCCAAATGTACAAATCCCACAACGATCCATTGCTTTCCCTCAACTCTGGTATTTGATGATACCAGGTAGTTAGAAAGTAAGAAATATGCCCCATCTTGCATGAAGGAAATCTTTAAGGGAAGCTTCTAGTTTAAATCCTTAAGCCACACTTAATGCTGAATAGCCCACAATGCCTTTGCTTTGAATATACCTCATAAAATATTTATGATTAACCCTAAATTCTATTAAATACTTGTTAACTGAAGGAATAAGATGAACCAGGCCGGGTGGTACAGGCCTGTGGTCTAGCTCTCAGGAGGCCGAAGCAGGAGGGTCACTGGAGGATGAGATCAGTCTCATTTACACAGCTAGTTCCAGGTCAGCCAGGACCACATTGTGAGACCTTGTCTCTAAAAAAAGATCAGCCTTCTCTTGATGGCCCTGGGCACACAGCCTGATGTTGGAGTTTGCCCACTGCCAGGCACTGGGAGGTTTTCCATCATTTTCTATTACTCTTCTACAACCCCAGTGTACCTTTACTTGTGCTCTACAGAAAATATAACGCACCTAATTGAATTTCTACAAATAAAAAAAACATAGCATTAGACTAGGAGTTGGGGAAGTTGGAGGGCTGAAAAAAGACCATTAGACAAGAAGTTGGGGAAATTGGGGGGGTTAATGGTGAATACATTAAAAATACATTGTATCCACGAATGAAATTCTCAGTGAATCAGTGAAAATATCACATTTAAAAATCAAGTATTTTTCGGGCTGGAGAGATGGCCTAGCGGTTGGGAGTGCTGACCGCTCTTACAGAGGACTGGGGTTCGATCCTCAGCACCCACATGGCGGCAGAGAACTGTCTGAAACTCCAATTCCAGGAGAACTCCAGTTCCAGGGGAATCCGACGCCCTCTTTTGACCTCTGCGGCATTGCACGACACAGGTGCACAGACTTGCATGCAGATAGTACTTCATACACATACAGAAATAAATAAAATTTAAAAAAAATCAAGTATTTTTCTATGAATATTTTTTCCACAGTGGAGGAGAAAGTTAAGCACTTACAGGACATTCAGTGGCTGGAGAGCTCAGGCTCTGTAAGAACCATACAGTGAACACTGTCCTACCCACATAGCAAGTGCTGTTCCTACCATACAGTGAACACTGTCCTACCCACATAGCAAGTGCTGTTCCTACCATACAGTGAGCACTGTCCTACCCACATAGCAAGTGCTGTTCCTACCATACAGTGAGCACTGTCCTACCCACATAGCAAGTGCTGTTCCTACCATACAGTGAGCACCGTCCTACCCACATAGCAAGTGCTGTTCCTACCATACAGTGAGCACTGTCCTACCCACATAGCAAGTGCTGTTCCTACCATACAGTGAGCACTGTCCTACCCACATAGCAAGTGCTGTTCCTACCATACAGTGAGCACTGTCCTACCCACATAGCAAGTGCTGTTCCTACCATACAGTGAGCACTGTCCTACCCACATAGCAAGTGCTGTTCCTACCATACAGTGAGCACTGTCCTACCCACATAGCAAGTGCTGTTCCTACCATACAGTGAGCACTGTCCTACCCACATAGCAAGTGCTGTTCCTACCATACAGTGAGCACTGTCCTACCCACATAGCAAGTGCTGTTCCTACCATACAGTGAGCACTGTCCTACCCACATAGCAAGTGCTGTTCCTACCATACAGTGAGCACTGTCCTACCCACATAGCAAGTGCTGTTCCTACCATACAGTGAGCACTGTCCTACCCACATAGCAAGTGCTGTTCCTACCATACAGTGAGCACTGTCCTACCCACATAGCAAGTGCTGTTCCTACCATACAGTGAGCACTGTCCTACCCACATAGCAAGTGCTGTTCCTACCATACAGTGAGCACTGTCCTACCCACATAGCAAGTGCTGTTCCTACCATACAGTGAGCACTGTCCTACCCACATAGCAAGTGCTGTTCCTACCATACAGTGAGCACTGTCCTACCCACATAGCAAGTGCTGTTCCTACCATACAGTGAGCACTGTCCTACCCACATAGCAAGTGCTGTTCCTACCATACAGTGAGCACTGTCCTACCCACATAGCAAGTGCTGTTCCTACCATACAGTGAGCACTGTCCTACCCACATAGCAAGTGCTGTTCCTACCATACAGTGAGCACTGTCCTACCCACATAGCAAGTGCTGTTCCTACCATACAGTGAGCACTGTCCTACCCACATAGCAAGTGCTGTTCCTACCATACAGTGAGCACTGTCCTACCCACATAACAAGTGCTGTTCCTACCATACAGTGAGCACTGTCCTACCCACATAGCAAGTGCTGTTCCTACCATACAGTGAGCACTGTCCTACCCACATAGCAAGTGCTATTCCTACCAAGGCACTAGGCTCAGAAAATGTTTTCATCCTGCTTCATTTGATGCAGGTAACTGAGAAAATGGCCTTTGTCTTTGCAGACCTTACGGGCAGCTGGGAAAACATACATGATCTTCTTTGTCCTGGTCATCTTTGTGGGCTCTTTCTATTTGGTGAACTTGATCCTGGCTGTAGTGGCCATGGCTTACGAGGAACAGAATCAGGCAACACTGGAAGAGGCAGAGCAGAAAGAGGCCGAATTCAAAGCAATGCTGGAGCAGCTTAAGAAACAGCAGGAAGAGGCCCAGGTTGGTGGCTGGTTCTCGCAGCAGGCCTTCTAGATCATGGTGACTAAGGCTCCAGCTAAGGGCCACTGCACTTGATCTTTTATTGAATATTTCAATTTCTACGATAATTGGGAAGAAAAAAAGTAGTTTATATGGTGTTTCATATAAGCATAGCCTTTCATTAATTGGTTGGTTGGTTGGTTTGCTTATTTATTTGGTGCTGGAGATTGAACACAGCTTTGTGTACCCTAATCACAAGTACTCTACTATGGAGCTATATTCCCAGTCCTCAACATAGCTACTTTTTAGTTGAGAAAAATATAAGGATTTTCTTGGTGGATTCTCTGATGATAAAATACTATTTTTGGTTAGAAAGAAGATATGGGAGCTAGAGAGGGTTGCACAAGATATGGGGGCTAGAGAGGGTTGCACAAGCATGATCACCTGAGCTTGAGCCCAAGAGCCCACAAAAAATCCAAGCATGGTGCTGCACGTTTGTAGTCCCAGTTCTGCAGAGATGGAGACAGGTGAATCCCTGGGGCTCCGTGGCCACCAGCCTAGCCTACTTAGTAAACTCCAGGTCATTGAGAGACCTTGTTTCAAAAACCGTGGTAGCCAGGTGTGGTGGCACATGCCTTTAATCCCAGATTTGGTAGGCAGAGGCAGGTGGATCTCTGTGAGATTGAAGCCAGCCTGGTCTATATAGTGGATTCCAGGCCAGCTGGGACTACAAGGAGACTCTGTCTCAAACAAACAAACAAAAAAGTCAAGGTAGATTGCACCCAAGGTTGACTTCTGGCTACACACACACACACACACACACACACACACACACACGCTTATGGGAAGAGAGACAGTAAGATGGTTCAGTGGGTAAAAGAAAAAAAATGAGGCTACAGAAGCTTGGTAACCTAGTTTGGGTTCCACCATGTACTTGTGGAAGGAGAGAGCCAACTCTACAAAGTTGTCCTCTGGCATCTGCATGCATCCCCATATAACATAAACACACATACATACCATGTACATACATACAAAATAATAAATAAGATGTTAAAAATGCAGAAAATTAAAATAAAAATTGGAGACAAACTTGTGATTCCATTTCTCTGACATTTAACTTTCTTTTTTTTAAATAAAATACTTTTATTGATGTTTTATGTATTTCATATATCATTCTTCAGTCCAATTCAGACACATTCCCCTTTCCATGCCCCCCACCTCACCCCAGTTCGTGCATTCTGCTATAATGTCTTGCATCTTTTTCTTGGTCTTTTAAAAGTTTTCCTCTGCAGAGGTTTATTGTTTGGGGCAGAATTTAACTGTTTCAGTCAGTCTTTGACCCAGTCCTTATGTTGTTGTTGTTCCCTCCCATTTGTATTGCTCCAAAATATGCCTATATAAACACCATATATAGACCAAAATTATGACCTCCAAAAATAAACTATGTTAATTCCAAAATATGTTTGGGAATTCACATTTTTCCCTTTAATTTTATATTACTCTAAAATATGAATACGTACCTTCCACCCTTATACCACAATTACAATGTCTGAAAATAAGTGGTAAGTTAATTCTAGAGCCTGTTAAGGGATTCACATTATAATAGCCCAGTTGCTTTCAGATAAAAAGAAATATAACAATAACATTGCTCAGCTTGCCTTTAAACTAGGGATTTGGTGCTAGCATCCACACATGAAGGATACCATTGTCATTTGCTTTTCTGGGACTGTGTTACTTTACTTAGCATAATGGCTT
Source organism: Rhizomys pruinosus (assembly GCA_009823505.1). Classification (NCBI taxonomy): domain Eukaryota; kingdom Metazoa; phylum Chordata; class Mammalia; order Rodentia; family Spalacidae; genus Rhizomys; species Rhizomys pruinosus. Next base: position 713,495 of record VZQC01014113.1, on the reverse strand, counting down.
CGAGTTCCATCCATTTATCTGGGCTGGAGGGATAGCGCAGCCGTTAAAGGCTAAGGCTAACAACCCAGGCATTTAGCTTTCCACTTCTTCTCCTTACACACATGTGTGTCTGCCTTGGTGGCCCTGATAAGTCTTCATTTCCATTGCTGCTCAGTAGGAAATCCTTTGGTACCAAGAAGGCAGCTAGGTCCTTATCTGAGATACTAAGAAGAATAAATGCCAACATGCTCACCACTGGGTACTGGGTGCCAAGGTGCAAATTCATCTAGAAGTGGAGGCCACTATACCTGGCCATAGCCTCCTCCACTAGGCTGAGCTCCCTTCCTTTTTCTCTCTGGAGGAAATGGTTCTTTCTCAGTGGTTGATTTGGGTGTCTGCAGACAATGCTTCTAAACTGCTGTGTTGCTGTGGGCCCTTCCTTAGGCTGCTGCAATGGCCACCTCGGCAGGCACTGTCTCAGAAGATGCCATTGAAGAAGAAGGTGAAGACGGGGTCGGCTCTCCACGGAGCTCATCTGAAATTTCTAAGCTCAGTTCAAAGAGTGCCAAGGAAAGACGTAACAGAAGAAAGAAGAGGAAGCAAAAGGAACTCTCTGAAGGAGAAGAGAAAGGAGATCCTGAGAAGGTGTTTAAGTCAGAATCAGAAGATGGCATGAGAAGGAAGGGCTTTCGGCTGCCAGACAACAGAATAGGGCGGAAATTTTCCATCATGAATCAGGTAAACTCCTTGCATCAACTCAAGTAAGCCTAAAGAATTCTGCTTTTCCTACTCTCAAGTTGGCCTAAGAGCTCCCAAACCCATCCTGCACCTGTCTTTCCTCTCCGTGCTCTACATTGTCTGCCCCTAGGTAGAACCCTTACCTGCACACTAGGAACTCATCTCTAATCCTGCTTTCCTCCTCTGATGTAGAAGACAGCCGTAGGGCTGTATGATCTTGGCAGGCAGTATTGCTTCACACTAGCAAGCTCAAGTTCTGAAACAGCAGGAGGAACTTTGCTCCCCTTAGTGGCGCAATAACAGGTATCACTGTTTAAAAATTGCACATAGTTGTAATAATACTTGTGGATCTTGTTTGAGCATGGCAGTTTCTAGTCATTAATTATTGTAACTATACAGAGTTATGCTGATAAATTAGTCTGTAATCTATTGAAACCCTCTTCTTTTAAGCAACTTTGGTAAATGAGAAAACTGACAGGTACTGAACATCTTATTACTATAAATATCAGCATATGGTAGTCATCTTTGCATTCTAAAGAGTACTACAAAAAAATTTTAGTCCATTTAATTCCCCATTTTGAGGAAATAGTACCGAGTTTTTAGGTGTAGAATAGATTGTAGCTATTAGGAATGACAGTGTGCCCAGCACCTTTTTCTCCCTCCAGAGATAATTCACTTTGCCTTTGCCTCTTTCACCTCCCGAGTGCATGTTTGGCTGTCCTGTTCATTTATCCTGGCAGAATCTTTCATGTCCATCTCCTTCTTTATGTTCCTATTAATCCTTCAGGGATGTTTTCCAGCTGCAACTATATTGCAGTTGTGTTTTCTCTAGTCTTTCTTCTCATCTTTTTTGTTTATACTGTCAGCAGATCACTTGTGACTCTCATTATTCACGTAGTGAGAATTTATGGAGTGTCTACCAAGTGTCAAGAATGGTAGTAGGTTCTAGAGATTAAGAACTGGTTAAATATCAGCCCTATCTTGGGGAGCTTACAGTACAGTGGGGAAGCCAGATATGGTAAAAAGATGATATACATACACATAACACATTTTTCCACAGTTGAAACATACTTGGGCTGTTTTGGAGAGATATGCCAGAACCTGAAAGTTCAGCAGAGATTTTCTGGGGAAGATAATTTCTGGATGAGGTTTAAAGGATAAACAGAAATTAGTCACAGATGTGTATGTGTACTGATGAGGCAGAAGTAGTAGACAGAAAATAAAAAGTTGCTCCAGGTTTAAAAGGTAAGTATATTCCAACTTAGACATCCCAAGATTGAGTTACTTGAATAATCAAGTGCTCCTGCCTTTCAGGCATAAGAATAGTCAGTAATCATAGCTCAGGAGGAGATCCTCAGCTGAGCAGTAGACCCCAGAACCACGAGGCTTGGTGATATCACCCAAAATCCATCAGGTGTGAGAACACAGGCCAAGGACTTGACTGGTGGTGTTCATGGGAGTATGAGATGGAGGCTCATGGAAGAAAACAGATGAATGGGCACCAGAGATCCTGAGGACAGTGAGTGTGGAGAATACAGAGCATTGATCAACAGAGACATGTAGTAAGATTAGAGCTGCAAGTACCTCTTAGATCTAGTCTTGGATCTGGTTGCAGAGAAGTCGTTGAGGCTTAGTGGTATGCATCTGTGCAGAATGAAGAGGGATGCCATGGCGACTGAAGTAGAGACAGTAAGGATAGATTCCTCATCTACACTTTAAGGCCATGTATGAAAGCTTAACATAATGGTGCATGCTTCTGATCCCAGCACTCAGGAGGCCAAGGCAGGAGGATCCCCATGTTCAAGGCCAACTTAGACTGCATAGGAAGACCCTGTCTCAAAAAAAACAATACATATATGAAAGAATATAGGTGAAAATAAGCATTTTTATAATAGGGGGAGAGGGAAAAGAGAGAAAAGTCACATTGGAGAAGAGCACAACAGAACAGAAATGGGCACTGTCTTCAAAAACGGGGGGTGATACAGTCGTTAGCAGGAAGGGGGCACCTATCCCTCGAAACTTCAGGAAAATAGGCTAAGGTTAAATGGGTGTTTGTAGACAGGAAGATGACCCCTGACAGTCTTAATTTTTCCAGCTTGTGGAAAATTTTAAAGTTTATCAAGTGAAATGAGAGGTTGAGTTGGGAATGGAACTATTGACAGTTCAGAATAGTTAAGAGGAATGGGAGAGCCGGGCGTGGTGGCGCACGCCTTTAATCCTAGCACTCAGGAGGCAGAGACAGGCAGATCTTTGTGAGTTCAAGCCCAGCCTGGTCTACAGAGTGAGCTCCAGGCCAGCTGGGGCTACAAGGAGACCCCGTCTCAAAAAGACCTAAAAAA
>VZQC01014113.1:483502-710033 GCA_009823505.1 Rhizomys pruinosus | reverse complement strand
CCCTCCCTCCCTCCCTCCCTCCCTCCCTCCCTCCCTCCCTCCTTTCCCAAGTGGACATCTTCATTCCATCTTTCTTCCGTGCTTCTTTGTTGCTTTTTCCTGTGTACCCTATATACGTGTTTATTTTCAAATCCTCTCCTCTCTTAAAGTCTTAAAGTCCACTTTTATACCCACAGCTCTCAAATACTGTTGGTTAGTTGAATCAATGACTCTTAGAAATCTGATTTAACCACCTCCAGGCCTTGTTGCGGCCACAGCCACCTCTGTGTCACCTTCACATCACTTTTCTCCTAGTCCTGCATCTTCTGGGGAAATGTGATTTGCAGCTTCATTGTAATTCTATCCTTGTCTTCAGAATCCTCCCTGAACTCCTTAATGAATACCTCAGTGCTCCTAGTTCTTGGCTATTCAATAGTCTCTGATTAATCTATAGGCTGTAGCACAGAGCCTCATTGATTGCTCCCTAGCTCAAAATATAAAACTGTGTTCTGAGATATCCTGCTTTGCATGAAAATGTTCATGTCCTCTAAGTTCTTCATTTGAAAAAAATTGTAGCTTCCTCAAGGAAGCTGCCAGGACTAGCTTAGGTGTCCCACATGCTAGTAATATTCTTTTTTTTTGGTCTTTTTGAGACAGGGTCTCCCTGTAGCCCCAGCTGTCCTGGAACTCACTCTGTAGACCAGGCTGGCCTTGAACTCACAAAGATCCGCCTGCCTCTGCCTCCCAAGTGCTAGGATTAAAGGCCTGCGCCACCAGCTAGTAATATTCTTTGTCCTGCACTTCCTCTGATTTTATCTGGAAGAATGACTGAAGAAACTGAGACCTAGAGAGGTTTGCCAGTTTATCCATATTATATTGTTACTAGGTGTTAGAGCCAAGGTTTGGACCCTGGTTCATTTACTCTGGCTAGAACTTGTCCTCCTGACCACCGTTCCTTTGTTCCCTGCATCTTTGCAGACATGAGCATAGGTGCTCATCTCTCCTATTGGTTTAGGAATGACTGTGCCTTCGGGTTTCCCACAGCACAGCTCAGGTATGTGCCGGTTTCCTGTCTGTCCTTATTTCCTGACATCTCATATCCACCAGTCATGTATCCATTTTCATTTCTCTCAGTTTTCACAGATAGGGCTTTTCTTTTTTTGTTCTTTTTGAGAGAGGGTCTCCCTGTAGCCGCCCCAGTTGGCCTGGAACTCACAGAGATCTGCCTGCCTCTGCCTTCCAAGTGCTGGGATTAATGGTGTGTGCCACCATGCCCAGCATTTATGACTTTTTTTTGTTTGTTTGTTTTTGAGACAGGGTCTCCCTTGAACTCACAGAGATTGCCTGCCTCTGCCTCCCAAGTACTAGGATTAAAGGCGTGTGCTACCACGCCCTATGAAATTTTTTAAAGTATTATGTCAAAGCTGGTTTTGGGCAAAGTATTTTATTTATACTGTTGCAGCCATTCTCAAACCTTTATGGTCTTGGGGCACCTTTATGTTTTCAAAAATTACTGATGGATCTCTAAGATGCCCCAGTGGGTAAAGGCGCGTATTGCCAACCTGACCACCTGAGTCCAAGTCCTGGATCCACAGCTGGGAGGAGATAGATGACTCCAACCTGACAACCTGAGTCCAAGTCCTGGATCCACAGCTGGGAGGATATAGATGACTCCAACCTGACCACCTGAGTCCAAGTCCGGAATCCACAGCTGGGAGGAGATAGATGATTCCGACCTGACGACCTGAGTCCAAGTCCTGGATCCACAGCTGGGAGGAGATAGATGAACCTGATGACCTGAGTCCAAGTCCTGAATCCACAGCTGGGAGGAGATAGATGGCTCTGTAAATTGTGTGCACACACAAGTAAATAAATGTAAAAGCGTTCGAGGCCCCCAAAGAGCCTTTATTTTAAAAAACTGTATCTTAGCCTATCTTACTATAAACTGTATTTAAGAAATTGTAAAGATATTTATTTTAAAATAGTAAATAAGCTGGGCGCGGTGGCACACACCTTTAATCCCAGCACTCGGGAGGCAGAGGCAGGCGGATCTCTGTGAATTCGAGGCCAGCCTGGTCTACATAGTGAGTTCCAGGACAGCTGGGCTACAGGGAGACCCTGTCTCAAAAAAGACCAAAAAAAAAAAAAGCACTTTATAACATGTGAAAGTAGAGCATAAGAGCCCTTGAGAGGGGGCTAAGAGCTGTGAGAGAGTTAAGGAAATTAACAGAGGTCGAGCGGGAGGCTGAACAAGGGGAGTGCAGCAGTGGGGAGCGGGGTCCTGAAGGCAGGACCGCTGCATGGTGGGACCTGGGAGGAGGAACAGCGGAAGTTAAGTGCAGCCGTCTTGCTGCTCCTCCTGGGACAGACAACATTAAAGAAGACTGCAGCTGTACCAAGATGCCCCTGTTTTGTCCTGGCCATCTGCTCTTCAGTGACACCCTCAGATTGTTGCACAGCTTATTATCACTTCCACCTGTATCCACCACCACCCCATACTTGCTTTTGAGGATTTTCAACCAATCCAAAGTTCCTGTCCTCAACTATTTCCTTGGTTTAACTCACACCCAAGCCAGTAATTCCCTGCTCCAAACCACTCCAAGGCAAGGTATCAAACAGCCAAATGCCACCACTACCGTTCATATATGGCAACTTTTTTTTTTTAATTTTATTTATTTCTGTATGTGTATGAATGTACTGTCTGCATGCAAGTTTGTGCATCCGTGTCGTGCAATACCGCGGAGGTCAGAAGAGGGTCTCGGATTCCCCTGGAACGAACTGGAGTTCTCCTGGAATTGGAGTTTCAGACGGTTCTGAGCCTCCATGTGGATGCTGGGGATCGAACCCGGGTCCTCTGTAAGAGCAGTCGGCACTCTTAACCGCTAGGCCATCTCTCCAGCCCCCATATATGGCAACTTATTTAACGTCATCAGTCCTGCACTTGCTCCAAACTGCATACCTGCTCTGCCCATTCCTTCCCGGGGAAGCTCTGGCCATGCTGTCCACACTGCTGCCTCCCATGTAGTCCTCCACCACATGGGGCACCTGGCTCTGGCCATGCTGTCCACACTGCTGCCTCCCATGTAGTCCTCCACCACATGGGGCACCTGGCTCTGGCCATGCTGTCCACACTGCTGCCTCCCATGTAGTCCTCCACCACATGGGGCACCTGGCTCTGGCCATGCTGTCCACACTGCTGCCTCCCATGTAGTCCTCCACCACATGGGGCACGAGGCTCTGGCCATGCTGTCCACACTGCTGCCTCCCATGTAGTCCTCCACCACATGGGGCACGAGGCTCTGGCCATGCTGTCCACACTGCTGCCTCCCATGTAGTCCTCCACCACATGGGGCACGAGGCTCTGGCCATGCTGTCCACACTGCTGCCTCCCATGTAGTCCTCCACCACATGGGGCACGAGGCTCTGGCCATGCTGTCCACACTGCTGCCTCCCATGTAGTCCTCCACCACATGGGGCACCTGGCTCTGGCCATGCTGTCCACACTGCTGCCTCCCATGTAGTCCTCCACCACATGGGGCACCTGGCTCTGGCCATGCTGTCTACACTGCTGCCTCCCATGTAGTCCTCCACCACATGGGGCACCTGGCTCTGGCCATACTGTCTACACTCCTGCCTCCCATGTAGTCCTCCACCACATGGAGCACGTGGCTCTGGCCATGCTGTCCCCACACGGCTGCGTCCCATGTAGTCCTCCACCACATGGAGCACGTGGCTCTGGCCATGCTGTCCCCACACTGCTGCCTCCCATGTAGTCCTCCACCACATGGAGCACCTGGCTCTGGCCATGCTGTCCACACTGCTGCCTCCCATGTAGTCCTCCACCACATGGGGCACCTGGCTGGGAAACAATCATAAACTCTCCTTTCAAAGGAGTTCTCTCTCTGGCTTTACATCTTTGTCTTTCTTTTTTCTTTTGAGACAAAGTCTTGCTGTGTGACCTATTCTAGACACAAACTTCTGTTTCTCCTGCCTCAGTCCCCTGAGTGTGAGAATGATAGCCTGCCTAGCTTTTATCTTTATATCTTAAGACACCACCTTTCAGCCAGACCTTCTGTGGTGAAGGACTAGTTTCTATTTTTTTCCAGTTGTTCAGGAAATGATATTATTTTTTTTCGTCTTTTTTGAGATAGGATCTCCCTGTAGTCCCAGCTGGCCTGGAACTCGCTCTGTAGACCAGGCAGGCCTTGACATCACAGAGATCTGCCTGCCTCTGCCTCCTAAGGGCCTGGCAGGAAATGATACAATTATAAAATGTAACAACAGTGAATTTCTAGAAAAATTATCATATTCTTTGATGTTATGACAATGTTAATTGCTATAAAAATTTCCAAATGTTCCTCCTAGTTTCTTTGCTTGTTTTATTGCAAACCTGTAAGTTTGTACTAGCATTGATTTGTAAATGCCACATCCACTGCCCCCATTGAGTAGGACTGGTTCAGGGAAACCAGTCAGTTTCAGTAAGGATGCCCCAGCTTATATTTGAGCATACAGTAAGCTGCAGAGGCCTGGATCCCTTTATCAACCAACAATATGGGAGAAGGAAACATTAGAGCAGGCCATGCATTTGCCATTATAACACACAAATAAGACACAAGAACATTCCAGAATTATCTAACCAGTGTACCATCTCCTTTCGGTACAAAGGTATAGCAGAACAACAGAATAAGTCTGGGTGATCAGAGATATTGCATATAGCAGGTGACATTGTATTTAACAGTAATATAACTTCCATGTAGATGGAAATAATCCACGATCAGTGAATTTCTTTTTAGTTTTTCTTGTTTTCTGCTCTGGTGCTAGGGGCAAAGCGCAGGGCCATGCGGAACCTGAGCACTTTGTCACTGAACACTTTGTCACTGAACCTCCCAGCCTCTGACTGTGATTTTTTTTCTTTTTTCTTTTTTTTTTTTGGTGGAATGTTAGTACTTTATTTTTTTTTTTAATTCTTAACTTCAGTCAGTTTATTTCCTACTTTAAAAACACTGTTCTTTTGTATGATACAAAGACTTTAGATAAAAACTTGGGAACTTGGGGCTGGAGAGATGGCCTAGTGGTTAAGAGTGCCAACTGTTCTTGCAGAGGACCCGGGTTCGATCCCCAGCACCCACATGGCGGCTGAGAACCGTCTGTAACTCCAATTCCAGGGGAATCCGACACCCTCTTCTGACCTCCGCGGCATTGCATGACACGGGTGGGTGCACAAACCTACATGCAGACAGTACATTCATACACATAAATAAATTAATTAAAAAAAAAAAGCTTGGTAACTTGCCATTCTTGATTTACATAAAAAATAGCACATGAAATGAAAAGCATTGGTCTAGAAGTCAAGGAATTTGGCTTTTAGTCCTCACTATTTTTTCTCAATTAGAAAGTGAAAATGAATAGCTATTAAATCAACTGTATTCCCAATTTTTTCTTAAGAAATAGCTAAATATTATCTTTTGTTTCAGACAGTCTTTGATCATTTCATTCACTTATTTATTTTTATTTATTTTTTAATAATAGGTAAATAAGTAATGAATACAAGATCCTTCATGTAAAACCAATTTGCAAGTAGCTATGCCCAATCTTATACAGCCCGAGGCCCCCATTGTCCACCTGGAGGAGCTCGTATGTACAATCCTGTTGATCAAAGAAGAGTCCAGTCTATATTGCTGTAGTTTCGTAGTTCACCCCAATCTTACATTCTACCACGCCCCCTTTTCCACAGATTGTTCCCTAGGCTTTAGAAAAGGGACACAAGTGGGTGAGAAGCAAAACAGTCTACTTTCTCTGGAAGTGTCATACCACCCTGAACGCACCCGATCTCGTCTGATTGTGATTTTTTCAATGTGGCCCCAATGATGAAGCTCCTTTATGTCTCCAGGGCTTGTGGGCTACTTAGAGCTAATTCAGGAAAAGACCACACAGGAAATAAAAGACATAGATGAGAGAGTGGAGTGGGTGGAACTAGACTTTTCAAAGAGAGTATAGCCCACCCAGGGACAGAGGCTTCATTACAGAAACAGGAACTAGAAGCTCTTTGAGACTACAACCAGAAACAGAATTCTCAGCACCACCAAGACAAGGAAAAAATACTAAAGATGATCCCTACCACACTTTCCAGAGTTATGTCAAAATATTGGAAAAAGGGTTTTTTTTAACATTTGTGATATATACACTATTGACAGTCTGAATGCACAGGAAACCAGTAACAAGTAGTGTCATTTTAGAAGAAAGTTAAAGCATGAACTCTAAAGCAAAAAACCTCCTGTTAACAGTTTTCAATTGTGAAAGTTCCTTTAAAATCCTAACCCGGTAAAACTAAGTATGACAGGGTACCAAGGATTGTCTTAGTCACTTGTCAGGCTTCTCTCTCACAGCAGTGGCTCTCAGGCCGAACTTGCATTCCCCTTGGGACACTTGAAAACGTTGCAGTCATGGTTTTCAGGAACCTAACTCCCTAACTTTTTTTCGAGAGTTTCATACGTGAGTATTGTATTTGCACTATTTCCACCTCTTCTGGTCCCCTTCCGACTCCTCCCATGTGGCCCCTATTCCCTCTCAGTTTCTTGTCCTCATCTTTATTATTGTTACATGTACGTACATGTATTTATAAATGCACATATACATAATGCACTGAGTCCATTTAGTGGTGCTCATGTGTATGTGCATTTAGGGCTGGCCATCTGGGACTAGATGACCTCTCAGGGAGCTCAACCCTGGAGAAAACTGATCCCCCCCCCCCCAGCATCCACTGATTGCCTGGAGCTCTTCCTTGTGAAATTCCTCCTCCACTTTTGGATATCATCTGGTTTTGTCACCTTGCAGATCCTGTTAAACTACAATACCATGGAGATTTCATTGGTACAGCTTCCCCTTCATGTCTAGAATGCATTAACCAGCAGCAGGTGTTTTGTCTCTCTGGCTTTTGCAATATTTCTGCCCCTTTCCATGATGTTCCCTGAACCTTAGATATAGAGGTTGCATTGTAGATGTGCACTTAGTGCTGGCTATCTCCAAACTCACTGTTTTGTACAATTTTGGAACTCCATAATAGTCTCCATTTGTTGCAAAAAAAAGCTTTAATGAGTGGTAAGAAGTACACTTGTCTGTAAATATAAAAATAGGTATTTAGAATGTAGTAAGAGAGCAGGAAATGGTGGTACACACCTTTAATCCCAGCACTCAGAAGACAGAGGCAGGTGATCTCTGTGTTCAAAGCCAGCCTGCTATGTACATAGCCAGTTTCAGGCCAGCTGGGGCTATGGGGAGATACTATCTTAAAAAAATAAAAAGAATATCACAAGAAATTACATTGGTCTAGGAAAGTGACAGAGATAGATTCCGCTTTATGGTCTATGACCTCTCCAACCATGTGTACTTGAGTATGTTTATAGTACCATGCATGAATTATCTCCTACTGAGTAGGCCTTAAGTTCAGTTAAACAGCTATTGATTACCACCAAGCTGAAAGTACCACTGTTGCACTAATAGAGATTTGGTGGGCCAGTCATTGTTGTGGTCCATTTCCCTTTTTATTTTTTTTATTTATTTATTTTTTTAAAGGCGTGCGCCACCATGCCCGGCATTTATTTATTTCTGTATGTGTACCCATGTACGGCTGTATGCAAGTTTGTGCACCCATGTTGTGCAATGCCGCGGAGGTCAGAAGAGGGTGTCGGATTCCCCTGGAGCTGGAGTTCTCCTGGAACTGGAGTTTCAGACGGTTCTAGGCCGCCATGTGGGTGCTGGGGATCGAACCCGGGTCCTCTGTAAGAGCGGTCGGTGCTCTTAACCGCTAGGCCATCTCTCCAGTCCCCCATTTCCCTTTTTAGAGAGGCTCTTTCTTCCCACTCATCCTATGTGGCTTATTTCCTTAAGGTACCCAAACCCTTAGGATGCCAAATAAAAGAACAACTGAAAATACTAGTCTACACAGTTTTCTTTAATACAGGATCCCTAACTCCATTGTAAGATTTTCTGAATTTATCTTTTCCTCACATCTGTCTGTTAAGAGTGAAAGAAAGAGTTCTGCTGGGCGTGGTGGTGCACACCTTTAATCCTAGCACTTAGGAGGCAGACACAAGTGAATCTTTGTGAGTTCAAGGCCAGCCTGGTCTACACAGTGAGTTCCAGGACAGCTGGGGCTACAGGGAGACCCTGTCTTGAAAAGACCAAAAAAAAGAGTTCTAATGAAGGACTCTGGAATGTTGTAAATTCAGGGCTGGGATGACTGACTGAGACATAGATATTAATGATGAAAAATGAGGTCATACTTCTTCAAATGAAAACAAGCCTATTTGACCAATTACTTTGACACTGAGAATTAGCTTTGCCAATTAAATCATGTTGTAGACTCTCATAAATTAAATGAGCTAAATCTGTAGTTTTGTTCTAATAAAATATATTTAAAGCATGTATCAAGATAATTTTATTTTTAAAATGTTAACAGTGATGAAAGTAGAACACGGTTTTGATTGTGTTCTAGCCTTTTCTCTTAGGTTAGTCAAAGATGCCTTTAAGTGAAAGAGTAACTCATATGAGAGTAACTTGTGTAGTTATTAATAAATACTATATCGTTTTTTAAATCCTCAGAAATCAGGAAAGAGAATGTTTCTTTTCTTTTCTTTTTTTGAGACAGGGTCTCCCTATAGCCCCAGCTGCCAGCTGGCCTAGAACTCACTCTGTAGACCAGGCTGGCCTTGAACTCACAGAGATCCATCTGCCTCTGCCTCCTGAGTGATAGAATTAAAGGCATGCGCCACCACGCCCTGCTTAAAAACAGTTCTTAGCCGCCATGTGGGTACTGGGAATCAAACCCTGTCCTCTGCAAGAGCAGTCAGTGCTCTTAACTGCTGAGCCATCTCTTCAGCCCTGAAGAGAAAGTTTCTAACCAGGTAACAAATCCTTTAGCAAGTCCATTGTTTTCAACAAAATTAAAAGAAGAGCTAGTTTGTCAGCTGATAGATTTATTACAAATCTGACTGGTAGTTTGCCATGTGATTTTTGGCATAGAACTTGGGAGAGTTCAAAGAATTGAGTGACATTACTATTATAAAATTCTTCTTCCAAGATAATATTTCCATGAATAAGGTTTCTCAGCACTTAAAATATATTATTGGAAAGGGGAGTGGTGAGCCATGTCTCCTCCTTATAGTGATCCTGTCAACAAATGGTGAAGCCCCAGTTAGAGTAATAGCCATGTCACTGAACGATGCAGTAGTATTTTCTTTCTTTTTTTGGGGGGGGAAGGGGTCTTCTTCAAGACAGGGTCTCCCTGTAGCCCCAGCTGTCCTGGAACTCGTTCTGTATACCAGGCTGCCCTTGAACTCACAAAGATCCACCTGCCTCTGCCTCCCAAGTGCTAGGATTAAAGGCGTGCACCAACAATCAAATGTGCATTATGTTTATGTAGTGTGATCATTTGCATTCATAGAAATCATAACTGAATCCAAGAAAATTTGAAAAATATCTTAGGGGGACTCCCTGTCAGAGAAAAATGTTTTAAATTTTGAGGGTGTTGATTTCTAATTTTTTGTTGCAGACAGTTTTCAGTGGTGATCAATGAAATGCACTAGCATAAAATTCTGTAGGTAGGGCTGGAGAGATGGCCTAGCAGTTAAGAGCACCAACTGCTCTTGCAGAGGACCCAGGTTCGATTCTCAGCACCCACATGGCTGCTGAGAACTATCTTTAACTCCAGTTCTAGGGGAATCCAATACCCTCTTCTGACCTTGGCAGCATTGCACGACATAAAAAAATTAAATTAGGGCTGGAGAGATGGCCTAGCAGTTAAGAGCGCCAACTGCTCTTACAGAGGACCCAGGTTCGATCCTCAGCACCCACATGGCGGCCGAGAACCGTCTGAAACTCCAATTCCAGGAGAACTCCAATTCCAGGGGAATCCAACACCCTCTTCTGACCTCCTCAGCATTGCACGACACAGGTGCACAAACTTGCATGCAGACAGTACATTCATACACATACAGAAATAAATAAAATGCAAAAAAAATTAAATTAAAAAAATTCTGTAGGTAATGTTAGATAGAAGTATGTATTGAAGGATTTTAAAGAATGAAAACCTTTAAAGTTGGCAAAGAGTTTTATTTGAAAATGTCAGTGCTGGAAATTATAAAGTAAAGAGGTTGTACATCATTTTCAGCTGAACTAAAAAGCTGCCCACTGCTACAGTAGTACCAGAGCAGCCCTAGGCAGGAGGTACTACTCATGGACAGAAGGGCCAGTGGTACTTGCAGTCTTCAACCACTTTTTGCTAGATGGGCTGTGTAGAAGTCTAGCTTGAAAGCGACTATTCAAGGTGCGAGTTCCAGGCCGTCTGGGGCTGGGAGGCTGTCCTGTTGGCTGTGATTACTGGGTGGTCTTATCTCTTTCTCTCTCTCTCTCTCAGTCACTGCTCAGCATCCCGGGCTCACCCTTCCTCTCCCGCCACAACAGCAAAAGCAGCATCTTCAGCTTCCGGGGTCCGGGGAGGTTCCGAGACCCGGGCTCGGAGAACGAGTTCGCCGATGACGAGCATAGCACTGTGGAGGAGAGCGAGGGCCGGCGCGACTCGCTGTTCATCCCGATCCGCGCCCGTGAGCGCCGCAGCAGCTACAGCGGCTACAGCGGCTACAGCCAGGGCAGCCGCTCGTCGCGCATCTTCCCCAGCCTGCGGCGCAGCGTGAAGCGCAACAGCACGGTGGACTGCAACGGAGTGGTGTCGCTTATCGGAGGGCCGGGTTCCCACATCGGCGGGCGGCTCCTGCCAGAGGTGAAAATAGATAAGGCAGCTACCGAAGACAGTGTAAGGAAGTACACGGTAGACAGACTAGGCATGGCAGTCTCGGCTCCGCCCTCCCCTCGCCGGCCTGGCCCTCTTACACCTGTTAACCCCCAGCTTTCCCTCCCCCACTTCTCTTCCGGTTTCCCCTTTTTACCCTTGTTCCTTGCTTCTTCTCGTCTCTCCCTGTCTTCCTTCTTGTTTCTTTCCCAGCTCCTTTTCTTTTATCTTCCTCTGGAGCCCGTCCCCTCCTCTCCCGCCCCACCTGCTTTGACTGCCAGGATGGAATGAGAATGTCACCTGTCGCCACCAGTGGCTAAGTCTGAGCTGGTTTGGAACCATTGCTTTTCTAACCTCCTTCCCCTCCTGGGAAAACAGCTTGGAATTTAAAGACCTTATAAGTAATAATTGTCCGCTTCTGTACAAGGATGAGGCATGATTTTTCCAAAGAGGAATGTTCAAGCATAATGGGGACAACTGCACCAGGAGAGCCAGGCCAAGGAGACCAGGGGACCAGGAGGAGCTAGATCCAAAATCTCACAAAGGATTGAAATGGAAATAATGAGGGCAGGAAAAGTGGGAGGTTGAGGCAGGAACATATGGTGTATGGGGAAGGGAGGGGAAGGGAAGCAGAAGATGAACTCAAATGTAATCAGATGTCAGGCTCTGGAGGAGAAGCAGACAATAGCTCCAGAAGTCCACTGTCTGGAGGCTCACGAGTGGTTCCCTCTTTGGGAAAAAACATTTCTTAAGATTTCTTTAAATTCTAAGCTCTTTTTTAAAGTTTTAGATTATTATACCATCAGTAATCCTAATCTTTCCCCTCTAATTCCTCAGCTGTCCTCAGTGCCTCTGTGGCTGGTATAAGATTCTTTTTTTTTTTTTTTGGTATAAGATTCTTGAGATAACATGTCAGTCCAATCATTCTAATACACCAGCACCTTCTAACACAGCATGGAGACACCCAGCCCTCTAATTAGCATGATGCATGTGTGGGAGAAAACTGGACAATCCTGGGTGAAATATTTCAGAGTGATCTGTATTTATTACTTTGGGGCAATTGTTGACTACACAGATAAAAATCTAAAAGGCAGGACTGGATCGTATGTAGCTTAGTGGTAGAACATAGACTCAGCCTGCATAAGGACTGGAGTCCCTCTCCAGGACCACAGAGGGGTGGAGGTGGGAGGAATGGAAAAGAAAAGAAAAAGAATTTCAAAGTCACTTTAAATGTGCTTGTATTTGTTTCTCTCTCTCTCTCTCTCTCTTATATGTGCTCACCTTTTATTTAAAAAGAAAAATACTTGGGCCTGATGGTTTAGCTTTTCCAGAACAATCCTTTGTCGCGGCCCCCTCCTCTCTGGCCCCGCGCGCGCGGCGACGCTGTCGCTCTCTCTCTCTCTCTCTCTCTCTTCTCTCTCCCTCTCTCCTCTCTCCTGTAGTGGACTGTTGGTCTGGGGTTCCAAAAGACCTGCTTACTTGACTAACCAATGCTTTGCCACTGAACATACTGCCAGACCGTAAATGATTATTTACGTGATACCCTTCTGAAAACCACCAATGCTTATGTCTCCCAGTTAATGTCGGAATGCGTTGTCTCAGGACATAGATGCTCCTTGTGGAAACCTGAGTAAAATTAATCAAGGAACAATGAATAAGGACAACCGAAGCCCTCAAACACAAGACTTGCCAAATAAATAAATAAATAAATTGGGATTGATTACCATGCTTTTTTTTCTGTTTGTTGTTGGTCTTTTGAGAAGGTTTTCTCTCGTTAGCTCCAGCTGTCCTGAAACCACTATGTAGACCAGGGCTGCTAAGAGATCTGCCAGCTCCTGCTCCCGAGTGCTAGGACTAAAGGGTGCACCACCACACTTGGCACAGTACCTGTTTGATGTGTTCATGCATTCTAGCGAGATAAATTTGGGTCTTCATACTTACCTAGTTTTATTCTCTGAGAAACACAGCAGTCCATCTCAGTAGAGAGTAGGTCAGGATAGCAGAGCAGTGGAGGCGACTCAGAAACTCAGGGTTTAAAGCCAAATTGAATTTTGCTGTCATGGAAGTTTTTAAAAAATATATAACCCAAATAATATTGTTTACATTTTCCCTGAAGAAAATTTATGAGAAATATCCAGAGAGTGTCTTCAACTTGAGCCTAAGGCTGATGATCAGGTTTGAGGGTTTTATTTTGGTTTGGTGGTGGTTTGTTTTTGAGTGACTTGTGCTGCATGGGAGAAAAATTTGAGCTTCAGTTGAGCAGATGGCTGTGAAGTAAGGCTTTGTGTGCCACCCTGCACTGTGGCCTACAGAGCTCTGCCTACTTGGGGGGTTTGGGGAGCCTAGTATCCAGCACCATGTAATTTACAACTAGGAGAGTCTTGGGAGTAGCCCCAAGTGATGATGGTGATCGGGGAGTCCCAAGGCCCATGAGGTCAGCCTTCCAAAGTGGCAGGAAGAAGTGGTAGATGAGAGCATAGCATCTTCTCATGGGCTTCACTTTATTAGAAGCCAAAAGCCACTGTCATGGCTGGTTGTTAATGGTCTGGGGAAATGTGTCAGTTGCATTAACAGCCCAGAAAAGCCAAACAAGCAAAGGAGGATGCATATGTTATATAGTACGAGATCAAATCCACATAAAGACAGACTGCATAGAGGGGGGACGACTGCCTGTCGAGTAGGGAAGTTGCCTTTGAGCTGAGAATTATTTTTCCTTTCCTTATGCTTTTCTTATTTATGTGTCTATCAATCTATTTTGATAGACAACCACATTTAAAAAAAATTTTTTTTTTGTCTTTTCAAGACAGGGTCTCCCTATAGCCCCAGCTGGCCTGGAACTCTCTCTGTAGACCAGGCTGGCCTTGAACTCACAAAGATCTGCCTGCCTCTGCCTCCCGAGTGCTAGGATTAAAGGCATGCGCCACCATGCCTGGCTTTAATTATTTTTTTTTTATGTGTATGAGTGTACTGTCTGCATGTAGGTTGGTACACTCATGTTGTGCAATGCTGCAGAGGTCAGAAGAGGACATCAGATTCCCCTGGAACTGGAGTTAAAGATGGTTCTTAGCCACCATGTGGGTGCTGGGAATCGAACCTGGGTCCTCTGAAAGAGCAGTTGGTGCTCTTAACCGTTGAGCCATCTCTCCAGCCCCAGACAACCACATTTTTTGTGTTACTGTGGATTAACCAAAGGCCTTGTAGGACAAGTACTCATTGAGCCACATCTCTAGTCCTTGGTTTTTTTGAGACAAGGTCTTATTGTTTAGCTCAGGCAGGTCTTGATCTTGGTATATAGCCCAGGCTGGACCTGAATTCATGATCCTCCTGCCTCTGTCTCTTAAGTGCTGGAATTGTAGACACAGGTTCTTTCCAGTTTTTGCTATGAGCATAATAATCAGCCATCACACTCTTAGCTGTGCTGAGCACTTTATGTACATAACCTCTGGTAATTCTTCCTTCTTCCTTTCTTTCTTTTTTTTTTTGGTCTTTTTTGAGACAGGGTCTCCCTTTAGTCCTAGCTGTCCCGGAACTCACTCTGGAGACCAGGCTGGCCTTGGACTCACAGAGATCCGCCTGCCTCTGCCTCCCGAGTGCTAGGATTTAAGGCTGCGCCACCACACCCAGCTCTTCCTTCTTCCTTTCTAAGACAGGGTCTTGCTATTAGCCCAGCCTGGCCTTGAAATTAAGATCTTCCTACTTCACTCTTCCAGGTTCTGGGTCTATACACTTAAGCCACCATGCCTTACTTTCATTTAATTTGGCAAGGGGCGGGAGGAGTGGGAGTTCTTTTTGAGATAGTCTCCCTGTAGCACCACCTAGCTGCCCTTGAGCTCACAGAGATCTGTCTGTGTCTGCCTCCTGGGTGCTGGGATTAAAGGTGTGGGCCACAACACCCAGCTCATTTAATTTTTAAAAAATATTTTACTATTTTGGGGGCTGGAGAGATGGCCTAGCGGTTAAGAGCACCAACAGCTTTTACAGCGGACCCGGGTTCGATCCCCAGCACCCACATGGCGGCTGAGAACCGTCTGAAACTCCAATTCCTGGAGAACTCCAGTTCCAGGGGAATCTGATACCCTCTTCTGACCTCCTCAGCATTGCACGACATGGGTGCACAAACTTGCATGCAGACAGTACATTCATACACATACAGAAATAAAAAAAATTAATAAAAATATTTTTACTATTTTTAATTTTATGTATATGAGTGCATTGCCTGGATGTATGTAAGTGCAATGCCTGAGGAGGTCAGAAGAGGGTATTGGATCCCCTAGAACTGGAGTTAGCTACCATGTGGGTGTTGGGAATTGAACCCTGGTCCTCTGTAAGAGCAGCCAGTGCTCTTAACCACTGAGCCATCTCTCCAGCCCCTTATTTAATTTTTAACCTCACTGTACAGTAGGTGATTTTTGTCCTTAGGGAGAGATTTAGTAACATATGTAAGTTGAAATTTGAACTGAGGTCTCCTGATGCCAAAGAGATCTTTCTGACAGCTTAAACATTAGCTTCTTCACAAAGTTAGGGAAACAGTCTTTTTTTTTTTTTATGTGTATGAATGTACTGTCTGCATGTCGGTTGGTACACCCATGTCGTGTAATGCTGCGGAGGTCAGAAGAGGGTGTCAGATTCCCCTGGAACTGGATTTAAAGACAGTTCTTAGCCACCATGTGGGTGCTGGGAATCAAACCGGGGTCCTCTGCAAGAGCAGTTGGTGCTCTTAACCACTGATCCATCTCTCCATCCCGAAACAGTCATTNTTTTTTTGTCCTTTTGAGATAGGGTCTCCCTGTAGCTCCAGCTAGCCTGGAACTCACTCTGCAGACCAGGCTGGCCATGAACTCACAGAGATCCGCCTGCCTCTGCCTCCCAAGTGCTGGGATTAAAGGCATGCACCATGACGCCCAGCTTAAAGACAGTTCTTAGCCGCCCCGTGGGTGCTGGGAATTGAACCTGGGTCCTCTGCAAGAGCGGTCAGCACTCTCAGCCACTGAGCCATTTCTCCAGTCCCCAGGACATGATATATTAATGACTTCTTTTTGTTTTGTTTTGTTTTGTTTTGTTTTGTTTTGTTTTGTTTTGTTTGATACTTGGTCTCCCCATAACCCCAGCTGGCCTGGAATTTGCTGGCCTTAATATCACGGAGATCTGCCTGTCCCTGTCTCCTGAGTACCAGGATTAAAGGCATGTGCCACCACCCCCAGCTTAGTACTTTTATGTTAATTTAACATTATAATTATGAAATTTAAGGTATTTACTCATCTGACAGCTAGGCCAGATGAATAATTGCTACTTCTTTGGGTCAATAGTGATCCTGGACTAGAGAGATGGCACAGCAGTTAAGAGCACTGGCTGCTCTTATAGACAACCCAGGTTTGATTCCCAGCACTCATATGAAGGCTAACAACTGTCCATAACTACAGTTCCAGGGGATCCAACACCCTCCACAGGCATTCCAAGACACGGGTGCAAGCATAACACTCATACATATAAAAACTAAAAAGTGGAAAAAAATATATAGTTACCCTTACTCTCAGACACATTTCATGTGCCCATACCTAAGAATTAGCTTGTCTTCAGCTGAGCACTTTGGATTCTTCCCATCACATGTACCCATACTTCATGGAATGGTGTTGGAGCTGCTGCTTTCTACACGCTGATAACACATGGTGTTCATGGTTGGCTATGCCATGTGCATATTGTTGTGCTTCAGGTTCAGATTAAGACTATGCCGTTTAATAAATGACATCCTAGTATTATATTATTAGTGTCTTACCAAAAACATTCACATCTTCATTAATTATGCAGTTGTGATTATTGTGTACTGGTGATTGTGTTTTCATTTAGGAATTCTCACACTTGCTTTTTGTTAAAGCAAGGACAAGGAGAGTTTTCCATGTCTGTGTCTCTGAGCTAGGAAAGCGAGAATCGCTGTTCTTCACTCATAAAGCAGGTACCACCTGCAATCCAGAAATCACACTAATGCAGAAATCTGAGGCAGCTTGCAAATGTACAAACTGTATCTGTAATGCTCACAGGCCCCTCTTCCACCAGGGTAGGACATAGATACGGTGCTTGTCTTCACTGTAGAGGAAGCAAACAGTGCTCAAAGGAATAAATAAACCAAGTATAGTCAGTATAGTTTGGATGTGAATTTGGAGCTTTAACCATTACATGACACTGACTCTAGAGCCCAAGTTTATTTATCATGTAACCCTGAGAAGTTACTATCCATAGGTCCATTTTCTTCTCTTTTTTGGTTTTCTGTTTGTTTGTTTTGTTTTTAAGGTGACTTAGAAGGTGACTGTGAGGAGGCAGTGTGACAGCTCTGGAGTTCTGTCTTCAGGAAGCCTATACTGTTTTCCCTTCCTCTCTCTTAGTCCTGAGAGTTCTCTGGCATGGGAAGGGTGGAGTTCCTTCTAGGATTGTAAAGATATCTTATCTGAGAGAAAAAAATTATTGTTCATTTATTTCATGGTTAGTTCTAAGGGCACTTTTTTTTTTAATTAATTTTATTTATTTCTGTATGTGTATGAATGTACTGCCTGCATGCAAGTCTGTGCACCCGTGTCGTGCAATGCCGCGGAGGTCAGAAGAGGGTCTCGGATTCCCCTGGAACTGGAGCTCTCCTGGAACTGGAGTCTCAGACGGCTCTCGGCCGCCATGTGGGTGCTGGGGATCGAACCCGGGTCCTCTGTAAGAGCGGTCGGCGCTCTTAACCGCTAGGCCATCTCTCCAGCCCCTAAGGGCACTTTTAAAATCCTCTAAATTTTAGTCCTAAGAAAAGTACCTGGTGCTAAAGTTCCAGTTATATATTGCCTTGTGAAAGAAATTTAGGGTCAACAGAAAGTTGATGCTTCCTTGGGCAGATCTAAAGAAATGTGGCAGGGGCTGGAGAGATGGCCTAGCGGTTAAGAGCACCGACCGCTCTTGCAGAGGACCCGGGTTCGATCCCCAGCACCCACATGGCCGGCCGAGCCGTCTGAAACTCCAATTCCAGGAGAACTCCAGTTCCAGGGGAGTCCGATATCCTCTTCTGACCTCCGCGGCGTTGCACGTCACGGGTGCANAGGAAACCTCAGCTAGAAGGAAGGACTTCCAGGTCCTGCCCGTCCATCTTGGTACCTAGTAGTCTGATTTTGGCAGGTTGGATTTCCTTCATGCACAAGTATGCTTTTTCTCTGGATGACATCTAGCTTCCCATTTGTGCTTAGCCCTTTTATGTGATGTTCTTCTTGGACGATTTTAGTTTTTACTTTATGTCATCTTTAGTAGAGTGATAGCATTTTGCTTTTTCTCTCTCCATTATCAGTCCGATACGATGAATACTAGAGACTTTGAGCCATGATTGCTGGAGAATCAGCCCCTTGTTTATGATAAACAGTCCAGGAAGCCAGCCTAACTGGCTACTTCCCTCATTTTTGTCCTCACTTGCTGCGACTAAAGTCAAGGTAAATTGGCCATGTACCCCAACCAGTCACAGGGAGCATTCTACTTTGGTGAGTCAGCCTGCAACTTCCCCATGTCAGTGACCTTGACCTGGAATCACAGGAACCCTTCCCCCCTCCCCCCCAGTCCCCTCTGCCTGCTCCTGACAAAATGCAAATTACACTGACTGACCTATTGCAAGATTTGAATCAACAACGTTTGTTCTTTCTTCGGTTGGTTGATATTTTTTCCATAATTCATATAACTGTTTGTGCTTAGAAGTGCCTTTGGCAACCCGTATTCCTTGTCAAAACTTCCAGTGGTTGCCTTTGTGTGGTGGGTAACCCTCCTCCAAGAGTTACCAAACTTGCAGGTTAAAAGGAGATAGAGAAGGGACTGTCTGCCAGCAGAGAATTGTCCCTAAAGCCTCATTAGCACTAGACTCTAACCCACCCTTCCCTTATGCTGGTCTCTAGCCCCCACTCTGGGTGGCCACTTCCAGTCTGTCTTACTGTAACTTACTTCTTTTTTTATATGTGTAGACTCAAAAAGTATGTGTTTTTAATTTAGCTTCTTTGATTCAACAATACGCTTTTTTTAGAATAATCAGGTTTTGTGTCAATGGTCTTACCACTCAGTGGCATTTCCTTGTATACATAGACCCAGGTTTGTTTACCCATTTCTCCTTTTAACAGATGCTCAGGTTGTTTCCAAGACTTAACTTGCTATGAATCTTCTTTTATGACTCTTTTCTTTTGGTCTTTTTGAGATAAGGTCTCCCTGAAGCCCCAGCTGTCCTGGAACTTACTCTGTAGACCAGGCTGGCCTTGAACTCACAAAGATCCACCTGCCTCTGCCTCCCAAGTGCTAGGATTAAAGGTATGTGCTACCACACCCAACTATGACTCTTTTTTTATAAATAAAATAGAAGTTTTCTTTTTTATTAAATAAATACCTCAGTGAAATTCTTGGAGTATACAGTAAATGTATGTTAATTTTTTTCAGAAATTGCCAAATAGTATTCCAAAAGGGTTACACTGTTTTTTCCCACCAAGTACATTAGCAGTGCTTTCATTAGTTTTTTACTTTATTTGCTTTTATTGATTTATTTCCCTTATGGTGCTGGTGATTGAACCACAGACCTCATGCATGCTAAACGAGGGCACTAGTCCCTGAGTTTTAGTATTTTGTATGTGTGTTTTTTTTAAGTCAATGACTTTTATGGTTATTCACATACTTTATTAAAGAAATGATGGTAGCAAGTAGGTCAGAGTTGTATGGAAAAAAAAAAGTTTGTACACTTGACTCTGTTTAAATGTGGGGGCAGGACTTTCTCCACAGCTGGGACAGCAGCTGTGCTTGTCAGATGTCCCCCTACAGACACAGCCCTGGGTGTGCGGAGCAGCCCACAGAGCTGCGAGCACCAGCTCTTTCTGCAGGACGTGTTTTTGCACTCTGCATTTGCAGGACCCCACCCAATTCTAGAAGGCATCTGGCAGGGAGCCACCAGGCGAGGGGCTGGTGGGGCCCATGCTGAGCCCTGTAAGGGTGAACATGCAGAGTGAATGCCAGAGACATGTGCCTTCTCGGTGAACTGTTTAAGGTCTTTGATCTGTTTTGTCTCTTTATTGTTGTTGGTTTCCTAGATCGTCTAGATATAAATCCTTTATTAGAGTTATAATTTGTAAAATTTTAATGAAGTACAACATATCAATTACTGTTTTGTGGTATGCTTTTCTTATCCTGTTCAAGAACTCTGCCTTAGCCAGGCGTGGTGGCGCACGCCTTTAATCCTGGCACTTTGGGGGCAGAGGCAGGGGGATCTCTGTGAGTTCAAGGCCAGTCTGGTCTACATAGTTCAAGTTCAGCCCAGCTGAGGCTACAGGAGACCCTGTCCCAGAAGACCATAAAAAGAAAAGAACTATGCCTCTGAGGTAGAGAGATGGCTCAGTGGTTAAGAGGACTTAGTCCCTACATGGTGGCCAACAACCCATCCACAACTCTAGTTCCAGATCTGATGCCCTCTTCTGAACTTTTCATTACAGGACATGGGTGCACTTACATGCAGGCAATACACTCAGACATAAAAAATAAAATAGTAAAAATAATAAATGAAATATAAAGAAAAAGAACTTTGAGTCAGGCGCGGTGACCATGCTTTTAATCCCAGCACTCAGGAGGCAGAAGCAGGCAGAGCTCTGTGAGTTCAAGGCCAGCCTGGTCTACATAGTGAGCAGGAAGACCCTGTCTCAAAAAAAAGACCAAGAGAGAGAGAGAGAGAGAGAGAGGAAACCTCAGCTAGAAGGAAGGACTTCCAGGTCCTGCCCGTCCATCTTGGTACCTAGTAGTCTGATTTTGGCAGGTTGGATTTCCTTCATGCACAAGTATGCTTTTTCTCTGGATGACATCTAGCTTCCCATTTGTGCTTAGCCCTTTTATGTGATGTTCTTCTTGGACGATTTTAGTTTTTACTTTATGTCATCTTTAGTAGAGTGATAGCATTTTGCTTTTTCTCTCTCCATTATCAGTCCGATACGATGAATACTAGAGACTTTGAGCCATGATTGCTGGAGAATCAGCCCCTTGTTTATGATAAACAGTCCAGGAAGCCAGCCTAACTGGCTACTTCCCTCATTTTTGTCCTCACTTGCTGCGACTAAAGTCAAGGTAAATTGGCCATGTACCCCAACCAGTCACAGGGAGCATTCTACTTTGGTGAGTCAGCCTGCAACTTCCCCATGTCAGTGACCTTGACCTGGAATCACAGGAACCCTTCCCCCCTCCCCCCCAGTCCCCTCTGCCTGCTCCTGACAAAATGCAAATTACACTGACTGACCTATTGCAAGATTTGAATCAACAACGTTTGTTCTTTCTTCGGTTGGTTGATATTTTTTCCATAATTCATATAACTGTTTGTGCTTAGAAGTGCCTTTGGCAACCCGTATTCCTTGTCAAAACTTCCAGTGGTTGCCTTTGTGTGGTGGGTAACCCTCCTCCAAGAGTTACCAAACTTGCAGGTTAAAAGGAGATAGAGAAGGGACTGTCTGCCAGCAGAGAATTGTCCCTAAAGCCTCATTAGCACTAGACTCTAACCCACCCTTCCCTTATGCTGGTCTCTAGCCCCCACTCTGGGTGGCCACTTCCAGTCTGTCTTACTGTAACTTACTTCTTTTTTTATATGTGTAGACTCAAAAAGTATGTGTTTTTAATTTAGCTTCTTTGATTCAACAATACGCTTTTTTTTAGAATAATCAGGTTTTGTGTCAATGGTCTTACCACTCAGTGGCATTTCCTTGTATACATAGACCCAGGTTTGTTTACCCATTTCTCCTTTTAACAGATGCTCAGGTTGTTTCCAAGACTTAACTTGCTATGAATCTTCTTTTATGACTCTTTTCTTTTGGTCTTTTTGAGATAAGGTCTCCCTGAAGCCCCAGCTGTCCTGGAACTTACTCTGTAGACCAGGCTGGCCTTGAACTCACAAAGATCCACCTGCCTCTGCCTCCCAAGTGCTAGGATTAAAGGTATGTGCTACCACACCCAACTATGACTCTTTTTTTATAAATAAAATAGAAGTTTTCTTTTTTATTAAATAAATACCTCAGTGAAATTCTTGGAGTATACAGTAAATGTATGTTAATTTTTTTCAGAAATTGCCAAATAGTNGCCTGCCTCTGCCTCCCCAGTGCTAGGATTAAAGGTGTGCGCCACCACACCCGGCTTGACATGCACTTTTCTTTCTTCATACAAATATGTCTCTTCCCTGTCCTGAGGCATGGTCTGTGTCCAAGTCACCATGGAAGGAGCAGACAGGTTCAGACAATATCCATCAAGCCTGATCTGATGTAGAGTAGTCAAAAGAGCTTAAGCCAGGAACAAGAAACTTCGTCACCCCCCTCCTGCCCACACTACTGTTACCTGGGTAAAGCATGCAACAGATATTTTTATAATTTTTTATTTATTTTTATTTTATGTGTATGAGTGTTTTGGCTGCATGTATGTAAGTACATCTATGTCATGCAAAGCCAACAGAGGACAGAAGAGGGTGTCAGATCCTGGAGTTAGAGATTGTTGTTAGCCACCATTTGGGTGCTGGGAAGCAAACCCTGGTCCTCTGGAAGAGCTGCCAGTGATCTTAACTGCTGAGCCATCTCTCCAGCCCCAACAAATATTTTTATAACAGTTCAATGATATTTTACCACTTTTGTTTGAGAATTTGAACATCACAGTTTAACTCTTAAAATTTTTAAATGAGACAGGGTCTCCCTTTAGTCTCAGCTGCTGGTGCTTGCTCTGTAGACCAGGCTGGCTTTGAACTCACCGAGATCCGCCTGCCTCTGCCTCCCAAGTGCTGGGATTAAAGGCATGTGAACCCTCGCCCAGCCTAAGACGGTTCTTAGTTGCCATGTGGGTGCTGGGAATTAAAGCCGGGTCCTCTGCAAGAGCAGTCAGTGCTCTTAACCACTGAGCCATCTCTCCAGCCCCCCACTTCCAAAAAAATTTTTAAATGGCAAGATAAACATATGATGCTTTGTAGTTAATATCAATTTTACCATACAGTGAGCAGGTTTGGAGTACAGCTTTAGCTTGCTAATGCTTAGTTAGGCTGATATTTAGTTGGCATTTGCTCCTCCAGGGAGGACAGCATCTGGAAGACCTTGTGCTCAGGAGTTTGACCTGAGTAAAATTTCAGGTAGAGGTTGATCAGACTTTTTGGACAAGTAGACCAGTTCTAGCCAGATGCCATGGATGTGAGATGAGAACAGGAAAATACAGCATCTGATTCTGGTCATGATGCCCCTGGGGATGTGGTCTTTCTACTTTCTACTTAAAATTTATCAGAGAAGGCATTATGGCCCCAGCCAGGCAAAAGCTTTGCTTTAAATTTAAATGACTCAGTCTCATCCCTAGAACTAAAGATTATCTGTTATTGCCAATGTGTTTCATTCTGCTTCTTAAAGTGAGTAGGATTATAGGATCCAGATGTGTAAAAAGCAATATACATAATACATTCTTGCTTACAGTCCAGACTGTCTATCCAGTGAGGCCCAAGCCTTGTGTTTATCAGGCTTGCTTACCCTGTTTGCTTTATTTTATTTTTTAGGCAACAACTGAGGTGGAAATTAAGAAGAAAGGCCCTGGGTCTCTTTTAGTTTCCATGGACCAACTGGCTTCCTATGGACGGAAGGACAGGATCAACAGTATAATGAGCGTTGTTACCAATACACTAGTAGAAGGTGCGTGGCCTGCGATGCAGCTGAGTGGTGAATGTGTGGTATGCATGGTAAACATATTCCCTATCCTCGATCTGACTTTCACAAAATGCTCTGACCCTTTGGAATCGATCTTACTAGATATAGAAACCAGGGCCACAAATTTTTTCCCAAAGCTATGTGCAGGGAAACAAATGATGACCTCAGATCCAACGGCAGCCCCATGCACAGGTAAGACGGATGGAACAGTGACAGAGAAGGAACTCGGGATCTCAAGAAGCCTCAGTAATCCTACCATGAGGAACAGGTGGGGTGCTGTGATACTTGAGGGCATGTGGGTAAATGATTAAGGGATGGCCTTACCTCACAGTGTGCCTTCTTCTTTTCCTCACTCATGACATATGACCCTTTACATTTTTCCTGAAGGGAGAATGTACTGTACATTTTGACTGCACCTAATTCTGCCTCTCTCCAAACACCCCCACATATCTACAAATACATCTGATGTGTGACTAGCTTATCTGAAACCCCTCTTGCTTCGGGACTTTGTTCCACAGGGAACAAGCAGCCACTGTGGAATCATAACCTGTCTGTGGTGGTGCTGCTGTAAGCGCTGGGTGCTCCATGCTCCATGGTTTCTCCACGGCACAGCCCAGCATGCTGTGGACGGCTGGGGATTTTCCATTAGGCCATGTCCACCTGGCAAGTGCAGCCCTCTCTCCAGTCCTGGTATATATCCCAGGCTCCTCTTAGTGATAAAATCAGTAACTAGGTTTTCTCGCATAGGATTCCCACTGATTCTGCATGGTTTTTTTTCTTCAGTTTATATATGGTGATTTAGCTGAGTTTAAACTATTCTTGAGACCTCAGGCTGCTATTCTCAGCGTTTTAGTCATTTTAATTTTAAATTTATTTATTTTTTATGTGTATGAATGTACTGTCTGCATGTAGGTTTGTGCACCCCTGTCGTGCAATGCCCCAGAGGTCAGAAGAGGGTGTCGGATTCCCCTGGAACTGGAGTTAAAGATGGTTTTCAGCCGCCATGTGGGTGTTGGGGATCGAACCCGGTCCTCTACAAGAGCAGTTGGCACTCTTAACCACTTTGCCATTTCTCCAGCCCCCCAGTGTTTTAGTGATTAAAGCTTACCATATCTGTGTGTGTGTTGGCTTGGGCACAGTGGAGAGATAACCCCAGGAAGAAGTACCTATAGGAGCATTTGTATCCACTCATAGGTACACAGAACAAGACATTCCACTAGCCTTGACAGTACCAAGTCAAGTAAAAAAAATTGAACAAACTGCTTTCAGCCTCCTCAGTAACCACTGTGCATTCCAGTTTTCTTTTATTCTCATTGAGGTCAATGTGTGATAGAGTATCTTTAAGCTTCATGGCTTATGCTTTGAGATTTAAAGCAAATAACTGCTACCGTAAGGACTCCACATTGTGAAACACCAACTTGAAAGATTCGGCTTATTTTTATATTCACTTGGAAACCAAGACAGGATCTCTACAAGTATATATGGCATCTGAAGAAGAAAAACAACCTCCAACAGGCACATTGCATCATTGGCAAACATCAGAACAAGACAGTGATCTATTCAATGCAGCAGGCATTAATGTAGACATGTAAATGACATTGTCAAACTGCATTTTGTTGTGCTTGCAATGGTGGAATGTTTGTGCAGAAGTGTGATTTCTAGAAGCCTGCGTTGAGTGTAAACCATTTGGGCATTTAAAAAATTCTTTTCTGGCCGGGTATGGTGGCGCACACCTTTAATCCTAGCACTGGGAGGCAGAGGCAGGCGGATCTTTGTGAGTTCAAGGCCAGCCTGGTGTACAGAGTGAGTTCCAGACAGCTGGGGCTACAGGGAGACCCTGTCTCAAAAAGACAAAAAAAAATCTTTTCTTCCTCTTTCCTTGCCCTCTTCTTTCTGTCCTGCTCTACACATTCTCTATCATCCACCCACCACCACACACATTAAAAAAAATAAGATTGGAAACATCACTCATAGTGGAGCCAGCTGTATGTAGTGTGTTCCTAAGGAGGAAGCCATTCCAGTTCTTTTTCCTTTCCTGGGCCCTACTGCCCACACAGCCTACACCTGCCCTGCCACTCCCCCCATAAAGCCCTCCTGTCCCTTATCTTGTCTTTGACTCCTTTAATTAAAGCTAATGGACCAGAACTGCTGTGAGCAAAGAGCAGTGAATGGCTGGAGCTGAATAGTATAAGGGGGAATTAAAGACATTCACAAAGCTCTATTGGCTTAATCATTGGCTCCTCTGTATGTATGGCTTGCTACATTAAAAACTTTAAATGAGTAATTATTCCCGACTCACAGACTTGCAGTTAGGAAACTGGCACTATTTTAATCTGAAGATTTAAATAATAGTTTTTGAGCCAAAGAAATAGACTCTTATCTACCTAAAGGTTTAGATGCTATAGTGGAGAATCCTAGAATTTCCTTAAGGAGAAAACGGTCTGTAACTGCAGTTCCAGGGGAATCCAACGCCCTCTTCTGACCTCCACGGCATTGCACGACACGAGTGCACCAACCTACATGTAGACAATACACTCATACACATAAAAAAATAATAAGGGGCTAGAGAGATAGCTCAGTGGTTAAGAGCACTGAATGTTCTTACAGAAGACCTGGGTTCAAATCCCAGCACCCACATGGCAACTAACAACTGTCTGTAACTCCATTTCTGTCGTCCTCAGGCATTGCATGACATGGATTCACTTAAACACATGTAGACATAACACTCATACACATGAAATAAAAATATTTTTTTATTATAATATTTTTATAATATTTTTATTTCATACACATGAAATAAAAATATATTTTAAAAAAAGCCGCGCGCCTTTGATCCTAGCACTTGGGAGGCAGAGGCAGGCGGATCTTTGTGAGTTCAAGGCCAGTCTGGTCTACAGAGTGAGCTCCAGAACAGCTGAGGCTACAGGGAGACCCTGTCTCAAAAAAGACCAAAAAAAAAAAGATACAGCATTTAAAGACCAAAAAAAAACAAAACCTGGGCGTGGTGGCACACGCCTTTAATCCTAGCACATGGGAGGCAGAGGCAGGCGGATCTTTGTGAGTTCAAGGCCAGCCTGGTCTACAGAGTGAGTTCCAGGACAGCTGGGGCTACAGGGAGACCCTATCTCAAAAAAAAGACCAAATAAATAAATAAATAAATAAATAAATAAATAAATAAATAAATAAATAAAGGAAAAATGTTTTTTAAAAAATAATAATAAATAGCCAGGCATGGTGGTGCACGCCTTTAATCCTAGCACTTGGGAGGCAGAGGCAGGTGGATCCTTGTGAGTTCAAAGCCAGCCTGGTCTACAGAGTGAGCTCCAGGTCAGCTAGGGCTACAGGGAGACCCTGTCTCAAAAAGACAAAAAATAATAATAATAATAAATTTAAAAAATTTTTTTAAAATAAAAATTTAAGACTAAAGTTCCCAGTTCAGATAATGATCTTTTCTACCTCCTAAGCTCACTCTGTGTCACTCTCTGTGGAACTAACCATCCTGAGGGTCCACCTAGCTGGGTGAGTGTATATAGGTAACTAGTACCTATAGAATCTTCAGATAGCCCATGGAGTAGCAAACCCTCTTGCTCTCTGATCAAACCTGGGGCCTCATACAGTACACAGCATGGCAATTGTGTCATCCGTCAGGAGTATGAACAGTCAGGGCTTCAACCCCATGTGCCACAAGCTGCAGACATTTGGAGAAGGGAGGAGATAAAAAAGGAACGGAACCCAACTTCCAAATATGTACTGTAAGAGTTTATGGAAATAAGAGAACCTTTTCATTTTCTTTTTTAGGGAAGAAAACTAAATTTACCTTGTGAAGGGAGGGAGTTCTAGGATGAAGAAGCTGAAGCAAATTTTCTTCACAGACTTCTTTTCCCACACAAACTCCCACGTGGCACTCACTGTGGCCCTTGAATCTGAAAACCAAGGCAACCACTTTTTTTAGCAACCAGGGAGCCAGTCAGATATCTGACCAAAGCCACCCCACCAAAGATAAAGCCATCACCATGGGCACAGCCCTGCTGGTTGGAGGCCAGGCAGGGGGACTGACTGGCAGCAGCTGACATGTTCTTTGGGCAATGTTGGGAAAATTTGTTTAGTTTGCTTATTTTGTTTATATTTGCTTGTTTGTTTTATTAATTGATCTTTTTTTTTTAGACAGGATCTTACTATGAAGCCATAGATAGCCCTAATACTTGCTGTGTAACCTAGGTGACCTTAAACTTGTAGAAATCTTCATGCCTCAGTCTTCTGAGTGAGATTAGGGGGGGCTAGCTATTATAACCAATCCTGTATACCCATGCATAGCCTTGCTTATAAGGATTACCATTCTGAGAGGGTTTTATTATTTTAATTTTTTGGACTTATTTCTTTTTATTTTATATGTCTATGAGTGTTTCGTCTGTGTGTACGTAAGTGCACCTCATGCATGTAGTACTTGTGGAGGCCAAAAGAGGGTGTCAGATTCCTTGGAACTGGAGTTACAGGCAGTCATTACCCACCATGTGGGTGCTAGGAACGGAACCTGTCCTCTGCAAGAGCAGCCAGTGCTATTAACTTCTGGGCCATCTCTCCAGCCCCTGACAGGTTTTAAGTTATGCTTCCTCACTGGGCAGGACCTTGGAGTTTTGTGCTCCCAGCTGCTAGGTTTCGTATGTGATTTGAGGAGAGCTGTCATCTAAGCCTTTTGCCTAGGCTGGTGGGGCTGCCAGCAGAAGGGTTTTCTGCCTTTGTTGTCTAATCATTCTGTTTAATCTTGGTTTCATAAGTAATCCGGAAACCTACTGAGCCCTGCAACTCCAGTGCTGAGAGCCTTGAGGTTTTAAGAACGTACCTCAGGGAAGGAAGAGTCAACTAGGCTGGGCTGCAGGCTCCTATTCCTGCTTCATCCAGAGCAACTGCTGATTTACCAATTTAGTGTTTGGAGGCCACATGAGATGTTTGAAAAAAACATTCTGTTTTTAAAAGAGAGACAATGGGCTGGAGAGATGGCCTATTGGTTAAGAGCGCCGACTGCTCTTACAGAGGACCCGGGTTCGATCCCCAGCACCCACATGGTGGCTGAGAACCGTCTGTAACTCCGATTCCAGGAGAACTCCAGTTCCAGGGGAATCCGACACCCTCTTCTGACCTCTGTGGCACTGCACAACACGGGCGCACAAACCTACCTGCAGACAGTACATTCATATAAATAAATAAATAAATAAATAAATAAATAAATAAATAAATAAACAAACAAATAAAATATTAAAAAAAAAAGAGAGACAAGAAGACAAAATAGGGGAAAAGAGTGTGGAGAGGAAGGAAAGAGATACTACAGAAAGAGAAGGAACAGATGAGAGAGCAGGAGAGATGGAGCTGGGAGGGTGGGGGAAGGGGAGGAAGAGGAAATACCTGTGCAGAGAGCTCTGCTGTGAGGGGAGGACACAGTAGGTGTGTGTCACATCTTGGCTGGCTACAGTGCCTTTCCTGCTAATGAAGACAGTAGCTTTCTGGCAGTACTCTGTAACACTTCCTGTTTGCTAGGGTATTCTGAGGCACTGGGTAGGTATTCTAGCTTATTTGTGTGTGTGTGTGTGTGTGTGTGTGTGTGTGTGTGTAGGTGTGTGTAGGTGTGTGCATGTATGCACACGTGCATATTTGTGCTGGAGTACCGGGAGACCATCAGCATGTGTTTTCCTCTGTCACTGTTCACCTTATTTTGGTCTCTCACTGAACCTGAAGCTCATTGCTTTACCAGGCTGGCTGGCCATTGAGCTCCGAGGATATGCCACTCTGCCTCCCAGGACTAGGGTCACACACATGCTCTGCTCTGCTCAGCTTTTGCTTGGTTGCTAGGGACCTGAAGTCAGGTCCTCATATCTCTATGGCAGGCATTTTACTGACTAAGATATCTCTTCCAGACTCAGCTTATTCAGTTATCACAAAAAACTGATTTGTTCACAGTTCCATAATTAGCAAGCATCTGGGCTGGTATTTGAACCCAGGTGTGACTGGCCTCAGAGTCTATGCTTTTGATGGCTTCTCTAATAAAAGTTTAATGATATACTGCAGAATAGAGAGTATCTTCCACTCAAGTGAGGATTTATCTTGTGCCAGGCACTGTACTGACTGCTTCATATACAACATCTCCTTTTATCTTAAGTCAGACTTACATAACCTCATGAAATGAGCTTAGACAACTCACTTAGTCCTAAGGATCTGTAAAGTTGCCACTTTGTTTTACAGACAGGGCACTTGATCCCGAGAGAAGTCAGTTACATTGCTTGAGCTCACCCAACTTATGAGTATTGAAGCCACATGAACCAAGAGGTCCAACTTCAGAAGCCAGGCTCCTAACCACCATGGTCTGACCTTGTACCTGGTAGATAAATAGATCATTAGTAATAGGAAAGAAACTTGCCCTTTTGATCCTAATGCAAAGAAACCTGAAGAATGTCCCCACCCAAGCACTCTTTATTCATAGTAATGACCATGAAAACCACTTAACCAGAAGAAGACAGAGTGTCCTGTTTTCTCTGTGGCTGAGGGCCTGTCTTTGTTCTTTGTTCATTCCAGAGCTGGAAGAGTCTCAGAGAAAGTGCCCACCATGCTGGTATAAATTTGCCAACACTTTCCTCATCTGGGAGTGTCACCCTTACTGGATAAAACTGAAAGAGATCGTGAACTTGATCGTCATGGACCCTTTCGTCGACCTAGCCATCACCATCTGCATTGTTCTGAACACACTGTTTATGGCAATGGAGCACCATCCCATGACACCACAGTTTGAACACGTCTTGGCTGTAGGAAATCTGGTAAGATGGAACACTGTCTTCTGGTACTATGATTTGAACATGTTCGCCTGTAGGACTCCTTTTTCTGCTATGGAAAGCTGGAGTTAGTTAACAAGAAAGCAATAGTTAACTGGGAGACACGTGCTCCTGTCTGCCGCCGCAGCAGCACTTCCGCTCACTCTTGTGCTCCCTTGGCTGTTTCTTCTCTGCAGAACTTTGAAGACGTCATTTAGGCTTTCCTGGCAGGAAACCAACCCTGGTGACAGAACAGGAGACAAGGGACAGTGGGTTGGCTCAGCAGCCGGAGCCAAGGACTTCTGTTTTTTTCTCATTCTTCTCACACTGATTCCTGCATTGCTCCAGCAAGTCACTTCCCCTTGTGCCTTAAGTAACAGCCACCCAAAATAGGGGGCTGTCTAGTGCACAGAGCACCCTATGCTGCCTGTGCTGTGGATCTTACCACCCAGATGGGGTATTTATGAGAACCTTCAATTCCAAACTGCCTTCCCCTCCAATCCAATTTCTGGGCCATCATCCAGTTTCTGCTATTAGCTGATCTGTGCCAAATTTATTTTAATGTTAGTTTAAGTCATATATTATTTAAAAGATAAGTATGAAGTTTTAAAAAGTCAAGAAGTTGTGATTTGGGATTATGTTCTCCTACTTTAGGAGTTGATGGAATTCTAATAGAAAATAGTTACTTGGGGCGAATCCTTTGTTCCGATGAGCTTGCCCAGGGAGCTTGCGTTTAGCTCCTGTTTGCTTTCAGCATGAGTTTTGTCCCCTGTTTCCTGCACCCATTTTCTCTCCCACACACAGGCTCACACATGTGGATTTGCAACCAAAAAGCCTAACACACTATTAAGGTATTATAATACCATTTTTAATTCTCATTCTGAAAATCCTCTACCCAGAAGAGCACCTGTCTTTCCTTAGTTTTCCGACCTTGACTCTTTGCAGGTTACATGCCAGTTATTTCATAGAGTTCTCTGTTTCTGTCCGTCTGGAACTGTGCACCTTAACGTCACATCTCCTGTATGCTGCATCCACAAAGCAGTTTCCATTTGTCATGTTACTGCTGGTCACTTGGCTAAGGTGGTGTCTGTCAATCTTTTCTCTGTAGTTAGTCTTTTTTCCATTTATAATTAATAGGTGTTTATGAAGGAAACATTTTAAAATTGTCTAAATTTCCTGTTCATTCAGTTTTTGGTTTCTCCTTCTGTATCAGAATGGACTCCTAGTTTACATTTTCTTTTTTTATTTTAATATTTATTTATTTATTTATTTACTTATTTATTTTATGTGTATGAATGTACTGTCTGCATGTAGGTTTGTGCACCCGTGTTGTGCAATGCCGAGGAAGTCAGAAGAGGGTGCGGATTCCCCTGGAACTGGAGTTCTCCTGGAATTGGAGCCATGGATGGTTCTCAGCTGCCATGTGGGTGCTGGGGATCAAACCTGGGTCCTCTGCAAGAGCAGTCAGCGCTCTTAACCACTAGGCCATCTCTCTAGCCCCATCCTAGTTTACATTTTCTTTCATGCTGGCCTTGAACTCACAGAGATCCGCTTGCCTCTGCCTCCTGAATTCTGGGATTAAAGGCATGCGCCACCACACTTAGCTTAAAGATGGTTCTTAGCTGCCATGTGGGTGCTGGGAATTGAACCCTGTCTTCTGTAAGAGCAGTCGGTGCTCTTAACCAGGTCTCTGAGCCATCTCTCCAGCCCCAATTTTCATCAACTGTTATACTCGATTCCTGTCATTTACTTTGATATTCATATTGTCCCTGATCTGGCCATTGGAAAGCTCTTCAAACTGGCACCTATATGATTTTGGTATGTTTTAGCCAAGTCCTTGTTCCTGGTACCAAAAGATAATCCAGGTTAACAGCATTTTTCCTGTCCCAGGATTAAAACCAGCCATTCTCAAGGACCTTAGAACTTCGTAGTGAATATAGTGTCTTGAAACCAAGACCTGGAATCTGGGTGTGCTTATTTGAGCAACATGCAACCTTGTTGTTAGAAATCAAGCTGGTTAGAATGAACTCTAGTCAGTGACAGCCATGGGGGGGTGCTGTCACTTCTTTACTAACTCCACAGGCTTCTTTATGATCTCCTCCTGTTCAAACTCCTCTGACTCTAAGAAACCAGTTACTCTTTGACTTGACCAGAAAGCCAATGTTGCCTCTTATAGCAAATACCCACCCCATGCTTTTCAAACTCTGATACCCTGCACTGAGTGCCCTCAGCATACACGGAGTACCTCCACCCCTCCACTGTCCTGACCACTTCTCTCCATGTTGAAGCCCCCTACTCCGACCACTGCACTACCCTTGTTTTCTTCTTTCTTTTTCTCTTTTTTTTTAGAATTAAAAATAGCCAGGCGTGGTGTTGCACACCTTTAATCCCCATACTTGGGAGGCAGAAGCAGATGGATCTCCGTGAGTTCAAGGCCAGCTGTGGCTACAGGGAGACCCTGTTTCAAGAAGAAAATAAATAAATAAATAATAAATAAGTAATAAATAAATAAAATAAAGAAATAGTGTCTGCATATGTGTAAGTGCACCAATGTCATGCACCAATAGAGGTCAGAAGAAGGCATGGGCTCCTCTGGAAATGGACTTATAGACTGTTGTTAGCTGCTATCTGGGTGCTGTGAATCAAATCCAGGTCCTCTGCAAGAGCAGCCAGTGATCTTAACCACTGAGCCACCTCTCCAGCCTTGTACCCTTGTTTCTTGT
The DNA here is from genome assembly GCA_009823505.1 of Rhizomys pruinosus. NCBI lineage: Eukaryota > Metazoa > Chordata > Mammalia > Rodentia > Spalacidae > Rhizomys > Rhizomys pruinosus. The sequence continues at coordinate 677,071 of VZQC01014113.1, read as the reverse complement.
ACTCTTGTTTCTTGTACCCACTGGACTCTTGAAGCATCATAGGGGCCTGTCCCTACCTGTATACCCCCCCCCAAGGGTTTCGCTAGCCTGGAAGCTCTCTATCCTGCTTGGATTCTGGCTCCCATCTGTGTGACACTCTCCAGGCTCTCGATTCCACCTGGCTCAATCCAGACCCCATCTCTCTCACCTGTCCTAGTCACTCAGAATATGGGCACCTTCCTTACTCCACCTTGGACTTCCTGCTACGGGCTCTCTCTGCCTTCTCATGTGTCCCCACTTGGAGATGCTACTTTGCTCTGCTTAAGTCCTCATTCTCTGCCAGCAGCCCTTCATCCTCCAGTGTGATTACCTTCCTATCCCATTTGGACCTCAGTGCCAGGATGGTGTATCTACCCTTGGCAATCTCCTCAGCCACCTCTGGTAGCCTTCACTGGACTGTCCTCATAGCAAAGGATGGACTTTGTGTGCTGGGCAGTTCCTTGCAGAGGTGCTTTGCTGCCCTGCTTAGCTCCAACATCTGGCGCCAGGCCTCCCTCCAAGGCGAATGTGACAATTTTAAGCCTATTGCATAAACCTGTTTCATAAAAAAGCTCTGCCTAAAAATGTGATAATCAGTAAGTCTCATGTGATAACCTGCACTAACGGTATTGGTCTTGTCGGAAGCCGCAGCAGGAATCTGACATTTCTCCAGCACATATGTTCCTAAGGCCTGCAGGAGATGGAAGGCCCCAGGAAGTACAAGGTACTCTGTCAGGCAGAAGAGTGGGGACACAGGGAACACAGGGAAGAAGTAAGCCATCCTTACACACAATAAACTCAACTCTAACCTGACACCATTGGATATCATAGTGAAAAACTAAGAAGGAAACATCAAAGTCTCCAATAATAAATTCTTTGAGGATATAGTCAACCAATAGAACTTTACATTGACAGAAAATATGGGATTTGGAAGACTGTGACAGCACAGATGCAGTCAAGTGGGAGAATTAGACTCTGGATATCATGTATTATAACGTACATGGACTGAAAACTCAGAAAGAAATCATGTGAAAAATGATAATTATATGCAAAGAAGGAAAATGGATTTTTTCCCCTGTTTTTGAACACATTAAACAATATCTAATTGTGCTTATGACATAAAAGAAACTCTACAGTATTATGTCTGGTTCTGGTGAGACATATTAAATCATAAATAATATATATTTTTAATCTAAATACAAGGAGCAGTTTCTTTACAAGTGTCTTCTTTTAATTGACTCATAGTTGTGCAAGTTCATGGGGTATAGTGTTCTACTTCAGGACACACATACTTTGTGTACACATCAGTTCAAGGCAGTTAGCACACACATCACCTCCAACAGTTTCCATTTCCTTTTAATAAGAACTTCCAAAGTCCTCTATAGCTATTTTAAAAAATACAGGATACATTACTGCTCATTGTAGCCACTGTATCATAAACACAGGACACAACTTCTTCCTGTCTGTCACACTGCACCTTTGACCAATCCTGCCGTCCTCTTCTTCCCTATTTACCCAGCCTCTGGTAACCAACATGTTCTTCTGAGTCTATGGGAGTGACTTTTTTTTTTTTTTTAAAAAAGGAAAGACCCTAAGAATACACATTCAAATAACTGCCGACCTTTTAAAGGGGTTGCACCTGTGTGCTAGTCATGTCATTCAGATTGTTATTTAACCACATACTGAATAATATGAATTGAATGGTTCTGGCAACAAAGATGGAAGCCTTTAATCCCAGCACTCGGGAGGCAGAGGCAGGCAGATCTCTGTGAGTTCAAGGCCAGCCTGGTCTACATAGTGAGCTCCAGGCTAGCTGGGACTAAAGGGGAATCCTGTCTCAAAAAGACCAAAAAAAAAGGGTGCTTTTCCTGTATCACGTGATATCCTCACAGGACAACCAGGTATCGGACATGTTTTGAAAGTTGATAAAGGCATGCTCTTTCTGTTGTCCTTTCCTTACCTTCTGCCTCCCTCCCTCTTCCTCAGGTTTTTACTGGAATTTTCACAGCAGAAATGTTTCTGAAGCTTATAGCCATGGATCCCTACTATTATTTCCAAGAAGGTTGGAACATTTTTGACGGATTCATTGTGTCCCTGAGTTTGATGGAACTGGGCCTTGCAGATGTGGAAGGGCTTTCGGTCCTGCGATCTTTCCGATTGGTATTCCATATTTCTCCAGTTTCTTTCAGTGTTTCCTATCTTACAACTCCTAGAAAGCACTGTATATAGGTTAATTTATGATGTTAAAAGAAAAGTCTTGAAATTTTTCTGCTAAAATTTAACACAGTGTGAAAGTTAGATTTTGAAATTAATAAGCAAAAGAAACTAATTTTAGGGAGTCCCTCAGAAAATAATAATTCATTCAGAAGATGAAGGGTTTCAAGGCCTCTGAGGCCAAATTTGGTTGGCTAGTGAGTTATTTATTTGATTATCTCCTCGAAGTGGGAAAAATGTCTCCATATTCAAAATTAGCTTTCTTCATTTCTTCTGTGGTGGTGACCCCTTCCAGAAACTTAGAATAATGCTTTGTTAAATTATACTGAAATGGGCTGGATTAATGGCTCAGCACCCACACGGCAGCTAACAATTGTCTGTCTCCAGTTCCAGGGGAATCCAGTGCTGCTTTTTGTCCTCCGTGGTGGGTATTACATGACATGAGTGCACTAACATACATGCAGGCAGTACACTCAAAACACATAAAGATCCAAGAAAGAGAACAAGGCTAGAATAAAGCTACTTGCAGAACAGAGCTCTCACTCGTAATCGCTGCCACCTTGTAGAAATGTCTAGTGAGAATCCAGCCCATAGTTGACTTTTTTTTTTTTGAGACAGGGTCTCATTATGTAGTCCTAGTTGGCCTTGAATTCATTGTGTAGACCAGGTTGGCCTCAAACTCACAGAGATTGACTCAGAGTCTAATATAAGGTCCCAGGATTCTTTTTTTTTTTTTTTTTTGGTCTTTTCAAGACAGGGTCTCCTTGTAGCCCCAGCTGTCCTGGAACTCACTCTGTAGACCAGGATGGCCTTGAACTCACAAAGATCTGCCTGCCTCTGCCTCTCAAGTGCAATCCCAGGATTCTTGAATCCTAGATCTGAATTTTTTATTTACTATGAAATTAATCGGTTCGGTGGTGGTGGTGGTGGTGCGTTTTTTTGGGTTTTGTTTGTATGTTTTATTTTTTGGTCTTTTTGAGACAGGGTCTCCCCGTAGCCCCAGCTGTCCTGGAACTCACTATGTAAATCAGACTGGCTTTGAACTCAAAGTGATCTGCCTGTCTCTGCCTTCTGAGTGCTGGGATTAAAGGCATGTGCCATCACACCCAGTGAAATTAATCAGTTTTCTTTTATCCATGCCTCAGCTTTATCCCTTTTAGTCTGAGACACAGAAAGTTCGGAGAATTTTCTAAGGGTGATAAATTTAAGCTGATCTTCCTAATTTTACATACTTTTATTTCAAGCATGTGGTGAGACAATGGGTTATCATTTATTTTGATGTTTTGTTTTTCCCTTAGCTCCGAGTCTTTAAATTGGCCAAGTCCTGGCCCACTCTGAACATGCTGATCAAGATCATCGGGAACTCTGTGGGGGCCCTGGGCAACCTGACCCTGGTGTTGGCCATCATCGTCTTCATTTTTGCCGTAGTGGGGATGCAGCTCTTTGGGAAAAGCTACAAAGAGTGTGTCTGCAAGATCAACACGGACTGTGAACTCCCACGCTGGCACATGCATGACTTCTTCCATTCCTTCCTCATCGTCTTCCGAGTGCTCTGTGGGGAATGGATCGAGACCATGTGGGACTGCATGGAAGTGGCCGGCCAGGCCATGTGCCTCATTGTCTTTATGATGGTCATGGTCATTGGCAACTTGGTGGTTAGTACCAGTTTGGATATATTGTTGCTCTTTGACCGGAACATCCTATGTTGAGTCCAGAAACCCAGGCCTCCTAGTTTCTCTACCATCTTCTCTACTGAACTTGTTTCTTAGCCCAGGTCTCCCTTAAAGTAGGAATGAAGAAGTACCTATTCATGGAGTACCTACTGAGTCATGACATGCTACAACCTGGTAACCCTTTGTCATGGTTTAAACAAACAAACAAACAAAAAAACAGCAAGGCCAGGTGTGGTGTTACATGCCTTTGATCCCAGCACTTGTGAGGGGATCTCTTTGAGTTCTAGGTCAGCTGGGGCTACAGGGAGACCTTGTCTTTAAAAAAAATAAATAAATAAAGAGAAAGAAAGAAAAAGAAAACACACACAGTGAAGTGTTTCCCCCAATGTCACACAGCTGATAGACTTCAGGATTTTTTTTCTGTGTTCTTCCAGCTATCCAGCTACAGAATGTTTCCTTTCTCTAGAAAAACTATTATTCGTTCACCTTGGCACTGTTGATATCTCAGGCTATCTAATCTTTTGCTGTGGACCTCCTTGGACACTGTTAAACTTAACACCATCCCTGGTCTTTACCTACTGGCTGCCAGCAACATCTTCCAAATCACAGTGACCAAAAATGTTTATGGACAATGCCACGTCCCATGAGGTGCAAATTTGCGTTCCATTGAGAACCACTGATCTGAACCACCTTAGGGTTTTATCTGTAAAAGTGACAAGTGACTTTATGTTCCATCCAGCTGCTGTCTTCTGCTTCTGTGTACAGGAAGTCACCAGCAGAGGGTTTAACACTGTGTTTCTCAAAGTAGAATTTGAACACTAGCAGCAGTGACAGTGGCTTGAAATGTAGAATCGTAGGCCCCTCACCCCACAGCTACTGAATTAGAGCATGTATCTTTTTTTTTTTGGTCTTTTGAGACAGGGTCTCCCTGTAGCCCCAGCTGTCCTGGAACTCACTCTGTAGACCAGGCTGGCCTTGAACTCACAAAGATCCGCCTGCCTCTGCCTCCCAAGGCCAAGGTGATGCACACTGCAGTTTGAGAAACAACAGTGTTAAGCACCAAACTCCCTAGTACAGAGCAGAGGGATGGGAAATAATTCGTCTGACCTATAAAATCAGCCACTTCACTTCTCCCTTTTCTTCCATAAAGAAGCTCGCCAGCAGTGGGCTCCTTAGAAGCAGCCATGGCTCCCCTGTAATAACAGTAGCTAGCGTGATGCTTCTGCAGCCTACCAGCCATCTTTCCCCTCAGTCCACGTCCCTCTGTGTTTTTATTCCTTCCATGAGCAGAGCTCCTGCTTCCTGGTGTGGAATGTGAACACCTCCAAGGTCCGACTTGGCCACCTTCTCACCCACAAGATGTCTGTACTGTGTGTACCTCAGGATACCTGAGCAGGTGCCTGGAGCCATCTGTCATCTCTGTGCACTGACACTCTGCCCATCTAGTCCAGGATCCTGTGACTTCGGACTTTTTTCTCTGTACTCCCAGCACGTTTCTATGTCTTTCTTCAGTGTACCCTTCTTACACGTTTCTTCACACACTTCTAGACACAGCTTTCGTCACAGCATCCCTGAATTGTACCTTTCTTTGCATCTCTATAATTAGTCCAGTATTTCTAGAAGTGTAATCTAAAGACTGCCTTCCTCATAATCACACAAGTTTAAGTCATTAAAAGGGCCAAGTTCCAGGCCCTGTACCAGATCTACTAAGTCAGAATCTCTTCAATAATCCATAGCCACTTTTTTGTTTTTATTTATTTTTGGATAATTTTCTTCCAAATGAATATAGCCCTTTTTGTCATTAGAAAATTACTATATTTGGGGTATATACATACAAATGTAAAACTATAAAAGACCCAAGAAAAGAGGGGGAAATTCCCTGTGTTAAAACCTAACCAAATGAAATTCCCATCTGGTGACATGAGTGTATGCTCTATGCAGGGGACTGGAGAGATGGCTCAGCAGTTAAGAGCACTGACTGCCCTTGCAGAGGACCCAGGTTCAAATCCCAGCACTCACATGGTGGCTAAGAACCGTCTTGGGCCATGTGTGGTGGCTCATGCCTTTAATCCCAGCACTGGGAGGCAGAGGCAGGCAGATCTCTGAGTTCAAGGCCAGTCTGGTCTACACAGCAAGCTCCAGTTCAGCTGGGACTAAAGGGAGACCCTGTCTCAAACAAACAAGCCACTCTATGCAGATGCTTAGAACTTAGCTGCATGCTCAGCAGGCACAGGTCCTGGGCTCCATCTCCAGCACCACTAAATGAATAAAGAAATGTAATAAATATGAGACAAACAGCACAACAGAAGCTCTTTGGAGTCAACGTGAGTCTGTTGGCTTCCACTCTGTAACCCTGGGTGGAGTGGATAACTTCCTAATACCATTCTGCATTTGCTTCTTCTGCTGTAGGTGCTGAACCTGTTTCTGGCCTTGCTCCTGAGCAGCTTCAGTGCAGACAATCTGGCAGCCACAGATGATGACGGGGAAATGAACAACCTGCAGATCTCAGTCATTCGCATCAAGAAGGGTGTGGCTTGGACCAAAGTCAAAGTGCATGCCTTCATGCAGGCTCACTTTAAGCAGCGGGAAGCAGATGAAGTAAAACCGCTAGACGAGCTGTATGAAAAGAAGGCCAACTGCATTGCTAACCACACAGGTGTGGACATCCACCGGAATGGCGACTTCCAGAAGAACGGCAACGGCACCACCAGCGGTATTGGCAGCAGTGTGGAGAAATACATCATTGACGAGGACCACATGTCCTTCATCAACAACCCAAACCTGACTGTCCGAGTGCCCATTGCTGTGGGCGAGTCTGATTTTGAGAACCTCAACACAGAAGATGTGAGCAGCGAGTCGGATCCTGAAGGCAGCAAAGACGTAAGGCCCCAACCTAGAAACCAACATCTGTCCTACATGAGAGCATCCCAAGGGTGGCTGAGCCATGGGCTTGATGAAGAGATTCTGCGATAGCCAGTTCACTTGGAGAGCCAGCCCCATCCCCAGTGTTATGCTAGGCCTCCCCTGGGTGACAGCTTTCCAGGCTATTCCAGAACTAGCTGCATTACTTATGGAGTACCTGGTTGCAAGGCTGGAGTAAAGCCTTGAGTTTTTCCCTGTCTGTAATCTGCCGGGCCTGAAGTCCTGGGACCCAGGCAGGCCCGTGTTCTCCCAGAAGCTCTGAGGGTGCTGTGGTTAGGGTTTGTACATGATCCCTAGCAGAGGTGGAGTTTTCTCGAGTGGACATGGCTCTGCAGAGGTGCTTGATCTCCCTCTTCTTGCACATCTAGAAACTAGACGATACCAGCTCCTCTGAAGGAAGCACCATCGATATCAAACCTGAAGTGGAGGAAGTCCCTGTGGAGCAGCCTGAGGAATACCTGGATCCAGACGCCTGCTTCACTGAAGGTGAAGGGGAAGTGGGGAAGGGAACTACGTGTGAGGCCTGTGTGCTGGGCTCCCAGTCCCGTCGCATTGGGGTGGGGAGGCTGGTGAATTTCCTCACCCACCATTTTGATGAAGGTTTTTATCATTTCCCCCACTCAGCTGTGGCATACAAGTTTCTGTTGTCCAATTTTCTTTGTCCATCTTCTCTTGGCAGCAGCTCACACACTGCCATTAGAAAAGCCTTTGTGCCGCACCGTGCTGCCTCCTGCCACATCCTGCCACCTCCTCTCGTCCTTCTCACTGCTTCCTTCTAGGGACCCTCCTGGCTCCCCAGGCCTTGCCCTGTACCTTTGTGGCATAGACTCTGCCTTAGGCCTGGATTCAGCTGCTGTGCTTCTGCTGTGTCTTGGGCAGCATCTGGAGGCCTGGGAGAGGAAGAGGAAGAGGGCAAACTTCTCCACTCTGACCTGCCTCTCCTGTTGCCACTAGGTTGCGTGCAGCGGTTCAAGTGCTGCCAGGTCAACATTGAGGAAGGGCTAGGCAAGTCCTGGTGGATCCTGCGGAAAACCTGCTTCCTCATCGTAGAGCACAATTGGTTTGAGACCTTCATCATCTTCATGATCCTGCTCAGCAGTGGTGCCCTGGTGAGATCCAGGGAGCGTGATGAAGGGGCTGCCAGGGAAAAGTACAGAGAAACAGGAGAGGAGGTCGGGCAGGGGTGTGGGTCCCCATGCCCAGTATCTCTGAAAGGACAGATCGGCTCAGTCACCAAAACCTGATAAAATGCTTTAGACTGATGTAGGGAGCCTTTGAGATTAGACTTCATGTTCTCCACATCCTGATTTTTAAGACTTCACATTATCCTGCTCAGATCCAAGACACTCTCTCATTGGGCTGAGAACACGCATTACCACTGCCTGCTTTACCCTATCCCAGGCAACTTCCTGAGATGAACCTCCCTCTCAACACCCAGTTTTCTCATTCTTTGTTTCTGTTGTTTGAAATAAGAGGGTGGTGATCCTTCACACACTCTGGAGACCCACAGTTCTAGCCAGTGTTTAGAGATCCAGGTCTGCTCTGTGCAAAGTGCTCATCATCCAGCAGGGAGCCATGCAGGCAATGAATGCAGATTCCTCCCTCATGCTAAAACTTTTCTTGGTGTTTGCTCCCACGTTTAGCCAGGTTATCACTGAGGACACTTGGATGGAGTCTGGTGTAAGGGACTCAATTGCTTGTACTAAGCTAAGTGTCCTCTGTTTCGCTCCTCTATGATGAATGAAAATTGCTACAGGTGAGCAGTAAGAAAGCCCATTACCCACGTCACCAGTGCTTTGCCCTTTGTGTAGAGGTGGGAAGGAAGCAGATGGAGTGGGTTCTGGTATTTGAGCACAGCGTGATGAAACACCTTTACCATTCTCACTGTAGCCTGGCCCTCCCACTGCTCAGAGCCAGAGACCATGCTGCTCTCACCTGGGGACCCACGCACAGGAAGCCCAGTGGGGATGCCGGGAGCACTTGACAGAGATGAGGACTTCCTTCTTTATGTTAAGGGAAAATAAAAAGTACAGAACTTGGAAATGTTTTCATTTCACATTTGTTCATTTGGGAGGGCATGCGACAGCATGCATGTGCAGATCAGGCCTCCACGTGTATCCTAGGGACCGAACCCCAGCTTGGCAGCAAGTGCCTTTATCTACTGAGCCATCTCACCAGCTCCCTTGAAATGTTTTTGCAGGAGGTGGGCTTATTCCTGTAGGAATGAAATCAAAGCTTAATCTGGAATTAAAAGAGAGAGAACCCAAATTTATTGTTAAAGATCTCAGTAATAACTGGCAGTTCCAGTAGCCTGTCAGGTCAGAGAATAAGCTAAGAGTGGCAATGGTGTGTGGTGATGATGGCCCAAAGAAGAAGAGGGCAGTGGGGACTCAGGAAGTTCTGTCAGGAAGGCAGGAGTGAATCAGAAGCCTCCGAAGATGGCAGGGTGTGTGGGACAGGGAGCAGACTGCACAGCCGTGGGTCGTTTGTTGCAAGATACGCATTCACACTGTGCTTCTCTGAGTGCGCCAGGGTGAAAGCAGTATGGTCTCTAAGCAGAGGGAGGGCCAGGCTAAAATGAGAGACTTCTACAAAGGACAGCACACCCCATCCTCTGGGACTCTCCCCTGTCCCCACATGAAAAATATGGCAGCAATGAAACAGGTGTTGAGCTTTCTTACTGCTCACCTTTAAATGTTTTCATTCATTCATCATAGAGGAACAAAATGTTAGATACCTGACTCAGGAAAAGAAGACCCTGTGCAGTAATAGTGTGACATTAAGAAGAGCAGGGGACAGCCATAACTATAAGGTCCAAGAAAATAATGGATTCTGGCTGTAGCGAAACATCAGAGGGTGGGCACCCAGCGGCATGAGATCTCACCGTGAGTTACAGAATGGATTCTCACAGAGTTCAGGGGAAGCTGCTGCATTTTTTATTTTTCCTCACTGAACAAGGTATTTGTACCAAGACCCTGAGTGGGATTTTGGGTCCCATGATTTCTGTCCCACTGCCTGTCCCTGAAATGAGTCAGAGCACCTGATGTCTGTGTGCCTCCGGTTTTCTTGCGGTGGTAGGGATACCGCCCAGGGCCCTGCACATGCTAGGTACGCCATCTCCTACTGAGCCACCCCCTTCAGCCCTCCATTTCTAAAAAAGCTTGTAGAAGGCCTGAATCCCTCCTTCTGGAGCTGTTCAAAGCAGGCGCCTCCCATTGCATCCCAGGGGGTTTTTCCCCACCTTCACGATTCTTTTCTCATTTTAAGCATTTCCTCCTGGATTAATTACTTTTCTCATCACTGTAACAGAATATCTAACAGAAAAGTTGAGGAAGGATTTATTTCAGCCATCCTTTCAGAGGGTTTAGCCAGTGGTAATTTGGCTTTGTGTTTCTGTATGGTGACATAGCACGTCATAGCACAGGGACATGTGGAGGAAGCCAGTTTTCCCATGGCAGACAGGAAGCAGGGAAGAGGGAATGCAGGAAGGGGCCAGGCCAAGGGAAGAGCCGCAGGTCCTCAGGAGATGCTTCCTCCAGCCAAGCAAGAAGCTCTCTCACTTCCCAATAATCCATCAGACTTTGAATCCGTCAGTAGATCAAACCATTCTTTAGGTCAGAGCCCTCATGATCTAATCTACGGTTCTCACTGATGTGCTTGGAGGTGATTTACTAACTTGTCAGACGTTGTTTAATCACAGTTAACCAGCACCCCTCCCCTTGCGCCACACCTGTACAGTCTAGCACTCTGCAAAAGGCAGTACCCACAACTTCATGTCAAGGACTTGCCTCATTTCTGAGTTTCATAGAAAGAAAATAGCACTGGATTTTCTTCACCTTAGTATCTCCAACCCCTGCAGCCCTCCACCCTGTCTGTGGTGGTATCACCCAGTCTGACAGGTAGAATGTTGGTAAAGTCGTGGGAAGCTGAGACTGATGAAAGTATGAAATGGCGCCGCCACTTTGGAAAGAGTAGACAGTCACCAGCACCTCTTCTGCTGGTTACGTGCCCCAGAGAAACGGAAACATCTTCTCATAAAAACTCCTAAGCAAATACTCATGGCACAGTTATTCAGTCTAGTTCAAACAGAAACAACCCAAATGTGTGCCGGGTAATAAGAGATAAAGGAAATGTGTTAGGTTCATACCTTGGAGTAGTAGTCCCCCATAAAAAGGACAAAGTACCCATACATATTGCTGTGTGGAGGAACATTGAGAACTTACGCTTTGTTCAGAGAGCATGTAACTGAATTATCTCATTTATATAAAATGAAATATCCAGAAAAGGCAGATTAGTGGTTGCCTAGGACCAGAAGATGTAGAGACTAGAAGGTAACAGCTAAAAGATGAGGAAGTTCTTCGGGGGATAACAAAAATGCTCTAAGATGTTGATGCATGTATAACTCTGAATATCTAAAAGCCATTGAATTATACATTTAAATGGCTGGATTATATGGTGCATGAATTATTTCCCAATAAAACACTCGGCTGGGAGCTCAGTGGTAGGAAGACTCACAGCCCTAGGTTCAATTTCTAGCACCACTAACTAAGCAAATGAGTGAGCAAAACCCATGAGGCAGGAGAGGAAAGTGGTGGAAGAGGCAGGAGCTGGTGCAGGCAGCTCCCTGTAAGAGGTGCTGCTGCGCTGCTCCCCTCTGGGTAGGCAGCTGCTGCCTCTTCTTCAGGCCTTCGAGGACATCTACATTGAGCAGAGGAAGACCATTCGTACCATTCTGGAGTATGCCGACAAGGTCTTCACCTACATCTTCATCCTGGAGATGCTGCTCAAGTGGACGGCCTATGGCTTCGTCAAGTTCTTCACCAACGCCTGGTGCTGGCTGGACTTCCTCATCGTGGCTGTAGGTGTCCTGATTTCTATTTCTCACCCCTTCTAGCAGGAGCTGGAGCTGTCTGGGGCTAGGTTAACTATCAGCGTGTAGGTGTGGGCTTGGGGGGTGAGACCTCTGAAGACCCTGTATTTGCTCCAGGGACTACTGTCCTGTCCTATTCTTTACTCTGCTGGGCCTGGCTTACTTAGCTTCAGATATTAGGAGTAAAAAAATTAAGAGTCATTGGTCTCAAAGTCCCCTGTTTTAGTCTGGACCCAGAAGTTTCTTGCTCCAAGCCAGCAGGATGTCTTCTTTGTGCTGCCAGTAGAAGAGGTTCTGGGATGAGGTGGGGGTTGGGATGAAGTAGGGTTCTGAGTTGTGGGGGGGTCTGGGATGAGGTGGGGATTCTGGGTTCTGGGACAAGGTGGGGTTCTGGGATGAGGTGGAGTTCTGGGACAAGATGGGGCTCTGAGTTGAGGTGGGGTTCTGGATTGAGATGGGGTTCTGGGTTGAGGTGGAGTTCTGGGATGAGGTGGGGTTCTGGGATGAGGTGAGGGGTCTGGGATGAGGCGAGGACTGAAGTGAGGTGAGGGTGCGGTCTGTGTTTCACCTGTCCATTCCCAAGGGTGCTTCCCAGATGTACCTGACCAAGTCACTTTCTTGGGAAGAAGGAGTTCTGGTGTGGCCTTTTCTGCAGTGGTCACTAAACGAAAATTTTCCCTTCCAGGCTACAAGACCCTGCCTCCAAGCTCTCACGTTGGTTTTCAGCTGGAAGCTGTACCGTGACCACTGCTCGCCCGCATCCCATGCTCCTGCCGACTTCACTAACAATGATCGCCCTCTTCTTTTCCATAACTAAAATTTTTCCTTTGTAGCATTTAAAGAAAGGGTGAATGAGAATTGTGGGATCAGGGCCATGGAGAATTCACCTAGAGGCTAGTAAGGGCCATAAAGGCAGAGTGGCCGAAGGCTGGGTGGGTAGCTGGCTGTGGAGCACCCATGGAATCTACAGCAGGGCAGTTGGGACTCTCTTTCTCAGGTAATAGGAGTTCAGCGTTCCGCACCAGCAATGACTTCTGCTTTGTGAACACATTCCCTCCACACTGTCTTCAGTCTCCATGCTTAGTGATTCCTAATAGCTGGCATTGTGCCCATTTTTGAGAAGATGGCCTGAGAAGAGGCCACTGTGCTCTTAAGGTAAGCCAACAGATAGAGCCCCAGAGGGAAGTGGTAGGCCCTCCGGTAGCAGCCTAGAGACTCCAGCAGCTGTGGGTTCTACCCTTCTCCTTCCCGAAGACAAAGATGGACAGAGTGTAGGATGAAACATGAAGTCAGACCAGGTCAGCTCTTTTCCTAGGGGGGGGGGGGCTGTCACAGTCTTCCTTGCACAGTAACTCTTCAGGACACTGAGAGTCAGGAGAACACTCACAGATGTATGCCCCATACTCCTAGACTTGCTGAAAACTCAGTTGATGTCCATTACCACGCTCTGGCCATCCAAGACGATCTGTGATGTCGAACAAAGCTTCTCACCATGACCTTTTCCTCCATTCTACCAAAACCTCTAGTCTTTTTCTTTGGACTGAGCAACTTCCAGAAGTATGTAGTCAAGTGTCTTAGTGCCTCTGGTACCCAAGGAAGCCACCAAGCACATTAACAATCCTACATAGCACTGTTTATTTCATTTTTTTTCATTTTTTAAAAATGTACTTATTATGGAGGACTGAGTTGGTGGGGCAGGTCTGTACTATGCTGCCTTCCATTGGTTTAAAAAAAAAAAAGTGCTTATTTCCAGGCGTGGTGGTGCACACCTTTAATCCCAGTATTTGGGAGGCAGAGACAGGAAGATCACTGTGAGTTCAAGGCCAGCCTGGTCTACATAGTGAGTTCCAGAACAGCTGGGGCTACAGGGAGACCCTGTCTCAAAAGGACCCCCCCCAAAATGTATTTATTTTTATTTTATGTATATGAGTGTTTTGCCACATTGCATGCAGGGCACCAGATCCCCTGGAACTGTGTTAGCTGCCATATGGGTGCTGGGAACAAAACCTGGGTTCTCTGCAAGACCAGCCAGTGCTGTTAACTGCTAAGCCCTCTGTCCAGCCTCATCAGGGTAAAGTGATAAGACAGGCATGTGGGTAATTGACTGTAGTCCATCAGCTCTGCTAGACAGATAGTGTCTGCCTCTGTACCCATTGGTAAACAACGTAAATTGAATAGCATATCGTGTATTCAATTGTCTCAGAGCCATAAGGGTCTGAGGAAGAGAGGTAGTCACAGTCCTAGCCCTAGAGCTTACACTAGCCCCAAAGCTACTCTGGCCTAATTCTAACCTGTGGGAACAGGACTCTCCTAGGAAGGTCACTTCTATAGAACAGTCCATTTATTCATTTATTCATTTATTCATTTATTCATTTATCCTATTGGTTGAAAATCCATGATATACAGAGCCAGCTAGATAGAGACTATCAGGCATGGGTGCTTCTCTCTCAGAGCCCAAAATGAGACTCATTCATGGAGTTATAACATTCTGTGTAGGGACACCTCCCTTCCATGATGGTGGCCACCTTTGAGATGTGGGTAGAAAATAAGGCTTTGACTGGTTCCCAGCAATAGTGCCTGCTGTCCACCTGAGAAATGTGCCTGTTCCACTGGCATTTAGAACTGGCAGGTACAAATTTTAACTCCTAATTCAGTGCCTTATCTGTAAACTCTTTCTCCCACCTCGTTCACTCATGACTGAAGGTCAGACTCTGTTACTCTTCTCCATGTTTGTGGCCCTGCTGGATGCTCATTCTTTCTTGTTGCCTCTTAAAGCTGCTGAAAGCACCTTTTAAAAAGAATCCTGAGGATTATCCAGACAGCTTCTTCCATCAGTTCTCTTTATTAGTTAACCATGTTATTTCAAAACAAGTGTGTTTTCTTTTTCTTTTTCTTAGGTCCTTGGCTGCACTAGAGAGTATGTCCTGTAAGAGAATTGTGTCATCTTTCTCAAAGGAAAGCTTCCCCATTGCTTGCAGAAGGTAGCTTGCACATCTGCTCCAAGAATGGAAACTTGTAGACACCACACACTGCATACTGACCTAGGACTGCTGAAAAGATTCTCTTTGAATATGATCAGCCCATTGAAGAAGTACCCGGTGTTCACTTTCTTCCATGCCTGCAGTTGTAGATGGCCTGAATTCTGACTCCAACTCTTTTTATTTCTTAGGTTTGATTCATGCCTTAAAGTACATTTAACCAGCATTCTGATTATCTCCTGATTAACCCTTTTTAACATGGAAGTCCAGAAGATTATAAGAGAGCCATCAGCTACTGAGTGACAGATCAGTCCATACTGATCCTTTGGAGATCGTGGCTCAGCTGAGCAGCTGAGCAGGTCCTCTCTCAGCAGCATTAGAACTAGCCTTGGGATTGGCCTCTGTTCCCTCCTCTGCTCTTCTCCCTAATCCAGACCCAAGTGTTAGCAGAGAAGTCGTCTGCCCTTCCTAGCTGGGGTCTTCCTGCCTTGTATGGGGTCTCTACATACCCAAAGCTTAGGTTTTTGCAATCTTTACTTGCCAAAGCTTCAGAGTGAACTTGACCCAAGGGACTTTTGAAATGGGGTATGTGGTTGAAATGAGAACTTAGCTTCAGATTCTCTCATTAAAACTTCACTAACAGTCAGGTAGTTTGGATTATTTGGGATAAGGAGTTGGCTTATGTGGCTGGAGAGATGGCCCAGTGGTTAAAAGAACTTGCTGCTGTTGCGCAGGACCAAAGTTTGGTTCTTAGCACCATGGTGGGCACCTGCACACACACAAACAGACACATGATTTTAAAATAAGTCTTTTAAAAAATGTGCATGCCTTCAATCCCAACACTAGAGGGACAGAGACAAGCAGATCTCTATGAGACGGAGGCCAGCCTGGTCTAAGTGGTGAGTTCTAGGCTAACTATGGCTACAAGGAGACCCTGTCAAAAGAAAGAAAAAAAAAGAAAGAAAGGAAGAAAGGAAGGAAGGAGAGGAGGAGGAAGAAAAGGAGGAAGAGTTTGCTTCCATTGGCAATAATAGGCAAGAGATACCCCCATATATGTTTTTACTAGTAATTATGAATAGAAAGAGAATGATTGGTTGGTGCTCCCATGTTCTAGATAAGGCTTCTGAGGCCCTTGATTTTAGATAGAGATTAGCTTTGCACAACCTACCTTCCATGGAGAGCCTAGTAGGGCCGTGTCTAGTTCCAGATTTGCCCTAGGACTCTATAGATGATACCTGAGTTGATGGTACACGCATAAGTTCACTACAATTTAAAATTGAAACCTTTAAGCCTATTCCTTGCTACATCATAAACTTTCTGCTTCTATCCCTTGCTAGTCCTGGTACATGACTATAAATATCTTCCTTTTTTTTAACTGCCTATGGATGTAAATCAGTAGTAGAGTTCTTGCCTAGCATGCACAAGGTCTTAGGTTTAAAATATCAAAAGCAAGGTTGGACACAGTGGACATGCCTATAATCCCAATACCGGCGAGGCAGAGGCAGGCAGATCTCTGTGAGTTCAATGCCAGCCTGATCTACATAATGAGTTCCAGGACAGCTGGGGCTGCAGGGAGACCCTGTCTCAAAAAGACAAAAAAAAAAAAAAATGATCAAAGGCAGCAAATGAGACTTAAGTTGTGTATTGTCTTTTTTTTTTTTTTTAATTGGCTTTGAAACATGAGTTAAGCTAAGTAGACATCTAACTACCACTTCCCAGTTGAGGGAATTAGAGAAGCAATATCTTAACCCATCCTAGAATCATAATATAAATATAAAATGAATATAAAAGAAACCCCAAGCCCAATCATTCTCTTGCTCTGGTCAGGCCCCGAGGTCTGGAACAGCTGCTATCAAGCGTTAAGGATCATGCTGGCAGCGTCTTTTGGAGTTCAGAGCAAGGTAAGTTTGCTCTGGAAAAGCAGGAAAGCTAGGCCTTGCCCCAGTATGACAGCAGGTTAGCCCTGGATTGTTCAGATGTTGATAATCTGTTGCAACATTGCCATGTCAGCTGCATGCTGGGATAGGTCTCCAACAGTCTGCCCAAGTAAATGGAGCACCACCGCTTAGAGCTCATCATGTCCCTCATCACAAATGAAAAGGATCCTCTCTCCCCAAGAGTTGTAATTACTGTGCTAATGAAGATAGTTATAGAAGACAGCCCTGGAACTGCCAGACCCAAGGCCAGCACATTTGGAGATGTTCTGGAAGGAAGGAAGGGGAATTATAAAGAAAAGCACAGATTCAGATGTCTGTGACCATGAAGGGATGATGGTTAGGCTTATAAGATGCAAAGGTTGTTGCAGTTAAAAGTGAGAGAATCCCATCACTCCAGAGGTACAGGCAGGTAAATATATGTGAGTTCAAGGCCAGCCTAGGCTACATATTGACTTCCAAAGCAGCAGCCAGGACTAATAGTGAGGACCATATCTCCAAAAAGACACCAACCAACACCGAATCTTACACAAGTAAGTTTGCCTGGGCTACTAAATTCTTTCTGTCCAGGAGTTTCTTCATTTGGTTCTCTTGGGAAGAACAGTCACCTGTGGTACTCACCAACTGTGTTTCCTTTATTGATGTAGTGATTCATCAAATTCTCAAGCAGATGGTTTCCTGTGAACCAGGATAAGAGAGCTTGTCCCTGTCGGAAATCCCGTGGTGGCTGAGCTGAGGAGGGGCTCTGGTGTGGAGCGTGTGTATTTATCTGTATTCTTTTCCATAGGTACCATTAAGTTTGTCTGGCTTAATTTAATGGGAACTTCTGGGAGCTGCAGAGACTGTAAAGGGCGAGGGTAAGGTTCTTGTCATCTCTTCAGGCTCCTCTCCTTCCAATGGAACTTTCTCATTCTTTCCTCTCCCCTCAGCTCTCCCCTCTCCAACTTGTGTGTGTTCTCTCTTCCCTTTGTGTTTTCTTCTGCCTCTCTCAACCACCTTTCCTTCCAGGTCGTTTGAGTCAAGTTGAAGTAGGCAGCTGGTATCACCCACTTCCTCTACTGGGGCCCAGTCTGTTACATCAGCGCTAGGGATTTGATTCTAACACTCTGGAACCTCTGTTTTCTTTTTCTTTTCTTTTTTTTTTTTTTGTTTTGTTTTGTTTTTTTCTTCTGTTTCCGTGTAGGTCTCTTTAGTCAGCCTTATAGCTAATGCCCTGGGCTACTCGGAACTAGGTGCCATAAAGTCCCTTAGGACCCTAAGAGCTTTGAGACCCTTAAGAGCCTTATCACGATTTGAAGGGATGAGGGTAAGATACTAAGAGCAGCTGATCCTTCTGCATGCCAATGGAAACTGTTTAAGCATGCTAGAACTGATCACATGGTGGAAAGATCATTCAAACACGAATTCTGTGATGCAGCTGCTGATTTGATCTCCACTTTCTCCCTTGCACCTGCCCATGCGCAGGGGAGCTGCACTAAGCTGCCTCATCACATTAATACTGGCCGACCCCACAACACGCCATTGCAGCACATGCTAACATCGGCTATTCTCACATGGCCTGGCTCACTTTTAGCACTTGGGGCGGCTTTCTGGGCTGTTGATTTTATAGGGAGAATCACCAGGTGCAAAGAAGGGGAATTATAACCCAGAGACCCACTGAAAAGCATAGGCTGCAGGTAGGGAGGATGCTGGGTAGGGGCAGTAGCCAGGTGGGGTCTGTGGCCTTGGGGGCTCATCAAGAAAGCAGCTAAGAAAGGGCTTGAAGACACAGGATAGCAGACCTGGAATAGAGGACGGAGAGAATTCGGCATGACCCTGGGGGGGAAGACATGCTTTTCTTTCTATTCTGATTCCTCTTATTGCACCTTGTTGTTCTCAGCCCAGTCCCATAAGGACTGGCAGCCTCTGTCTGATAGCAAAGCTTTCCTGCTCACCCCCAGCCCTCTGCCCATGCTGTATGGTCCCCTGTCCTCACCATCAGAACAGCAGACGCTAGGTGATTGCATATCAGCTAGTTCTCCTAAAATTTCTCAAGACCACCCAATTCTTACTTGGTGGATATTCTACCCAAGTCCAGACAATACACAGGTTGTCACCCTACCAAATTAGAAATAAGGCTTCCTCTTTTGGTGCCTTTTTCTTGTCTTTTTGTTTTTAGTGTGTATGCACACATGTATGCATGCACAGTAAAAGTTAATTTCCTACAAATCACATGGACAGCTGGTTTTGGTGGTGATAGTTGTCCTGTGCTAATCAGAGAGGTCTGTCGTGCTTAATGAGAACAAGAAAACTCACTTCACTTCAAATGTTGAATGTATGCAGGAGAGCAAACCAGAGGACGTTTCTAGATGTGCAAATGCAGAACATAGGCACAAAACGCAGTGATCACAGTGGTCCACGTGAAGCAAGACTGATTGGTGAAATCAGAGACCAGGACAGCGCAGTGGCCCATTCCCTGTCTGTGACCCAGGCTGCAGCTCCACAAAGCTAATCACAAGAAGATGAAACTTTCCTGGGGACTTAGGAATTTTTTTTATCTTAATTTACTTAGACAAATGTGGTTTTTGTTATGAGCTCAAATTTCTTCTATTGCACAGTTACAATTTGGCTTGCAAATGTGAGCCTTTAGTAGTCTCCAGAAAGGGCACCCTGCAGCAGTACATTCATTTTAATAAAAAAAGAGAAACCCTGGGGTTTGATCTCTCTCCCACAGAAAAGAGAGGTTTGGGGATGTATGCAATTCAGTCTGATCAGGCTACGTACAGATGAGCAGCGCAAGCTGCGCCAGAGTCAGCAGTTGAAGGCCGTAGTGTGGGAGAAGGGGACAGAGGTGCTTTTCTCTACCCCTGCCTTCCTGTATTTTCCAGAAAGGCTAATTTTTAAATAAACCTTAGTGTTTTTGTTTTAGATTTAACAATCCACCTTGGTGGCTGAAAAACTGAACACGCTGCAGCTACAAACATTCCATCAAAGAAAGAGTGCTCACAGCATCCGACCTGAGCCTGGTAGCCTGCAGTTCCCACAGCCCCCGCCAGGGATCCTGGACCTCTTAGTGAACATTGCCAGTGTGTTCAGAAAGACCCAGGCACGCACAGCTCACACTACACAGTTTCCATCTGGTTGCTCATTACTGTCGCTGTTACTGGGGCAAAAGTAGTCCTCCTTGACCAACTGGAGGCATTCCTCTAGGAGGAAGCGATCTGCATAATCCAGCGGCTGGAGCCCTTTCGGTAACCTCACCGTTTCCACTAAACTCCTCCCCTCCCACACACACCCTTTCCCTGACCTCTCAGTTTCCATTCTCCTCAAACTTGGGCTTGTCAACTCTCAAATAGATTTGAAGTCCAGAGGTCCAGAAGAGATAATCAGAACAGAAGTTTTATTTTTAAAAGCACCTGGCCTTTTTCAGTTAAGGCAATATTGGCAAGAACCACTTGGAAGTGCAGCTGCAAGTTAAAGCTGGAAGTGTTCCCTGAGGGAGGCTTTGGTGTAGAGGTGCCACTGCTTTTGGTTGGTGCCAGGCAGCCATCAATGCTAACTGGCTAATTGAGCAAGTGGAGGGGACTTGGGCATCCCTTCCTGCCCCAGAGTTTCCCAGTCCTTTTGTGGAAAAGTATAAGAAAATATTGGACTGGGTTAAGCTTATAGTAAGTTACCCAGTAATAAACAGAATTAGGTGCATTTATTTTATGCAAGTATGATTTTCCTGTGAGACATGTTTTTCATTCTATAGTGTGGGTTCTTCTGTATGCCAGCATTTGTGAGATTACCACTTAAAATGCTTAATTAAGAAACTTTGATGAACAAAATGCCATCCATGCAGATGGGCTCAACTGTCACTGTGCTGCTCCACTGTCACTGTGTGGCTCCAATTCCAGGCTCAGCCCTTCATTTGAAAGAGGGCAGACCACGCTAGCCTGTCCGGGACACCCACTCTGTCTCCTCTCCTTCCTTAAACCAAGACCAGAAATCTGAAATACTCCTGCTTTTGGCAAAGGAGTACTTAATGTAGTTCTTTGCTTTTCTCTCCTCCATAGTAATCTTTCTTTAAAGATTTTGCTGTGCTTTTAAATTGTTGAGAGTATGTAGTAATGCTGTGAAACATGCATGCATTTTTGTTGGTTGTCAGTACAGAGTTGTCCCTTAAAGCCATGTTCCCTCTGCCAGATACTAAAGCTATTTCACAGACCTTATAGCATTTAAAGAGCAACAGTAATGCCCCAGGCATTTTAAAGATGATAAAAATGTAAGAATTATTATCCAGTGGAATTTCTTACCAACTAAAATGATCTTTGTATTCATTACTAAAGATAAGATTCCTCTGAAAATTGGAGCTTTGTACAGATTGCTAGAACCTAACTTTGAGTTAATATTTCTATACTGTCGATATCTCAATTTTAGCAATAACAGATTTTGTCATGATTAAAGGCAAGGTAAAGTAGAGAGTGGCAGAGAGTGAAGAGGAGATTCAGTGTATTACATACAAGACTACCCCTGGAACTTGAGTTGTCCGTAGAAACACTGCTCATGTGAGAGAGAAAAAGGAGCATGGCTCCTTGCCCTTTGCTTTCAGAGAACAGTGCAGCGACAGCACTGTGTGTCGCAGCTCATCCCGCCTCACCTCTTCCAGCCTAGTGCCACATCCATAGTTAAGGAAGAATGACTAGCAAATCCCACCAACTCCTCCATAAAACTACGATAAGAGTCGGGCATGATGGCACACTCCTTTAATCCCAGCATTTGAGAGGCAAAGCCAGGTGGATCACTGTAAGTTCAAGGCCAGCCTGGTCTACATAGTGAGTTTCAGGACAGCTGGGACTACAGGGAGTCCCTGTCTCAAAAAAACTAAGATAAGTTTTTCTGTGGTTGTTAAAAGTAGATTTCCAGGGCTGAGGCTATATAGCTCAATGGAAAAACTCTTGCCCAGTATGTTGCAGCCCCCAACCCCCGTACCAAGGGGCAATATTACATTTTACAAATATATTGAATGTTATAGGATTTATATGTCCTATTAGAGATAAGGCTTGGTAAATACTTTTTTATATTGAATCCTTTGATCAAATCTATGAAAATAAAGATTCGAAGAGATCACCTAGTTGATTAGCTAATTATTCTTCCTTGCTGTAAAGTATTGGCTGTAACTGTCACCAGACAGTAAGGTAGGTTTGACTGAATTTGAGAAGAGCTTAGCATCTTCCACACAGTGAGTAGAGCTGACTTGAGATGGAGGCCAGAAGCTCTCAATTTCCACCCCTGGGGAACACTCCCTGCCCTACACTGGTACTAGTCTGCTTGGTCATAGTCTTCTCATCCAAGCTATGCTGCAGAATGCCGCCTTATACACTTGAGCTTGTCAATCTTCGTGTAATCTGCTCCTGATGTCTGAGAAAGGACTATTCCTTTTGTGGCTCATCGTCCTTGCCTGTGCTTTTGCGCACTTCTTTGCTTGGGTGCTCCTACCAAAAGGTGAACAACTGTAGAATGAGGAGGTGAAATCCAAAGAACAGATGTGACAGAAGTAACAGATTTGATAAATGCACAAAACCAAATGGTTCTCCAAAATAACATGGAAAAATCTCCAGATTTCAGAAATTCTGGGTGCCCATGCTTGGAATAATAAACATTTATACATACCAATGACTGAACTATCTGGTATAGAAGAGATTTCTTGGTCTAACAATTCAGAAATAACTGCCTCTCAATCTAAAGACCTGTAGCATGAATTGGAAAGTCACAAAAGCGATTCCCTAGCTTTTTCTAGTATGCGACAAGTGGCTTTTCTCAGTCATGTGTTCTAATGAGTGTCAGAGCTCAGAGCTACCCCTGAGGTCGTCATACAGTCCATGTAGCTTAGCTGTGCTGTGCCACTTGGCAGCCCCTCTCGTCCCTCACCTGCACTGTGTGTGGTGTGATAATGCCTGTCACCTCCTCAAGGCAAGCAGTGGGAGACAGGCTTCTTTAGAGCCAATTTCAGACTTTAACACCTCAGATATTAGAGAAAGAAGCATCCTGTGCACATCAGAGCAGCCATTCTGAGACGGCAGTTCTGCTTAGGACAAAAGACTCAGAGCAGAAATGAAAGCGGCCTTGAGCTTGGTCCCATTTGTGAGCATGGAACTCTTCAGTAAGAATCTAAGACAGTGTAGGTATTGTCCAGTTGCTCTCAGCTGGAGCGGATGCAAAGCCCAGGTTTAAAAAAAAAAAAAAAACACCTGGGGCTACAGGGAGATCTTGTCTCAGAAAAGGGAGGGAGGGAGGGAGAAAAGGAGGGAGGGAGGGAGGGAGAAAGGGAGGGAGGAAGGGGGAGGGAAGGAAGGAGGGAGGGAGGGAGGGAGAAAGGGAGGGAGGAAGGGGGAGGGAAGGAAGGGAAGGAGGGAGGAGGAAGGAAGGGAGGAGGAAGGAAGGAAAGAGGAAGGGGAGGAGGAGGAAGGAAGGAGGAGAGGGAGGGAAGGAGGAAGGGGGAGGGAAGGGAGGGAGGGAGGAAGGAAAGAGGAAGGGGGAGGGGAGGAAGGGAGGGAGGAAGGAAAGGAGGGGGGAGGGGAGGAAGGAAGGGAAAGAGGGAGGGAGGGAGGAAGGAAAGAGGAAGGGGGAGGGAAGGAGGAAGGGAAGGAAGGAGGGGAGGGAAGGGGGAAGGAAGGAGGGGAGGGAAGGAGGAAGGAAGGAGGGGAGGGAGGGAAGGAGGAAGGAAGGAAGGAGGGAGGAAGGAGGGGAGGGAGGGAGAGAGGAAAGAAGGAGGAAGGGAGGGAGGGAGGAGGGAGGAAGGAAGGGAGGAAGGAGGGGAGGGAGGGAGAGAGGAAAGAAGGAGGAAGGGAAGGAGGGAGGGAGGAGGAAGGAAGGGAAGGAGGGAGGGAGGAGGAAAGGAAGGAGGGAGGGAAGGGAAGGAGGGAGGGAGGAGGAAGGAAAAGAAGGAGGGGAGGGAGGGAGAAAGGAAGGAGGAAGGAAGGGAAGGAAGAAGGAAGGGAGGAAGGAAGGGAAGGGAGGAAGGAAGGGAAGGGAGGAAGGAAGGAAGAAGGAAGGGAAGGAAGGAAGGAACAGTGCTGCTCCTAAGAGGTTCTTTGCTTTGCTTTTAATTCCTGAGTTTACAAAAGTAATTTTTTAACAATACACCAGTTTTGTTTTGTTTTTTTAGTTTCAGGAATATTTTAACCCAACCCCCCCCCACAAAAAAAAATCCTTAAACCGTTTTCATTTCTAAAACCTTCTGAGAGTGGAGTCAAGGCCTGCACTGAGCAGATATCTGACAAGCAGAGCAGCAGTTAGATTGAGGAGTCTGCAGTGTCACAACCTTGAGTGAAACCACATCTGCTCAGATTTTATTTTAAACCATTTGGTAGAGGGAATATAGCTTTTTCTTTCTTTCTTGAGCCTGCAAAATTTGCATGCTCAGCTATTGCCTGAAATAAGACGGCCTTGCATAGTCATTAAAGAGACGTTCTGTATCGTGCGAACCCAAAAGGCAGCGCTCTGTGATTTTGAACAATTGTACCTTGTTTTTCAGAGGGGGAATGTCTTGAAAGGTGACTAGTGAGCTTGCAGTGGCTCAGATTGTCCTGTGGGGGCATATTTTGTCAGTTGAAGAGGAGGGAGACTGGACTAAGAAATTTTGTCGGTCCCAGGTTGGTGCCTAGAAAAGACCAGGGTCAACTTGGGCAGGGGGGTTGTATTCATTGCAATAAAGCATAATTTATTAAAATTCCCCCAGATATAGTTCAGGAACTTAGGGATTTGGGATCCTATTTATGGACCTGTCCAGTTACTCTAATTCCAAAGACAGCATGATATTTACATGGCAGAACAAGCCACAGAACGTCATTCCCCCTCTGGAAATCAAAAGAATGTGCTTCCCTACTTGGTGCCCGCGCTCAGCAGCCTCCCCTTCCAATGCAGGTGGTAGTGAACGCCTTGGTGGGCGCCATCCCGTCCATCATGAATGTGCTGCTGGTGTGTCTCATCTTCTGGCTGATTTTCAGCATCATGGGAGTTAACCTGTTTGCGGGGAAATACCACTACTGCTTTAATGAGACTTCTGAAATCCGCTTCGAAATCGAAATTGTCAACAATAAAACTGAGTGTGAAAAGCTCATGGAGGGGAACAACACGGAGATCAGATGGAAGAACGTGAAGATCAACTTTGACAACGTCGGGGCAGGGTATCTTGCTCTTCTTCAAGTAGTAAGTGCTTCTCTTCTCAGACCTGGGCCTGCAGGCTGTCAGCAGGTCCCGTTTGCTTCTCTCAGCCCCGCTATCAGAATCAGGATCGCTCTGAGGGATCCTTGAGAACACTGTCACTCCCCAAACGGGTTTCAGGGAAGTGTCTTTCCTGTGTCTTCTTCCACAAGATCTCACTCAAGGGGTATCTTTGTGCTCAGAGACCCAGTTCTGCTCAGCAACAAATAAAAGTACCTCAAAATAAGAAGGTGCTGCAGGACCATGTTCTCTCCCCATGTCAGGGTGTATAGTGGAAGGGAAAGAAAAGAAATGAAGAAGTGCTTAGGTAGATAGGAATTTTCAAAGGCCAGTTTGATGGAGCATGAGAATGCTGGGCAACAGCTGTGCTCAAGGTCACCGCAGAGAGCCGCGGTGGCGGCCCAGCCCCAGACACGCGGCTCAGTGTGCCATAGAAGGAGACATGCATTTTAGTTACGTTACGTGCATAAGCTTCTTTTGCCTAATTTCATTGGGCCATACCTCGCTTTTTCTTCCCCTCTCACAGACATTTTGGAACATTTGTTGGGTTAGACAGCATGCTACAGAGAAAGCTTGTAGGCTTTGCATCAGACAGGTGTGGGACAGTCACATGGTGATGTTTATTGAGTATGTGACTTAGAACAAACTGTTCAGCTCTTCTGACCCGTTGTTTCTGCTATTTAATGTAGATAATAATACCTTGCATAACTGTTAGGAGAACTTGTAATTCTTAAAAAATTTTCTTAGCACAAAACAGTGCTTAATTAATGGTAATTGCCGTTTTGTATTTTCCTTCCTGTTATTTCCATGCCCACATCATTCAGTTGCTGGGAATGTTGAATGGGATAGTGCAGGGAGAGCGCTCAGCCTTGCCAGCCCCTGCCAAGCAAGCACTCGCTGTGAGGCAGCAGCAGAAGGCAGACCTAACAAAATGAGCTGTGCTTTATTCCACGCCATGCACTCTTGCTTTTCTAGCCCAGTTCAAGAAGTTGGGCATCCTTGGCTAGGGCTATAGCTGAAGGGTAGAGCTCTTACCTAACTTGGGCAAGGCCCTGGGTTCAATCCCAGCACGGGTGTGGTGGCGCACACCTTTAATCCTAGCACTTGGGAGGCAGAGGCAGGCAGATCTTTGTGAGTTCAAGGCCAGCCTAGTCTATGGAGTGAGTTCCAGAACAGCTGGGGCTACAGGGAGATGCTGTCTCAAAAAGACCAAAAAAAAAAAAAAAAAAAAAATAGAAAAAGAAATTGGGCTCATGACTGGAATCTGAGCAGCTTCAGAATATAGTGTGCATAGCCAGCCGGCCCCACATGTGTGCGCAGTCTGCATAGCCAGCTGGCCCCACGTGTGTGCGTAGTCTGTGTAGCCAGCCTGCCCCACGTGTGTGCTCACAGTGTGCGTATCCAGCTGGCCCCATGTGTGTGCGCAGTGTGTGTAGCCAGGCGGCCCCACGTGTGTGCGCAGTGTGCATGGCACTCTTCTTGGCACTATGGTCACCTGATGAGCAAAGACAGACCTTGAGCCCCTGAAAAAGCCTAGAATCTGGTGGAGCAAAGAGAAGGTAGAGCCTGTTATGGTGTCCAATGTGTTTTTGCGTCCTACTAAGCTGTAGCAGACTGGAGGAGAGCTGAGACAGGTATGCCAAGGAAAAAGCCAGTATTCCACTGCCAGAGGCTACCTGGGCGAATTAGTCTGTAAAGAGTTCCAACCCTGTTTATTTAATGCCACTGTGAGTTCTTCAGGCCCTTAGTGCTTTTTTGATCCCTTTTTAAAGTGGCTTCTCGGTGAAAGTCCAGGCACCCAGGCACATTAGTGAGTTCTTATTGTTCACTCCCAAACCTCGTGTGCAAGTATTGTCCAATTATTCCTGCCTACATGTGTCTTTGACAAACTTTGATGATATTTTCAGGGGTTTACTCAAAACCCCTTTGGGACCTTTCTTAATACAAGGAAATCTTCGGTCCATATAGTCTGTACATATCTAAACTCCCTGTCCTATGTTCTAGCCTTTGAGACCCTGCCTAGACTTCCATCTGCTCCCTGACTAGCCCAGTTTAATGGCTGACTCTGTTTCCCAGGCGACCTTCAAAGGCTGGATGGACATCATGTATGCAGCTGTAGATTCCCGAAAGGTAAGGGTGCGAGCAGTTAAATAGGTAGAAAGTAGCCCGTGTGAGAGAGCCATCAAGAAGGAGATGGGAGCACTGGGGTCTGAAGCTTCTCTTTGGACACTAATTGCTTCTCACACTGATTGTGGAGCCCCCCCCCGTAAGCCCTCACTCTCACTGATTATGGAGCTCCCCCCCCCGTAATCCCTCACTCTCACACTGATTGTGGAGCCCCCCCCCGTAAGCCCTCACTCTCACTGATTGTGGAGCTCCCCCCCCGTAATCCCTCACTCTCACACTGATTGTGGAGCCCCCCCGTAAATCCCTTCACTGCTCTCACTGATTGTGGAGTCTCCCCCCCTCCGTAAGCCCTCACTTCACACTGATTGTGGAGCTCTCCCCCCCCTAAGCCCTCACTCTCACAGATTGTGGAGCTCCCCCCCCATAAGCCCTCACTCTCACTGATTGTGGAGTTCCCCCCAGGCCCAACTACTCTGTAGATCCCCCCCACTCCTCACTCTCAGTGATTGTGGAGCTCTCCTCCCCCCAAGCCTCTCACTCTCACAGATTGTGTAGCTCTCCCCCCCCCACAGCCTCATCTCACTTATTGTCACCCCCGAGCCATCATCAGATTGTGGAGCCCCCCCCCGTATAAGCCCTCACTCTACACTGATTTGGAGCCCCCCCCCCGTAAGCCCTCACTATCACTGATTGTGGAGCTCTCCCCCCCCATAAGCCCTCACTCTCACATGATTGTGGAGCCTCCCCCCCCCCGTAAGCCTCCTCTCACTGATGTGACACATGCCTACTCTCACACTGTTGGAGCTCTCCCCCCCCTAAGCCCTCACCTCTCACATGATTGTGGAGCCTCCCCCCCCCGTAAGCCCTCACTACTCACGATTGTGGAGCCTCCCCCCCCAGTAAGCCCTCACTCTCACTGATTGTGGAGCTCCCCCCCCCGTAACCCTCACTCTCACACTGATTGTGGAGCCCCCCCCCGGTAAATCCCTACCTCACAGATTGGGGAGCCCCCCCCGTAAGCCCTCACTCCACACTGATTGTGGAGCCCCCCCCGTAAGCCCTCACTCTTACTGATTGTGGAGCCCCCCACCCCCGTAAGCCCTCACTCTCACCCCGGCTCCAGGTGATCACACCCTCGTGTCCACTTGGCCTCAGTGGTGCAGACTGCTCTTCATTCCTGCTTTGAAGTACAGTGTGCTTTCCAGTAGACACTTTCCCTCTCACTTGCCTCACAGTTCCAAAGCCCCAGCAATTACGGTGCCTGAGCAGGGCAGGTGGGGCAGAGAGGGCAGAGCGCCCAAGGCTTTCACCCCAAGCTTGTTCAGCCACACAGGTGGGAGAGGAAGACATGTCAGAAGCCCTCAGCCAACCCCTGAGCCAGAAGCTGACTTGAATCCTTTTCTCTGTCCTCTGACAGCCTGATGAGCAGCCTAAGTATGAGGACAACATCTACATGTACATCTACTTTGTCATCTTCATCATCTTCGGCTCCTTCTTCACCCTGAACCTGTTCATTGGTGTCATCATTGATAACTTCAATCAACAAAAGAAAAAGATAGGTCTTCTCCCCCCACTGCCAGTGTCAGGGGTCGGCCCAGATGAGAGGCAGTCCAGCCTCGTCTGCAGGGACAGAATGCCCCTCTGCCTTTCTCGGAACCTCATACTGTCACCACGTGATGGTCCTGGCCCCAGCCCACTCTCTGCTCAAGGCTGATCTTGGCAGTGGTTGGTTTACTCCATTTACCTGCAGTCTTCTACTCTCCAGTCCATTCCTGCCCAAGGAAGGTGGGGCACCCTGTGACAGGGAAAGAAGCAGATGATCCTGCAGTGGGAAACAACTTGCCCAGACTCGTAGTCACCATGATAATTCCTGGGCACCCCCACGTGGGATTTGAGCAGTAACCCTCAGAGTTCATAGCCTTACTTATCCTAGATGGGCAACAGTTCTTCCAAAGCAAACCGGATGACAGACTTCATCTGTCCAGCTCTAAGGAACTCTAAGCTGCCTTCTTGTACCAAATTTTCCAAATTATATACTTCATAAAAAAAATGAATGGACTGGGGCTGAAGAGATGGCTCAGTGGTTAAGAGCACCAATTGCTCTTGCAGGACCTGGGTTCAATTCCCACCCACATGGCAGCTAAGAACCGTCTGTAAACTGGGTGTGGTGGCACATGCCTTTAATCCCAGCACTCAGGAGGCAGAGGCAGGCAGATCTCTGAGTTCAAAGCCAGCCTGGTCTACATAGTGAGCTCCAGGCCAGCTGGGACTAAAGGGAGACCCTGTCTCAAAAAGACCAAATATATATATTTGTTTCCAGAGTTTAATAGGGAAATCAGGAGCCAAAAATAGTATGAGAAGCGTGCTGTGACTGCCTCCTGAGTCCTCCCCTCCGCTTGCTTCCCGCAGAGTCTGTACTTAAACCATCTGTTTTCTCACTGCCTGGCCTGGCAGATCTCAGACAACACAAGCTAAAAACAAGGCAGCTTATCTCTGACCAGAGTCATTGTCCTAGGTATACCTCACTCCAAGTGAGCATTCAACTAACCTGAAGGGAAAGGAGAGTCTCTTCCATTCTCAGTGCTGAACCTTAGGTCCTAAGTCACTCAGAGCCAGTTGTAATTGTTCTTTTTCTTCCTCCTTTACTTTGGAGGTCAGGACATCTTCATGACAGAGGAACAGAAGAAATACTACAATGCCATGAAAAAGCTGGGCTCAAAGAAACCTCAGAAGCCCATTCCCCGCCCACTGGTAAGTCCACTGGTCAGACTGAAGGCATGCAGCCCATCTGTTTGGAAAGAACACGCTAGGGTTACTACAAAGGAAGAAGAAAGGGGAGCGATTGGTCGCCTAACGCTTGCTGATCTTCTCCAGATCCTCCTCCAACATAGCAGCAGGACAAGGATTAGGAAGAAAGTGGTTTTCCCTCGGTGTCTGTGCTGTGCTTGGAGTCCTTGGGAGACAGCAGAGACTGCATGCTCCGCACACTGGCTCTGGGCCAGGCAGGGAGATGGTTTGAGAGACAACCAAAAATGAGCAAAGAAAAATGAATGAAAGTGGATCCCTTTCCTACAAGTTCAGGGTAGGACTTGGTAGCCAGGCATGGTGGCAACAAGGCAGAAGGTCCACAGGTTGGAGGCCAGCCTAGGCTACATTGTGAGACCCCATCTCAAATAGTGAAGCAAGGTTTGGTCCTTATTTTCTCAGCTTCTGTGCCCAACATTGTGGCCAGGAGGGCGTGACAGCAAAGCAGCTCACATCCTAGTGAAGGGGAAGCTGAGAGAACAGCCTCTGCCAGCCAACTGCCCTCTCCTCCCCTCTCCTTCCATTGGACCCCCAGCCCAGGGGGTCTCCCCTCCTCAGTTAATCCTCACACATACATGTATCTAGAGCTGTCCTTGATGGATCTCCTGTGTGCTTTTCAATCCAATCCAGTTGAAAATTGAAGATTAACCATCACATTCGAATTTTAAGAAAGAGAATGTTATGTGTGTTTCCTTCATGGTAAGGCTTTTCCTCTTGTGCTAGAAATTGAAATAAAAAAAACAGGGAAGCTTTAACATTCCCCAAGCTCTGTTCAGAATCTGTATCTTTGAGCCAGAGCGTATTTTCTTCCACCTTAAAATATAAAAATTCATGGGGGCTAAAGAGATGCTCAGCAGTTAAGAATGTGTGCCGCTCTTGTGGAGGATCCCAGGTTAGTTCGCAACACTCATGTCAGGCAGCTTACAACTGCCTGTAACTCCAGCTCCAGGGCTCTACGTCATCCCTCCCTGCCATGGGCATCAGCAATACACACACACACACACACACACACACACACACACACACGCATAATTAAAAATAAAAATAATCATACATATTCACATAGGGTAATTTTAGTATTCAGGAGGCTGAGGTAAGAGGAAGAAGTTCCAGGCCAATATAGGCTATTTAGTTTTAATTCCAGTCCAGCTTGGACTACAGAGTCAGACCCTGTCTCCAGCTGTGGATGGAGGATGAGAGAGGGATGACCCTCTGATCTCTGGCTTAAGAGCCAAGATGAATAATGCAGAGGATCAGTCTGGGCCATGGGCTCTGCTCTGCTTTAGACATGGTAAATTTGACTCTCAGGGGTCATCAGGAGAGCTGCTGAAGGAGAAGTGTAAGTGTGGGTGCCATGAGCAGTAGCAGCAGGCCAGCTTTCCCAGGCCAAAGTATCAGAAGAGAGCAGGAGAGAGGGCTCAGTGCTTGAGAGCACTGGCTGCTCTTGCAGAGGACCCAGGTTTAATTCCCAGCATCCATCCATAACTCCAGTTCCAAGGGATCTGAATCCTCTTCTGACCTCCATGGGCATGGGCACAGGCACCATGACACATGCACTCACAGGCATGAAGACATCACAGCACACACATAAGATAAAGTTAGACAAGTGTTGGGGCTGAGAGATGGCTCATCAGTTATGAACACCGACTGCTCTTGAAGAGGATACGGGTTCAATTCCCAGCACCCACATGGTGGCTAAGAACTGTCTTTAAGCTGTGATGACACCTTTAATCCCAGCACTCAGGAGGCAGAGGGAGAGGCAGGTGGATCTCTGAGTTCAAGGCCAGCCTGGTCTACAGGGCTAGTTCCAAGCCAGCTGGGGCTACAGGGAAACCCTTTTCTCAAAAAAAAAAAAAAAAATTTAAACAAGTATCAGAAAATAAATGAATAAGGCAGCATATGGGAGAAAAAAGGGGCAGCCAGGTGGGAGGAAGTCCTGCAGATGTGGTAGGAAGTCCTGCAGATGTGGTAGGAAGTCCTGCAGATGTGGGAGGAAGTCCTGCAGATGTGGGAAGAAGTCCTGCAGATGTGGGAGGAAGTCCTGCAGATGTGGGAGGAAGTCCTGCAGATGTGGGAGGAAGTCCTGCAGATGTGGGAGGAAGTCCTGCAGATGTGGGAGGAAGTCCTGCAGATGTGGGAGGAAGTCCTGCAGATGTGGGAGGAAGTCCTGCAGATGTGGGAGGAAGTCCTGCAGATGTGGGAGGAAGTCCTGCAGATGTGGGAGGAAGTCCTGCAGATGTGGGAGGAAGTCCTGCAGATGTGGGAGGAAGTCCTGCAGATGTGGGAGGAAGTCCTGCAGATGTGGGAGGAAGTCCTGCAGATGTGGGAGGAAGTCCTGCAGATGTGGGAGGAAGTCCTGCAGATGTGGGAGGAAGTCCTGCAGATGTGGGAGGAAGTCCTGCACATGTGGGGGTATCGCGCCTCAGGAGGGAACAGTGGCAGCTTCAGGAGGGTCTGAGCAAGGCTACCCTGCTGTTCCTGCTCCTGGAACCCAGTGGAGGAGCTGCTAGACAGATGAGCAGGTGCTGCGCAGGCCCCCTGGGTCTGCTGGGAAAGGCACTCATCTTCCTTCCCTCCCTCCCAGAACAAAGTCCAAGGAATCATCTTTGATCTTGTCACCCAACAAGCCTTCGACATTGTTATCATGATGCTCATCTGCCTTAACATGGTGACGATGATGGTGGAGACAGACACTCAGAGCAAGCAGATGGAGAACATCCTCTACTGGATTAATCTGGTCTTCGTCATCTTCTTCACCTGTGAGTGCGTGCTCAAAATGTTTGCCTTGAGGCACTACTACTTCACCATCGGCTGGAACATCTTCGACTTCGTGGTGGTCATCCTCTCCATTGTGGGTGAGTGCGGCAGGATGGAGGGAAGGGGTGGATCCTGACTGGCTGTGAGGATGGGGTTCCTGGGAAGTAGCAAATCACAGTCAGGCGTGGGCAGGCATCCTTCAGCGCCGCCCACATGTACTCAGGCACCTGCCTGGACAGTTGGTGTGTTCTTACTGAGTGTCCCCTTGGCTGGTAAATGCTGTGGCTCAGGAGAAAAGATAAGATTTGCTTCTTCCTTTCAAGGAATTTAAAGTCTACCAGAGAAAGTAAAAAGAAACTTGTCTTTTTTAAAATGTGGCTATGTGCTGAGACTCTAGCTCAGTCAGTAAAATGCTGTCTGTGCAAGTGTGAGAACCCATTTGCTCCACAAAACTCATGTTAAAAAGGTCTGGACATGGTGTGCACACTTACAATCCCGTCACTGGGGAAGCAGGGACAGGTGGATAGAGCCCACAGGCTCCCTGGCTGGCCAGCATAACCTGTTTTGGTGAGCTTCAGGCCAGTGAGAGACCATCTCAAGAAACAAGTGGACAGCACCTGAGGATTGACACAACCCAAAGTTGACTTCTGGCCTCCATATGCATGCGCGTGTATGTGCTCACACCCTAAACTTGGCTATGATAGAAGTATAAAAGGAGAAATGAGCTGTGATCAGTAAC
The DNA here is from genome assembly GCA_009823505.1 of Rhizomys pruinosus. Classification (NCBI taxonomy): domain Eukaryota; kingdom Metazoa; phylum Chordata; class Mammalia; order Rodentia; family Spalacidae; genus Rhizomys; species Rhizomys pruinosus. The sequence goes on along the minus strand of VZQC01014113.1, from coordinate 643,847 downwards.
CGAGTTCTCAAGGACGTTCTGGGGGCAGTGGGTGTGGAGGTGCTGCTGCTGGCAGGAGCACTTCTTCCTGGGATTTTACTACGGGCCAAGCATAGCTGGAGAGTTCTCCACCAGAGCTGGCTCACTGGATCCTCACAGCGGCCCGGAGGCAAGCTGGAGGCAAGCAGTCTCGTCATCTTCAGTGCGTAGTTCACTCACCCTGCAGTTGGCAGAAAAACTCAAGTTGGCCCCAAAGTTCATGTTTCCTTTAACCTAAAACACAACAGGGTTGAAGTCCTGGCAGGCGAGCTGTCAGCAGGCCTGTTGACTATCCTACAGGCATGTCCTTGTCTTCTTGAAAGGCATCCCAAATGCTGTGTAAATGCCTTCATTCTAGGTGGCTTTAACTGACTTACACTAACAGAGACTGCTCAAGACCATAGGAGCTGGCCCAGGGCACTGCTGGATACCAGAAGAGGAACTGGCCTCCTCTTAGCCTGTGCCTCTCTCCAGTTTCATCCAGAAGTGTTGGCATGTAGGACACTGAGCCTTGGAACATTTCTTCCCAGGAAAAGAATCCTAAAACAAAATTAGTTCAGGGGACATTACACAAAGAACCCTGTCACTTGTGCACATCAGCCTGCTGAAATGAGCCTCTCAGGAGTCTGACAGTAAAGAATTCTGGTTCCTGTGATGTCCACTCTTATTAGACCATAGCACCCTTTGTGCAAATAGCAGAAGTGGCTCATGTTTTAATGGAATGTGCTGTGAGCTGCTCACCAATCTGAGGTTCCCGAGCTATGTGTCTGGTAAGTGAGCAAATAGGTATTCAAAGCCATGCCCTCGGCCTAAGCCGCCGTGCTCCCAGCTGGGAAAGCACAGGGGAACTGGACCCTGTCTACTGTAGAGTTTTTCTGTCAACATGTTAAATTGGGATAGAAGCTCCACAGACCAGTCAAACCCTATGCTCATGCCATCCTCTAAATCTGGGCAATATTGAGGCTTTTGATAATGGAGATTTTTTTATCACCTGTTAATTCACTCAGAAACAAAAAGCAAAAACCATAGAAATTTTCTTCTAAAAGTAAGAGGAGAGCTGGGTATCATGATACACATCTTTAATCCCAACACTCAGGAAACAGAGGCAGGCAGATATCTATGAAATCAAGTCCAGCCTGGTCTACATAGTGAGTTCCAGGCCAGCTGGGCCTATGGGGAGACTGTCTCAAAAAGACAAAAAAAAAAAAAAAAAAAAAGAGAGCAAGTGACCGAGATATTCTGCTGCCCAAATTCCTGAGTCCAGTCTCTGGGACCCACATGGTAGAAGGAAGGAACCAGTTCCCAACTCCCTGACCTCCACATGCATGCCATGGTACACGTGCACACAGCCACACATGCATGTCATGGTACATGTGCACACGCACGCATGCCATGGTACACGTGCACACAGACACACGCACGCCATGGTACATGTGCACACAGCCACACATGCACGCCAGGGTACATGTGCACACAGACACATGTGCACCATGGTACATGTGCACACAGACACACACGCACGCCATGGTACACGTGCACACAGACACGCACACCATGGTACATGTGCACACACACACATGCACGCCATGGTACACGTGCACACAGACACATGCACACCATGGTACACGTGCACACAGACACACATGCTCGCCATGGTACACGTGTACACAGACACATGCACGCCATGGTACACGTGCACACAGACACGCACACCGTGGTACACGTGCACACAGACACACATGCACGCCATGGTACACGTGCACACAGCCACACATGTGCGCCATGGTATACATGCACACAGCCACACATGCACGCCATGGTACATGTGCACACAGCCACACATGCACGCCATGGTACATTGCACACAGACACACATGAGCGCCGTGGTACATGTGCACACAGACACACATGAGTGCCATGGTACATGTGCACACAGACACATGCACGCCATGGTGCATGTGCACACAGACACACACGCCATGGTAGTACACGTGCACACAGACACATGCACACCATGGTACACGTGCACACAGCCACACACTCACACCATGGTAGTACATGTGCACACAGACACACATGCATGCCATGGTGCATGTGCACACACTCACGCCATGGTAGTACATGTGCACACAGACACACATGCATGCTATGGTATATGTGCACACAGACATACATGCACACCATGGTACATGTGCACACAGACACACCTGCACACCATGGTACACATGCACACAGACACACACGTATGCCATGGTACATGTGCACACAGACACGCATGCCATGGTACACATGCACACAGACACACATGCACACAAAGTAAATAAAATGTAATGAAAGTGTTTTTATATAAGAGGAGCTAGAGCAAACTGGTATCTACAGTGTCCTTGATGTGGTCTCTTTGGGGACAGACATACGCTCGTCCTTTAGGGTGAGCAAACTGGTATCTGCAGTGCCCTTGATGTGGTCTCTTTGGGGACAGACATATGCTCGTCCTTTAGGCCTATGTTAGGCCTCCCCTACCCTCCATGTATGGGTTGCACTGTTACCTGTGGTGCATATTATAGAACCTCGATTCTTAAGGTCACTGGTTTCACTTAACTGAGAAGCAAGAGAAGAAAGCTGAGAAGTGTTGACTCCTGGATAAGGTAGAGATTTTTCTGGAATGTGCCAATACTCAGCCTTAGCTCCTGAAAAAGAGGGCACCTGACCCAGTCTCCTCACTTACACCTCTGTTCCTTCCTGAAAGGTAAGATTCTTTGCTGGCCTAAAACCTTCAAATGAGAGATCCTGAGTTCTGCATTTATAGCTTCTTCCAGCTGAGATCCTTGCCTAATTAAAAGCTTCATGTCTGGTGGATGTTCGTGTTCTCTTCTCAGGACCTAGAAAGCAAGGAACAGCGACGAATGCAGAGAGCTGGCCCCTGCCCTCTGGCCCCTCCCATCTCCCTGTCGTTCTATGGCTTTCCTTTGGCTCCTCTGGCTCTTTAGTTTTAAAGACAGATGGTCTGCCTGACCTGGGGCCACAGAGGAGGAGAAGTAGAAAGGCCTTCAATTTGTCCTGTCCATCTGCCAGCATTTAACTGCTGAAACTGTTTTTATTTTTATTTTTTTGATTTTTTTTTTTTTTAGACAGGGTCTCCCTTTATGGCCTGGAGCTTACTATGTGGACCAAGCTGGCCTTGAACTCACAGAGATCCGCCTGTCTCTGCTTCCCAAGTGCTGGGATTAAAGGCATGTGCCACCACACCTGGCTGAAACTGGTTTTTGATTTATGCCTTTCATCTCAAAATTTAGGATCACTAAGTTGAAATGTATTCCTGAGCAGCTCCTTTAAATTTCTAGGCTAGCCTGGTTGATAAGGAGTTCTGGGTGGGGTGGGGTAGGTATGAGTGTGAGAAACAAACCAAGAAAAAGACATATTGGAAATGTGTGGCATTGGAAGAATTATTGATGTGGAAGTCAAAGGGTGGTGTCATCCTGGGGTGGAACTGAGACCTCTCATTCCTTGATTATGGATACAGAAAATGAAGGCCATACAAAGGAATAATTTAAAATTGTTTTCATCTGAGGAAGCAGTCTTATAAACAAAAACCAGTTCAAGTTCTAAATATATAGATCTAGAAATATAGGTATGTATAATTTCCTAAATATAGTAGGACACCATTTATTATGAATGGATTCATACAAGTAAAACTATAACAACACACACTGAAACCTTTGGGGCTTACAGATGTATCTGCAGGTAGAGAGAAGAAGCAGATCTGGTTAAGGGCTGGCTGCTGTTAAGTCCGGGAATTGTGCATGGTGTCTATACTTCTGTTTCCCTCCTTTTCTGTGTGTGGAATATGTAATCTTTATTATGAGGGTTCAGTTCAAGTAAAAGGCACCGATTCTACAATGCTCTTTGAACTTTGGAGTTTTACAATGTCTGGTAAGAGATGGGTGCCTCTGGCCTCAGTAATCACATCTTCTGTTCCTCCTTTAGGAATGTTCCTGGCTGATATCATTGAGAAATACTTTGTTTCCCCAACCCTATTCCGAGTCATCCGATTGGCCCGAATTGGGCGCATCTTGCGTCTGATCAAAGGCGCCAAAGGGATTCGCACCCTGCTCTTTGCCTTGATGATGTCCTTGCCTGCCCTGTTCAACATCGGCCTTCTGCTGTTCCTCGTCATGTTCATCTTCTCCATCTTTGGGATGTCCAATTTTGCATATGTGAAGCATGAGGCTGGCATTGATGACATGTTCAACTTTGAGACATTTGGCAACAGCATGATCTGCCTGTTTCAGATCACAACCTCTGCTGGTTGGGATGGCCTGCTGCTGCCGATCCTCAACCGTCCCCCTGACTGCAGCCTGGACAAGGAGCACCCAGGGAGCGGCTTCAAGGGGGACTGTGGGAACCCTTCCGTGGGCATCTTCTTCTTTGTCAGCTACATCATCATCTCCTTTCTGATCGTGGTAAACATGTACATTGCTATCATCTTAGAGAACTTCAGTGTAGCCACAGAAGAAAGTGCTGACCCTCTGAGTGAGGACGACTTTGAGACCTTCTATGAGATCTGGGAGAAGTTTGACCCCGATGCCACCCAGTTCATCGAGTACTGTAAGCTGGCAGACTTTGCAGACGCCCTGGAGCATCCTCTCCGTGTGCCCAAGCCCAACACCATTGAGCTCATCGCCATGGATCTGCCCATGGTGAGTGGTGATCGCATCCACTGCTTGGACATCCTTTTTGCCTTCACCAAGCGGGTCCTGGGAGACAGTGGGGAGCTGGACATCCTGCGGCAGCAGATGGAGGAGCGGTTCGTAGCATCCAATCCTTCCAAAGTGTCTTACGAGCCCATCACAACCACACTGCGGCGCAAGCAGGAGGAGGTGTCGGCAGTGGTCCTGCAGCGCGCCTACCGGGGACATTTGGCTAGGCGAGGCTTCACCTGCAAAAAGATGACCTCCAATAAACTGGAGAACGGAGGCACACACCGGGAGAAGAAGGAGAGCACCCCATCCACCGCCTCCCTCCCCTCCTACGACAGCGTAACAAAACCTGACAAAGAGAAGCAGCAGAGGGCAGAGGAAGGAAGAAGGGAAAGAGCCAAGAGGCAGAAGGAGGTCAGAGAGTCCAAGTGTTAGAGGAGAGCAGAAAGGAGGTCCCATATTGGTTTAAAAACTTGCAAGTAAAAGATTGTTTACAAACTTCCTGACTCCTATCAATGCAGAGCAGCGGTGGAACACTACAGCTTGGAGATCTGTACCAAACTAGTCTGCTTATCATGTGACATGTGAGGGCAAAGGACCCTGCTCCCTGGACTCACAGATTTTCTATTGCTTGGGCAGGTGGTTTCTGCATGTTCCACATTCAGTCAATGCAACTTAGGACTAAACTAACTGGATACAAAACAAACAGAGGAGGCTGCCGGGACCAGCAGATTTCCGTGCGGCCAGATGGATTTTATTTTTTCATTTTGTTGATTCTCAGAAGCAGAAAGCATCACTTTAAAAGTTTGTTTGTTCATGCAAACTATATTTGCATTCTTACATTAGTTAAGCTAAGCAGCAAAAGGAAACACACAGACACACAGACACACTCACATTTAGCCTATGTCATTAATTGTCAGTTTCTTTGACATAAACCACATCTCCACATGGGTTTCACGTGGTTTGGAGATGGGTGGGGGGAAAATCAGGTTTTTTTCAGGCTAAGGAGGACTTGCTCAGGCCAATTCCAAATATTGTGTTCGTTCAATGCGTAGAAATGATTTGCATGATGGCATGCCGTGATCAGAAGTCATGCATGAGATCCATACACCACAGGACACTACTAATCCTGTCCCCTGCATTGGGTTAGCCTTTGGACAGGGCCCAGCCCTGCACCGTTCACTGTATTTGGAGAAATGGTAAGAGTTCCATACCGGCTGCAATTCTTTGAGTTCTTTACAAGTCTTTCATACACCTCTGGGTAGGAAAACATGCTAACCAATTGACCACCACCAACAACAAAAACAAACCCAGCCCAAAAAGCAGATGGATCCGTTGTGTGTACATGTTTAACAGACATCTCTAACATACAGCCATTGCTGCATATTTTGCAAGATGAACTATTTTAATGCTGCTCTGTCCAGTACCTGGGGAGACTTTGGCCCCGAATGGCTTGTACTATTAATGTCACTGTAAAACCAAATCCTAGGGCTAAAAAAAAAAAACACAAAAAACAACAAAAAAAGAGTTCATTTGTATCTTGCAATATTTATGATGATTGTTTAGCCTTCATCCTGGAGAACTGATACTTGGAGTAGAGATGAGAGTGTATTCAGGGTAGCGTGTTGTCTTTAGGGGCATATGGGGGACCTTAAAGCAGCCTTTCTTTGACGGTTATGGGGTGCTCACTTCATCCAGTGTCTTTCTGCATTGTGGCTTTCTCCAGGTTCGGATCAATATGGAAAGAGGTTCAGATATTCTGAACTGGCCTCTCCAGCAGAGGGCTGACACGTGCTCCCGAAGGCTCCTCCTGCTCCCATCGTACTCCGCCACTGACCAGGGCTTCCCTTCTCAGCCAGGGCTGGGTGGGGGCAGTGGCATTGGTTGAGGTGTGGCTGTGCACTCTTCCATTTATGATTAGAAAAACAGTCACTACTAGCAGGACCGGAGGTAGAGGTGGAACTGCCTTTGAACCACGTCCACTTGGCTTTGTTATCACACTGGTTTTCATGAGAAAGTGACTCAATATTAATTCTTTAGGATGGCCCAGCTGCCCCTGGCATGTCCTTTCAGCCCGTCTTGCTGTCTGCTTAGTTACCTGCCCACTGTCGTTGGAGGGTGGCTTCTGGGGGAGCGTCATCTCTTCCCTTCCATCTCCTGCGTTATGAAAGACAGTTCTTAGTCCAGGGCATCTCAACTGACCACTAGGTTTCAAAGCCACGATGCTGCAGTTGAATGTGTCAGGAAGTCTATCTGATGAGTGAGGAAAGACTTTAGCATGTGAACCAAATCAACACAAATCCTTCCTGAGCATAGAATAGAGGGGAAAAGAACAACCCATCATCAGACACACCAATCTGCCTTGCAGTAGAAGCACTCTGGATGTAATCTCACAGTCCACTTGACTAGTTTTGCATAGAACAAACCACAGCCAGTCAGTAAGCAGAGCTTTCTATCTCGTTGGACCGGTAGACACTGTCCAGCTCTCCTAAGCCTGCTTCTGTGGCACCATCGTGTGGCCCACACCTCTCCTGAGACCAGCTCGGGGAGTGTCTCAGTGCCCTGCTAACAGCTAGGACGAATGTATAGACCCACGTACAGGCAACATTGTAAACAGCACAAAATGGAAGCTGACGTGTGTGGTTATTCTTTTTAAGAGAATTATAAATACTGTAATATATAATTTTATTTTATTGGCATGCCTTTTGTAAATACAAATTATTAACTTATTAAATAGGAAATGGCTTCTGGCTTCTGCCACTGTCATGTTTATTTTTATTTTTTATACTTTTCTTTCTTCTTAGAACTTAGATGCTGTCAGCCAATGTACATCCCCAACCAGACAGACAGACAAAAAATTTTTTATTGCTAATGGTCTTTTCCAAAACAACAAAATATATATATATATATATTTTTGTTCCAATGTGCAATAAATTCTAACCACTTCTATGCAAGATTTGGCTAAACTTAATCATTGTTCTTAGGTCTTGAGATGGGCAAGAGTTATCTAATCACGGTAGGTACACCAAGCGCCATGCTAGTGATGTCATTAAGCTACTAGAGCCTAGATCTGACCTTCCTCCCCCAGCTTCTGACCCAGCCCTGCAGGCTTCCTCCTCAGTACCACACGGGCCATGGCCTCCGACACCCATCCCCAGCTTCACAGGAAAGAAGCCACCTCTGCTTGCTCTCAAGTCTCACTCTTACTTTAAACTTTTCCCACGTGTACCCCCAGCCACGCCCACCCTCGCTCTCTCACCATCCTGCTCCACCTTCTTTGGTAGTAAATGACACCATCACCAGCAGCTCACGACCGCAGTTAACAGGCATTGAACCTAAAGAATCAGCATCCTCACTGAGTGAGCAAGTGGTCATGCTTTGCCAAATATTCACGAAGCCAATTCAAGAGCAGCAGCAGCCACAGTATCACTGCGTATATATAGATATATATATAGAGATATATAAATAGAATATAAATATTTATTTTTTGTAGCCAGGTCCTTGGTGCAGTATTTATATTCCACAATCCACCTTTAAAAAAGAAAATAAAAAGGACAAAAAGTCAAAAGTTATGTGATGCTGTTCATTTAAAACACAGAGCCAAAGGCCCCTGAGCAGCAGCTGCCGAGGGCGCTGGCTTGTGTGAAAACACTTCCCCTCTTCCTTGACCTCCCTCTGTGGCTTAGGGTGAGGAGACTGGGAAGCCTAAGCAGAGGGTGAGGGCAGGAGGAACTCAAGTGCACATGGCCTGCTCTCACCATCTCTCAGTGAACAGCTTGGCATCCAGAGAGAAATGAGCTCCCCATCAGAGCCCCCCAGAGCTACAGTGCCCAAAAGACTTCTTCCTTTTTTTTCCCCCACAACCAATGGAAGCTGTAAAAGACCAACAGTGTATTAGTGACTGCACGGAGGCCAACGCTGCCCTAAATGAGACGTGATTTTAACAAATCACTACTACTAAGCCAAAAGGAAACAATAAAAATGACCCTTTGTACCACACGAGGAAAGCCTGTCTTGGTGTGTTTGTTGCTTGACTTTCCCAATTCTTGAGTTCTTGGGGGGGGGGGGATCTGGGTACTGAGATCCTGGCACGTTGCGGGAAAGGAGGAGAAGGGGGACCAGGGCTTCTCCCAGCTCTGCCTACATAGAGACTACAGAGAAAAGCTAGGTCCTAACCTCCCAGGTCCCTGCCCACTGCATGTGGCATTACCCCCTTGGGCTGCAACTTACAGGCCCTAAGACCCCTTCCCCATCAAACTCACCCACCAGAGCCCCAGAGATGACTTCAGCCAACCCAGCTGGACTGGCCTGCTTTGTTCATCAATATGTTATAACAAAAACTCCCCAATTCCCCAAAGCTCTGGCAGGCATGCTGCCCAGCAGCGTCCACTCAGCTAATACAGGGCTCTGCCCTCCATCCACCCCCAGAGTTTGGCCAACAGACCAGGGCTGTCCCCTTCATACTTGTGTAGGGGAGGGGACACCCCTCAGGGGGATCCCTCTGTAGGCCATGTCTCCTGGTCCAGGGTCACTCAGGAGGATCTTGAAGTGCCCACTCTAGTCCACTCCAACAGCTGCACTGGAGAGCGATGGCTGGTAGGTCAGTCCCCATCCTTGTCCCTCGGTCCCCGCCTCCAGGCTTGTTGTGGAGGTGTTTGCCACGGTGAGGACCTTGTGACTCGAGTCCTGGCATCTTCTGTAATGATGCCTCTTTCTTTTCTCAGATGTTGCCCAAAGTTTTGCAAAAAGCTTCGTTCATTTTCAGGTATCCCCCACCCCCAAAAGAATCAGCTGCAACTAGTCAGCCATGGGGACGTCAGGAGAGAAGAGGGAGTCTGGGTTGCAAGAGGCCCAAGATTTGCACCAGTCTGTGCTGGGGCTCTGCTCTTTGCTTCTTGGGGTCTCTTGTCAAGACTGCCAAGATTTCCTTCACTAAAATGCTCCTGAGGCACCCCTACCCCCGTCCCCTGCCCCTGCCCCTGCCCCCACTGCTGTTTGCTGTACATAGAGGCTAAGTGGGGCGGAGCGGGCAGGTATGCACATGTGTGTGTGTGAAGAATGTATATAGGTAAAGGGGAGTGTGGTCTAGTGGTTCCAGAAAAGGGACAGAACTGTGTTCCATCCCAAGCTTGACCACTGGCTCGCTGTGTGGCCTTGGGCAAGTCACTTAACCTCTCTGTGCCTCAGTTTCCCCGTCTGTAAAATGGGGATAATAATACTGACCTACCTCACAGGGGTGTTGTGAGGCTTTAACTAAATGTTTTGTAACATGTTCTGAGAAAGAGACAAAGGCGCCAGGGAAGGGCAAAGTATTCTTTGGACTTAAGGCGAAAGAGTACCATAAACGCTGCTATTCTGAGAGCCATTTTAAACTGCACTGCTCCAACCTCCCCACTTCTCATCACCAGGACAGCAGGTCGAGAAAATGTCTTTCCTTTCACTTGCTTCTGGGGTTTGTGAGTCTTCTAAGTTCCTCCCCCTTGCTGTATTTCTTTCCCTGCCCCCCTTCGACTTGTTCTCCGTTCTGTTCGTGCGGAAATGGCAGAAATGCTTGAGAAATGAGAATGTATAAGTGGATTGGAAGTTTATAGTCTGAAATTCCAATTTTACTTTGTACTGTACATCTTTTTACTTTAGAATTTGCAATAAAGGGTTACGTCAATCTTGTCTTCAAGCCTCCTCTTGGACTGGCCTGTCATTCTTCAGCTAGGTCTGTCTGGCAACTGGTTAACCTGGGCCTGGCTTCTTGGCGGGGCTGTTCCGAGGTGGCTAGGAAAGGGGCCCCAGCTGGGCCCCCAGAAGGCCTTGCCCCAGTGGTGGTGAGTGACCCTGCACACTCGGCACTGCACATTTTATTCCGGTCCCCAAGCATGTGTCTCAAACTTCTATCTGTGCATACACCATCCTCTGGGGCGCAACCTTGCAGGTCAGCCAGCTCTAGGCCCCCAAACCCCACTATGCCTCTAAGGAGTGGGGCGCAGTTTCCTGGCAGGTAATGGCGAAACCCCTTCCGCCTTGAGTTCTTTAGAGTGTATTTAATAGCTTAGCAAAGCTGCACTCAGTAAGCTAGTAGCTCTTGGCGGGAGAGGAGCTGCAGGAAAGGGAGGGGGAAGGAAAGCTGGCCAGCACTTGAGGCGCCCCACCGTGCGACTTGGCAGGGCCCGCGCCAAGGCCCTCGCCGGCCACTCACTTCCAACCATCCAACAACTGATTGCTGCTCCCTCGGGTTTCGAAACCCTTAGGGGAAGCTCCCGCGGTCACAGCGGCGGGCGCAGGGGCGAGGGCCTGTCCTGCTGGGTCCGAGGCAGGAGCGGTTCCGTTTCCCAGCTGCGGCGACCGCGGACCGGTCGGGCCCGGAAGGTGGCGGGTCGGAAAGGGCCGCGGGGCTGCGCGGGGTCGCCGTCGCCGCCGGTGATCCACAGCGTGAGCGCGACGAGCAGCGCCCCGGTGCCCAGCGCGCCCACGAAGCCGGTGAGGAGGCCGAGGGCCAGCGGCCCGGCCCAGCCCGCGGGGTTGCGCTCGTACGGGGGCTGCGGCAGGCGCTCCACAATCAGCTCCAGCTCGTCCCACTTGGGCGCGGGGCCTGGGGCGCGGCGGGCACGCTGGGCCGGAGCGGGGGCGGGGGCCGGGGCGGGGGCCGGGGCGGGGACCGGGGCGGGGGCGGGGGCGGGGGCGGCCGGCTGCAGGTAGTGCTCCCCAGTCCTGCGCAGCTGCAGCGCCGCCTGCTGGTGGAGGTTCTTGCCCAGCTCTCGCGCCACGTCGGGGCGGCCGCTGCGCCGCAGAGCCCGGGCCACGCGGTCCCAAGACAGATGTGGGGCCCGGACGGCCAGCCAGGGCGCCAGCGCCTCCCGGCAGCCATCGGCCTCCTCTGTCCGGTCCTCCGCGGGCTGCGTGGTTGCCTCCCGCCGCCAGGGCTGTGCAAGGCCCTTCGACCTCCGCGACCCCGCTGTCTCCAGCGAGGGTGTGGGCGGCTCGGGCCGCGCCAGCCGGTCCTCGGAAAGCCGGGCCAGCTCGTCCTCCACGTCGGACTCGGGCGCCTCCAGGAGCGCCCGGAAGTGGCCGCACTCCTCCGGGGTCAGCAGCTCCGACAGGCGGACAGCCGTGTGAGGGCCCATGGCATCCAGCGCGCCCGCAGGAGCCAGCGCCCAGCCGCAGAGAGCCAGGACCAGAGCCCGCGCCATCGCCCGGCTGCAGCGACCTGAGCGGGAGGGTGGGAGGGGCTCGGAATGCCCGCGGGCAGGGGGCACAGCGGTGAATTGTGGCCTCGCAGAGGCGGGGAACGTTCCAGAATTGAAGGGTGGAACGGACTCAGCCACAACGAGGGGGACCCAACAGCCCCAGATGAAGGATGAAACTGGGGGCCCGTGGGACTGGCAGGGATGGGTCATAGGACGAAGGGACTGGCACAGCCAGCCATTGGTGGGGCTCATGCCTGCAGTGCTAGGAGTCTGGGCCTTCTATTCAAGTGTATGTTCCTCCAAATGCCCTAAACTTAGTAATTCCCATTTCTTTCCATTCATTTACCATCCTTCGCCCTCCACTAGAAGCCCTAGCCCTGATGCTTGCTATGGGTCCCCAAATCCAGTCAAGTCCCAGATGCTCTCGGATAGTCCAGTGGTCCCATCCTCCTGCAGCTGCTAGTCCAAAACCTTGGCCTCTCTCGATTAGGCAAACTCCTGAGTCTTCCATCCCTACACACTGGGGCTCCCCATCACCCACCTGCATGTCCTTCCTCCAAGGAGGGTTGACTGTGTTCTCCCCCATCTTGGAATACGGGGTGGCCACTTGACTTTCATCATGGAACCTGTTGTCTCATGCCTTCTGGAAGGCCATACACAGTCCGCTCGCAGCTCTATCTCCATAAGTACCTCTCAAGTACACACAAACACACACACACACACACACACACACACACACACACTGCAGCTCAGCCTTTGTACTATCTTCTCCATAAGACTGTTCCAATAGTAACTATCACATTAGTGTTCAGGAAAGGTTTGTTGACTCAATGTGTGAATTCCTGCAAATCACTCCCCTGACCAGAACTTTTCCACCCACACGCCCACACGCAGAGGCTTCATTGTGGCTTCACAACAGTTCTTAAAGGAAATCTCCCCAACTGAGTTCAACCTCATGTCTCCTTACTCCTGCCTCCATTTTATGCTCTTGTAAAAATCTGCTGGTGGTGGCTACCACCCACCTGGATGTGTCAAAAGTGCCCTTCCAGTCCCCACCTTCCTACCTGGGGAGGCTCCTGACACCACTTCCTTGGGCCTTTTTTTAATGTTTTTTTTTTCTCCCCTGTGGAGTACAGTCTATGTGTGAGCCCATACAAGTATGTGCACGTGTTGGTGGAGGCCTGAGGCTGACATCAGTAAGTCTGACTAACCAGCTTACTGGGGGTAGGGGGTGGGGGGTGGGGTGTCCCATCTCTGCTTTCCAAGGGCTGTAATTACAGATGACTGCCACACCTACCCAGCAGTTATATGTGTTCAGGGGACCCAAACTCCAGTCCTTACACTTGCATGGCAAGTACAACCTGCTGAGCCATCTCCAGCTCTCTTGGGCATTCTTGTGAGAATCTGTTTGTTTTACCTGGAAGCACTGTTTTAAAAATAAAGATTTACTCAAAGTTTTTGTTTTGTTTTATTGTTTGAATCAGGGTCTCACTATGAAGCCTCAGCTAGCCTAAAACTTAGTATGTATACCATCCCAAGCTGGCCTGTGTGTCAGAGATCTGCTTATCTTTGCCTCAAGAGTGCTGAGATTAAAGGCCTGCACACACACAGCTTAAAAATACTTTTCAGTGACTCTTATGTATCAGATAATTATGACAGCTGTAAGAAATAGCCCTACAACCCCCCCATCTGATGTTTCTGGATTATATACTTACATGATGTTGGAGGTCTTTCCCACTATAGACTCTCAAGGGTATCCTTTGCCATTTTGGTGTTTTTTTTGTTTTTGTTTTTTTTTTTTTTTGAGACAGGGTCTCCCTTTAATCCCAGCTGGCCTGGAACTCTCTAGGTAGAACAGGCTGGCCTTGAACTCAGAGATCCACCTGCCTCTGCTTCCTGAGCGTTGGGATTAAAGGTGTGTGCCACCACACCCAGTGGCTCTGGTGTTTGGTTGGTTTTAATTTTTTTTGGAGGGGGGTGTTGAGACAGGGTCTCCCTGTAACCTCTGATGGCCTGGAACTCAATTTTAGATCAGGCTGGCCTTGATCTCACAAAGATCTTACTGCCTGTCTCCTGGGTGCTAAGATTAAAGATGCATGCCACCACAGATAGCCTCTGGTGCATTTTTAACAGTCTTACCTGTTAAAAGGGCTTTATATGTGTTCAGGGGATCCAAACTCCAGTCCTTACACTTGCATGGCAAGTACAACCTGCTGAGCCATCTCCAGCTCTCTTGGGCATTCCTGTGAGAATCTGTTTTACATGGAAGCACTGTTTTAAAAGTAAAGATTTTTTTCAAGGGCCTCAGGAAGTAGTAGGTCTGAGCCTCTCCAAAGCTTTTTCAGAGTGTTCCTAGGTGTTTCCATCTCGGTTCACCAAAAGTTGTCAGAGACAATCTGAGAACTGAAAGATAAGGAGAAGGAGGGCTCCACGTGGCCTTGAAACACGGCAATCTCCACACCTCGCCCCCTGCCCACCTCCCCGCCACCCTGTGGAAGACATCTATGCCCCTCACCTTACTCAGCCTGGGCTTCTGCCAGGTTCTGCAGGGCCTTTCTTCCTCTTCAGCCCCTCTCTCTTGGTCACACATTCATTTGTTCATGCATTCATTCAACAAACATGCACACCTTTCTTTGCCCCTCATACTTTGGGGACTAAGGCTGGAGTGGGTCAGCCTGGATGGTGGGCTCTTCTTGTGTGACCTCAGGGTCCAGCACTGGACAGCCACTGATTGTATGCAGTGAATAACAGAAACCCACAGGGGCTTTCTGCTGAAGAAACAGAAGCCCCCAATGCCACAGCCAGGGTGTGGACAGACCCGAGTCCCAAGCAGTGTTCTCAAGGACTCCCCACATCACACTACCTCCAAGAACTCCTCCAAATACCACATGGCATAGCTTTAATACTGTGTAATACTTTCTTTTAAAATACAGTCTCTTCTGAGGTAGACAGACCACAACTGCAGAGCATCATCAGACAGGAGATAAATATGTCCATGTACAACACACAGCAAAATGAGGTAGAAATGGTTACAGCTGAAGGAGAGGATCCCAACCCAACATGAGCAGAGGGAGTAGAGAGCCAGTGTGCCCTCCCCTGTACCCCACCCCTGGATTCTTTGGTATGCCCCCCAACATTGCCAGGGCTGACCCACCCTGCCTCCCTGCCCCACACCCATGAGGTAGGTGCTATAGCTTGGGGGCTGTCTTCTTGTGCAAAGCTCCCAAGCCTGGGAACAGAAAGGGCCCAGCAAAAGAAGCGTGGGGACCCTGGTGGGGTCCATGAGGTCCTACCCCACCCCCCGAGCTGCTGCCTCTTGGAGAGCTGGGATCCCAACTCCACCTCCCTGACCCTCCACCCACCCACCCCATACACACACACCTGAGAAAACCTTTTTGTTCCTTGCTCTAGCCAAGGGTCCTTCACAGTCACCCCCGTGGCCACTTGCTTTGAGGCATCAAGTTCTGCACTTGGTCAGCTGGCTCCAGAGAGGGGGATCAGAGGACAAGGATAGAGGGGACACGGTGGCTTTCCTGTTCACACTCATAGGCTAGCACCTGCCCTCAGCACCTGACCCCTGCCCTGTCCCTCATGCCACCCTGCCCCTTCCCAGAGCGAAGGGGACTAGGAGCTGTAGAGGCAGGTAGGGGGTGGGGGGTGGTACAAAGAAGGGGATGTCCCTTCTTTGGATGAAATATCAAAGATTCTGAAATGGGCTGAGGGGCCAAACAGCTGAAGCCCATCAAGTGACATGAGTGTGAGGAGAGGAGAGGACTCTGGTTTGTAGAGGTCTGAGTCTGCTGGGAAGCTAGGAAGACATCGGGGGAGCACCCTGTCTTCTCCGGGCCCTGCAGTTGTAGACCTAGCACTCTAGGGGAACGTGGAAACACACTTCCCACGGGAGCTTCTCCAGAGCGATGGTCTCCCCTCTCCTGACCCTTCCCAGCAGAGCCAGGTGGTCTGGCCCCTAGTAGTCAGTTTTGTGCCCAGTAGGACTTGTGGTCAGAAGACCTCCCTGCCTAAGAGAATCCTCTCAGCTAAATTACTGTGCACCTCTGACCAAGCAGATGTCCAGTGAGGTGACCTGAGAAGTTTCTGACCTGGGCACAGGCCAGGCCATCTCTGTGTAAGCTTCACAGATAACCTGAAGCTGGAGGGGGGGGGCACAGCAGAGAAGACAGCAAGATCCACCCTCTGGAGCCCCGCCTCCTGCCTGCAAGCTGGGACCCTGAGAGATACATTCAGCTTCTGCCCCAGAATAGCAGGTTTGAGCGCACGTCTGGGTCTTCCTCCACTGTCCCCACAAGTACATCAGGTCTAGGAGAATTTGCTCCCCTGGGGTGGGGCTGGGGGCAATAGGAGAGCAGCCAAAGTCTAACATTCTTTCTGAGGTCAGTTTCTTCCTGAGTTGTCAAAAGAAAAAGAAAAAACAGCAAATCCTACACATCTTACAAAAATAAGAGGCCTAAAATATTAACCTACATTTCTGGGACTTCCCCTCAAAAATAAACAAAACCCTCCTTCTTTGGGTGTTTTTTTTCCTTGTCCCCTGTCCCCCCAAGACCCAAGGTTTCAGCTGGGTGGAATACAGAGGGGGGGGGGGAGCGCCCTACCTCCCCTTCTCGGCTTCTGAGCCACCAGAACTCCTGCCAAAGGACACTGCAGTGTGAAGGAGGAACAGAAGGCAGGGAGGACTGGCAAAGACCGGGAGACACCGGGACACCACGGCGAACTGAACAGAGACAGAAGCACAGAAAGTGATAGATGGAGAGGTGGGGACGGAAGGGAGGAACCAAAGAGGACCAGGGACAGTATGGGAGGGGGCAGTGACAAAGGGACAGGAAAGAAAACTGAACGAATACAGAGAAGGCAGGGTGGGGGAGGAGGGTGCCATTCAGAGAGCAAGAAGACAAAAGGGTGGCGGCGAAAGAGCAGGAGTTCCTTAGGCCAGGGTGCCAGCCCACGTCCGGTGTGGCCGGTCAGCGGGGTGGAGTTGGCGAGCTTCCCGTCCACAATAAATAGGGAAAACCTGAGTACACGGCGCATATGGCATCGATCTGCCTGGCAGAAGCATTTTCTTTCCCATAAAAATCTCTACCGGGGGAGCCCTCCCCTCGTCCACCCCACATTCATCACTCCTTTGGCCAAGGACATTCCCCAGGGCAGAGGGCCAGCGGCTCCGCGGCCTCCCGGTTGCCATCAGTGTCCCGAGCCATACATCTTGTCCCACTCCACGAACGAGTCCAGCTCCTTGGGGGAGGCCCGTGGGCCCACCTTGGCGAGGGCGGCCTCCAGGTCTTTGTAGGAGAGGGGGCGCTGCAGCCCGGGGAGGCCCGCCCCGGCCGCCGCCTGCTGGCACAGCTGCCCCAGCTCGGCCCCCGAGAAGCCCTGGGTGCCTTGCACTAGGGCGGCGAGCTCCCGCTCGCTCAGCGCGCAGCCCTGCTGGGCCAGCGCCCTCTGCAGGATCTGCGCGCGGGCCGGGCCGTCGGGCAGCGCCACGTAGAAGCGCAGCGCAAAGCGCCGGCGAGTCGCTTCATCCAGAGCCGCGGGCCGGGAGGTGGTGCCCACCACCAGCACGCCGTCGGCCGGCGCGCCGCAGCCGCCGTCCAGGCAGGCCAGCAGCGGCGCCTGCAGCGAGGCCCCCGCGCCGTCGTCCCGCGCGGGCAGCAGCGCGTCCAGCTCGCTGATGAGCAGCACGGTGGGCGGGCGGCAGCGCGCGGCCGCGAAGGCCGCTTGGAGCAGGCGCGCGCCCTCGGCGGCCCCGGGCGCCGCTAGGCTCGGCCCGCGCAGGCGCAGCAGCGTGGCGCCCAGCTGGGTGGCCAGGCAGCGGCCCAGGAGCGCTTTGCCCGCGCCCCGCGGCCCGAATAGCAGCACGGTCCGCGGCGGGCGCGGGCTGCCGGCGTAGGCGGGCGGTCTCAGCAGGGGCCACACCAGCTCCTCCTCCAGCGCCGCCTTGAGCGCGCCCTGGCCGGCCACGTCGGCCCACTGCACCGGGGGCCCGCAGTCCACCATCTTGCTGGTCACCAGCTCCAACGCCCCCGAGTCCGCACCTTTGGGAGGCTCCCCCGACGGCACCGCGAAGCCCCCGCGCGCCGCCATGGCCCGCTCCGGAAACTTCTCGAAGGCTTCGAGCTGCGGGCCGTAGACAGGGGAACTCAGCACCTTGAGGGGACCGCCGCCCCCGTACTTGCCCGACGCCTCGTCCGCCGCTCCTGGCGGCTTCGCCCGGAACCCGTTACCCCGACACTCGCCATTGTCCGCGGCGGGGTAGGAGGCGCCGTCCGCCGCGGGGCCCTTGGCGGGCTCGTAGGCGTACTTGCGGTAGCGGGCCTCCGCGCCCTCGTCGGCCGCCTTGCGCTTCAGCGACACGCCGGCCTCGGCGCCGGGGGCGGTCGCGGGGAATCCGTAGGCGGCGGGCGCCGGCCGGGGCGGCGCGGGCGCAGGCAGGGGCGTGGGCGCCGCCAGGCCCGAGGGCAGGTAGGGCGCCGGGGGCGCGGCCGGAGGCGGGAGCGCGCCGTAGCCGGCCTGCGCCGCGTAGCCGCCCGCCGGGTAGTTGTATAGCGGCGCCGAGGGGCCGTAGCCGGGCGGGGGCGCGGGCTGCAGGAGCGCGGCCGGGGGCGGCGGGGGCAGCGCCGTGCTGGTCTGCGTGCAGTAGCCGGGCGCCAGATACCCGCCCCCGTAGCCCGCTGCGTACTCGGGGGCCGCCGACGGGCCGCCGCACGCGTTGCCGGCGTAGAGGGGCTCAGCCAGGTTCCCCGCTACCACGGGGGAGCCCCCGAGAGCCCCGGAGCCGCTCCCGCCCCCGCCGCCCGGCTTGGCTCCCGGGAGACCTTCGTGGAGCGAGGCCAAGGGGTAAGGTGGCTCCGGCCCGGGCCAGGGCTCCGGGTCCCCTTTGGCTCCATTGAGGAAGGTGGCTTCGCTGTAACCGCCCAGCGCCGGGCGCTCGTAGGGGGAGTCCAGGACCCCGGAGTACTTCTCGGCATAGCGCTTGAGGAGGTTGGAGGCGGTGAGGGCAGAGATGTCATCGTGTGCCCAAGCGTAGTGGCAGCGCTGGCGACCCCCTGGGGGCAGCTCCAACTTGTGGGCTGGTGATGGGGTGGTGGAGGAGACGTCCAGGTGCTGCTCTGGCCACTGGTTGAGGGGCTGGGCGTGTTCCGGTGTCCAGTGCATCTTCGACAGAGCTGCAGGCAAAGGGGAGAGGAGCGGCTCGTGAACTCCTGCAGGGCCTTGAGTACCCACTGACCGGCTGTGGAGACAGCCACAGACTGGGCTTCCAACACCTAACTCCCCACTTGCCCGGCCCTCCGTCTAGCCACCAAAGAGCCCTTTCAGACCTAGACTTAAAGGCACCAAGAACCAAGAAATGCGATGGCTAGTCCTAACTGAACACACCACCTCTGCGCTCTGTCGAACACACGCTCACACAGTCCTAAGGGAGTGAAGGGCCAGGCAGTAAAGAGTCAAAAAATACAGGCTCGCTACTCATCCACTGTGTGTTGGCCGCTGCCGAGGTGCCAGGGCTTATAAAGAATGAAGCCTGCTTGGGGTTTCCGGCCTACTGGTTTACACACCCATATTCTCTGACCATCTTTGCCTTCCCTGAGATCCAAAGGCTACTTTGAGCCTGAGGTCAGCCGTGTCCTGGAACGTGACAGTGCCCACCACCCCTGAAACCACAGCTACCCAGAAGCATTCATTTTCTTGTTACATCCTTTCTTTCTGCCTGTGCCCAGTGAAGCTAGAACCCTCTGCAACCAATGCTGTGGGCCCTGGACAGGCACTGCTACCTCATCCAAAACCTGTCCTTTTTCACCACACAAGCAAAGTGTAGGGTAGGCAGAGCTTGTGCCAGGGGAGATAGAAGAGTACGGATCACATTACGTGCATCACAGGGCTGAGGTGTGGCTCAGTGATGGAACACCTGCCTCACTTGCTCAAAGACAGGGATCTATCCCAGCACTGGAGGGAGTAAAGTGGGTCACAGATTTGTTCCAAACTTTCTGGTCACCAAATCAACAGTGAAGTGTAATCAGATTCACTTTGAAAAATACAAAGTGTAAAAAAAATAAATAAAAATAAAAATACAAAATGTTCCTGGTATGGAGGTCATAGACACTTTACTCAAGGACCTTGCAAGGGAATCTGTGAGATGTAATAAATAATGTCTCTCGACATCTGTAGCATAAACACAGCTGAAACATCCCAAGGCTGTTTCCTGTCCTGCCCTCTAGCACCAGTCAAGACAAGAGTCACCAACTGGTAAAAGGGATTACAGGCCTGAAGAATTGTCCTAGCACATGGCTCAGGTGAGCCCACCTGATCCTAGGATAAAATTTCAAAGACAAGAATCAGTGGAACACCCAGATACAAATTTTGTGATGAATATTTCTCAAACATGAGTTCTTGATAAGCTACTTAGCAAGTTCCCATTTTTTCACCAATCTTTTTAATTGTCGGATGTGTGTGTATTTTGCAGTATTGGGGATTGAACCCAGGGCCTCGTGCATGCCAGATAAACACTACCTCTGGGCCCCTGTCAGCAATTTTTTTTTTTAATGTGTGTGACTGTATTTGCCTGCATGTGTGTAAGTACACTTGTGTAGTGCAGTGCCTGTGGAGCTCAAAAGAGGGCATCAGATCTCCGGGAACTGAGATTACAGGGGCTGTTAACTGCCATGTGAGATCTGGGGGTGGCAAAAACAGCCATCTAGCCCTTTTTTTTTAATGTGTATAAGTATACTGCCTGCATGTATATACATACACCCATGTTGTGCAGTGCCAATGGAGGTCAGGAGGGCATTAGGTCCCTGGAACTGGAGTTATGGATGGCTATCCACAATGTGAGTGCTGAGTTCACACCTAGGGCCTCTGCAAGAACAACCAGTGCTCTCGAATAATTGCTGAGCCAGCTCTCCAGCCCCAGCAAATTTTTATTAAGCAAATCCTAAGTGCTTCACTAGTCACAGGGTTACATTAAAAGCTGACTAGGGCCAGGCGTGGTGGCGCACACCTTTAATCCTAGCACTCGGGAGGCAGAGGCAGGCGGATCTTTGTGAGTTCAAGGCCAGAGTTCCAGGACAGCTGGGGCTACAGGGAGACCCTGACTCGAAAGACTCAAAAAAAAAAAAAAAAAAAAAAAAAAAAAAAAAAAAGCTGACTAGGATGGTTTACTAGCTGGAGAAGGCAGGTAAGCAATGTACTCTGTGAAGTAAAATAGGGATGCATGGCCACTCCTGGTCAAGAAGGCCTCACCAAAGAACCAGTGTACAGACCCTTGGAAAAGTGAAGGGTCAGACAGGCTACAAGAAACAGTGCACCCCAGGCCATGGGAACAACTCCTTCAGAAGGAGACATTTGAAGCACATTCAAAACACCGGGGCTAGCCAGGTGTAGTGATACACACCATAGTCCTAGCACTCAAGAGACTGAGGTAGCAGGATAACTTGGGCCCAGGAGTTCAAGACCAGCTTCAGCAACATACAAGGCTCCTTTTCCATGACCAGGCTAGCTCACTCTGTTCACTGCCACCCGCTGGAGAAATAAATGTACAGAGCTATGTTGGTGCCTCCCTTAGAAGGAAGGCTCTTATATTGTGCACTTTACAGAACTAAACACTGTGAGCCTATAGAGAGCACAAAGGAATTGTTTTTCTAGTCTTGAAGATTGGTATATGCAGGAGGAGTGGTAGAGGATGAAAGTGGCCAAGTCTTCCTCTCTGGTTCTGCATAGTTAGCCATACTGGCAAGAGCTGGTCCATAGACCACCAGCACTGTTATTCTCACTACTTTTTGTAGCTGTGACCTGCTTTTAATGGCCAAAGACAGCCTGTGAAAATAAAAGTGGGCCCATTTTCACAGTTAGCTACACTTCTATCCACCTTGTAGCCCAAAGAGCCAGTTGGTCCACATAGGGTAGGCATGAGCCTGTGTGTGAAAGGAGAAGGTGTGGAATGGGGCTGGCCTGAGCCTGCAGGTGAGCTGTGTGTGCTGTGGATGGCAGAGTCAGAGAAGTGGAGCTGTGTGCGCTATGGACAGCAGAGTCAGAGAAGTGGAGCTGTGTGCGCTGTGGACGGCAGAGTCAGAGAAGTGGAGCTGTGTGCGCTGTGGACGGCAGAGTCAGAGAAGTGGAGCTGTGTGCGCTGTGGACGGCAGAGTCAGAGAAGGGGAGCTGTGTGCGCTGTGGACGGCAGAGTCGGAGAAGGGGAGCTGTGTGAGCTGTGGACGGCAGAGTCAGAGAAGTGGAGCTGTGTGCGCTGTGGACGGCAGAGTCGGAGAAGTGGAGCTGTGTGCGCTGTGGACGGCAGAGTCAGAGAAGGGGAGCTGTGTGAGCTGTGGATGGCAGAGTCGGAGAAGTGGAGCTGTGTGCGCTGTGGACGGCAGAGTCGGAGAAGTGGAGCTGTGTGAGCTGTGGACGGCAGAGTCGGAGAAGTGGAGCTGTGTGCGCTGTGGACGGCAGAGTCGGAGAAGTGGAGCTGTGTGAGCTGTGGACGGCAGAGTCGGAGAAGTGGAGCTGTGTGAGCTGTGGACGGCAGAGTCGGAGAAGGGGAGCTGTGTGAGCTGTGGACGGCAGAGTCGGAGAAGTGGAGCTGTGTGCGCTGTGGACGGCAGAGTCGGAGAAGTGGAGCTGTGTGCGCTGTGGACGGCAGAGTCGGAGAAGTGGAGCTGTGTGAGCTGTGGACGGCAGAGTCGGAGAAGTGGAGCTGTGTGCGCTGTGGACGGCAGAGTCGGAGAAGTGGAGCTGTGTGCGCTGTGGACGGCAGAGTCGGAGAAGTGGAGCTGTGTGAGCTGTGGACGGCAGAGTCGGAGAAGTGGAGCTGTGTGCGCTGTGGACGGCAGAGTCGGAGAAGTGGAGCTGTGTGCGCTGTGGACGGCAGAGTCGGAGAAGTGGAGCTGTGTGAGCTGTGGACGGCAGAGTCGGAGAAGTGGAGCTGTGTGCGCTGTGGACGGCAGAGTCGGAGAAGTGGAGCTGTGTGCGCTGTGGACGGCAGAGTCGGAGAAGTGGAGCTGTGTGAGCTGTGGACGGCAGAGTCGGAGAAGTGGAGCTGTGTGCGCTGTGGACGGCAGAGTCGGAGAAGTGGAGCTGTGTGCGCTGTGGACGGCAGAGTCGGAGAAGTGGAGCTGTGTGAGCTGTGGACGGCAGAGTCGGAGAAGTGGAGCTGTGTGCGCTGTGGACGGCAGAGTCGGAGAAGTGGAGCTGTGTGCGCTGTGGACGGCAGAGTCGGAGAAGTGGAGCTGTGTGAGCTGTGGACGGCAGAGTCGGAGAAGTGGAGCTGTGTGCGCTGTGGACGGCAGAGTCGGAGAAGTGGAGCTGTGTGCGCTGTGGACGGCAGAGTCGGAGAAGTGGAGCTGTGTGAGCTGTGGACGGCAGAGTCGGAGAAGTGGAGCTGTGTGCGCTGTGGACGGCAGAGTCGGAGAAGTGGAGCTGTGTGCGCTGTGGACGGCAGAGTCGGAGAAGTGGAGCTGTGTGAGCTGTGGACGGCAGAGTCGGAGAAGTGGAGCTGTGTGCGCTGTGGACGGCAGAGTCGGAGAAGTGGAGCTGTGTGCGCTGTGGACGGCAGAGTCGGAGAAGTGGAGCTGTGTGAGCTGTGGACGGCAGAGTCGGAGAAGTGGAGCTGTGTGCGCTGTGGACGGCAGAGTCGGAGAAGTGGAGCTGTGTGCGCTGTGGACGGCAGAGTCGGAGAAGTGGAGCTGTGTGAGCTGTGGACGGCAGAGTCGGAGAAGTGGAGCTGTGTGCGCTGTGGACGGCAGAGTCGGAGAAGTGGAGCTGTGTGCGCTGTGGACGGCAGAGTCGGAGAAGTGGAGCTGTGTGAGCTGTGGACGGCAGAGTCGGAGAAGTGGAGCTGTGTGCGCTGTGGACGGCAGAGTCGGAGAAGTGGAGCTGTGTGCGCTGTGGACGGCAGAGTCGGAGAAGTGGAGCTGTGTGAGCTGTGGACGGCAGAGTCGGAGAAGTGGAGCTGTGTGCGCTGTGGACGGCAGAGTCGGAGAAGTGGAGCTGTGTGCGCTGTGGACGGCAGAGTCGGAGAAGTGGAGCTGTGTGAGCTGTGGACGGCAGAGTCGGAGAAGTGGAGCTGTGTGCGCTGTGGACGGCAGAGTCGGAGAAGTGGAGCTGTGTGCGCTGTGGACGGCAGAGTCGGAGAAGTGGAGCTGTGTGAGCTGTGGACGGCAGAGTCGGAGAAGTGGAGCTGTGTGCGCTGTGGACGGCAGAGTCGGAGAAGTGGAGCTGTGTGCGCTGTGGACGGCAGAGTCGGAGAAGTGGAGCTGTGTGAGCTGTGGACGGCAGAGTCGGAGAAGTGGAGCTGTGTGAGCTGTGGACGGCAGAGTCGGAGAAGTGGAGCTGTGTGCGCTGTGGACGGCAGAGTCGGAGAAGTGGAGCTGTGTGTGCTGTGGACGGCAGAGTCAGAGAAGTGGAGCTGCCAAAACCCTTTGGAGCCCAGAAGATTGTGAGTGAATCTCAGATGTCCAGCCTTGGGATACTTGCTGGATTAAGGTTTTGCTTAAGTGCTCCTGATTCTTCCTTTTGGAATAACATGGCTTAACTTGTTTTTAATTTTGCAGGAACCCACAGTTGAGAGACTTTTAAAAGAAACTTTGAACTTTTTAAGTGTTTGAGTTTTTTTTTTAAGGACTGTGGGACTTTTAAGGTTGTACTGTTTTCTGTTGTGATATTATCATACTTTACAGATAAGAAATGGAAAGCTTATGGTTTAATATTGTTTGTGTGTCAAGTTGACAAGGGGTCAGTCGCGCTGGATTGCTTTAGTGTCAGCCTGTCACCCCTGGGTTGAGGGAGACTCAACTGGGGAATTGCCTCCATTGGACTGGCCTATGGCCATGTCTGTGGAGTATTTTCTTGATTATTGAATGATGTGGGAGGGCCCAGCCCACTGTGGGCAGTGCCACCCCTAGGCAGGTTGTTGTGTATTGTATAAGAAAACAGGCTGGGCATGGGCCAGGGGAGTAAGCCAGTAAGCAGTGTTCCTCCATGGCCTGTGCTTCAGCTCCTGCCTCCAGGTTCCTGCCTTGGGCTCCCTAAGTGATGAACTGTGACTTGGGAGATGAAGGATGAATAAACCCTTTCTTCCTCAAGTTGGTATTGGTCAGAGTATTTTGTCACAGCAATTGAAGGCAGACCAGAACAGAAATTGGTATTAAAAGAAAAGGCATTCTAGAGGTTACTCCACTCCTGTGAGGGTGACACAGCACCAAAGGCAGGAGGAAAGAACAAGAAGAGATGAGGGGTGTGCTGCTTTCCAGCTCTAGCCGAGGGGTCTTCAAGGCTGAGACCCATGACCTGGTGTCAAGGAAGCATAAGTGACCTGACTGCAGGGTCACGGGAAGCAGCATCAGTTAAACAAGTGCAAATGTTACATTACACCAAATCCAGGGCCCTCCCCATCGATTATGCAGAAAAGACATTTGACCTTGCAAGCCGCATCTCCCTTGAGCACGCTAACACAGCAGGACAGGAAGGGCAGATGAGAGCCAGGTCTGGACTTGACGCTTCCTCTCCTGCAGACTCTGCCGCTGCTTGCTGCCTACTAATCTTCAGTCACATCCTCAGCCCAGGTCGCACTGGGGATCGCTGCACATCAGACTGTGGACGCCAGGGCCCTGTTTCCACTCCCTACCTGTTCCCAGCCTGACACACACTCACTTCTCCAGGACTCAGCCCTCCCTGGGGGACCTGGTGCCTGACGTGTCAGTGTCACCCACACTATTTGCTCACTCTCCTCTCTCCTCAGATCCTTTAAATCATTTTCTTTCCATTTTAGCCATGGGAAAGAAAAGTGAAGTCTCTGGATCTGTTCCCGCCCTCTCCACGTCTGGATCCACCTTGCAGGCTGGGAACCCGATGGATGGTCACTCACCTCATCCTGACCTAGGCTGGGACCTGCTCAAGTCCCACCCCGACCTGTGTGCTGGCTTCCTCCCTACACCTCCAAAGTGACCTCGCCTGACCCTAGGTCCCCGCCAGCTGCCAACCCTGCTCTGAGCATCTCCATCTCCATCTGCTACAAGTCCTCCAAGTGATCTAGCAATGAGGAAGGGGCCTTTCCTCTAGCAACTTCTGCTAAAAAGAAGTCCGAAGCATTGTATTTCCCTCTGACCTATCAATGGGAAGGACAAAGTTCTAGACAGAACCCGACTGCCCAAGGACCAGGCCCAACCAAAGAGGGAGGTGGGGCCAGGCTCTCTCACGTGCATGCTGGCTGAGAGTAATGGTGAGAGGAGCCTGAAGACACATCAGCCTACAAGTGTGTGTATAGCAGGACCATGTGCACATGTTTGTGGAGACTCCCAGCACACATACCTGTACACGGACACACACTAAAGGCTAGTCCGTGCCAGGAGCTCCTGACAGATCAGGCTGCCTGACCTTGCTTTCTTCAGTATAAGTAGAGAGGGCTGACTTCCTGTGGGTGACTTCCCCACCGGCTTGTCATAGTCCTACAGAGACGCCAACCCTCAAGTTCCTATGGGACCCTCCTGCCTCCCTTCCAGCTCATAGTTTATCCTACAGCCCCTCGGTCTGCTGAGCCAGAGGTGAGGAAAGACCCAGGACTTGGGCAAGAGTAGGAACTTTGAATCAGGGAGGCATGGTTTGAAGCCAGGTCCTTACAGGTGACCTCACTGAACCTCACTTTCTCCAGATTAAAGGACTTAAAACATACTGAGGAAAGGGACCGTGAAGATTTTAAAGAAGATGTGTGGAAAATGCAGTCCAGTGTAGAGTACAAAGTAGTAGCATCTACAAGCCCAAGCAAGCAGTGTCCTTCTCTGGCTCAGTGACTCACCTGGGGTCTCAGATTGGGGGACTGGAAGATTCCTTCCAGCGCTGACAGAACAAGACAGCCCCCATGCCATTTCCCAGCCCCCATTCAGCTGTTTGGTATCCTCGCCCCCATGGTACGTGAGACTGAGGTACAGAGGGACTCACAGCTCCAGGGTCACACAACAGAAAGGAGTCAAAGCTCTGGCCTTTAACACCTGTCTACACTACCTGTGCCCAAGTCCTGTGTCCTTATTTGTTTGTTTTTTGTTTTTTTGGTCTTTTCAAGACAGGGTCTCCCTGTAGCCCCAGCTGTCCTGGAACTCACTGTGTAGACCAGGCTGGCCTTGAACTCACAAAGATCCGCCTGCCTCTGCCTCCCAAGTGCTAGGATTAAAGGCGTGAACCACCACACCCGGCATCCTGTGTCCTTATATCCTGAGCAAAGACACATTGCTCACCCTGTCTATCAGCATTCCTGTTCCTGGCCTAAGAAAATGGTCTCTGTATTCTCCTGTGATCATAACTGTGTCCCAGTGCTGTGGGTTTTGTCTTCAAACCTCACAGGAGAATCTGTATCTTCCTGGCCAAACAGAAGGGGTGTCCGTTCCTGTGCATGTGGACACAGAACGACGCACGCCTCAGGGCTGGCAGGCAGTTCTTTATTTGGATTTGGTGGCCTTCCCTAGTGACAGAACTCTGAAGAAAACACTCTCTTTTTACAGCTGCCTGGGGTGGAGACCCCTGCCTGGCTCTGCCCACAGAGCACAGCACTCTAAACTTACCAGCAATCAGTGGTTACAGAATTACTGGACATAATAGCAAAATTATTCCTAAAACCTCACAGCTCATTTTGAAGAAGTCTTCCAGGTTTGCCAAGAACATGGCAACTGCCCAAAGCTGTCCCACACTGGTCCCAAAGTCTTTACTGCCTATATGTCCTAAGGGTGCAGCACACGTTTGTCCCCATTCGCCAACCTGGCACAGGCTCTGATACTCTCTTTCTAACCCCCAGGAGACACCAAGGTGTCACTGTGCAGTGACCAGCAAGACGTCTCGCCTCCCTGAGCTTTACTCTCATCACCCATCAATAATAGTTGGCTCCAGCTGGTCATGGTGGTGCACAGGAGGCAGAGGCAGGCGGATCTTTGTGAGTTCAAGGCCAGTCTGGTCTACAGAGTGAGTTCCAGGACAGCTGGGGCTGTGAGGAGACCCTGTCTGGAAAAGACACACACACACACACACACACACACACACACACACAAAGTTGGCTCCAGCGGAAAGACCTCAAACATTTCACTAGAATCCTAAAAGGTTTGTATAAAAAACAAATTAAAAAATAAACAAAAAATAAAAAGCTGGGTTGGTGGTGCATGCCTTTAATCCCAGCACTCAAGAGGCAAAGGCAGGCAGATCTCTGTGAGTTCAAGGCCAGCTTGGTCTGCAGAGCGAGCTCCAGGCCAGCTGGGACTAAAGGGAGACCCTGTCTCAAAAAATACCAAAAAAAAAAATAAATAAAGTCAAAATCAAGTTATAAATTTTAGACAGGGTTGGATGATGGGAACTGCACCCAGCCACACAATATCACACCCCTCTCCAATTCCCCATGAGCTCCTTAGAACCTCAGGAGTTACATGAGTCCAGATTCCATTACCCACTGGAGAGGAAGGGAAGGAGGCAGAAAGGAACAGGGAGACAGATATAGAGGGGCAGCTGGACACTGTTGGCCTATGTGGAGCAGGGCTGATGTCCCCTCTGGGCAAGCCCCTCAGGCCCATTATCTCAGCCTGGGACAAAGAGGCTTAGTGGAGAATCCCATTGTGGGGCCTCTGTGTGGAGATCTCATTAATCTGTTCACCGAGGCTCCCACAGGCCTTTTGTCACAGGCTTTTTGTCTGCTGCTTACAACTGGTGCCCTGGGGGGTCTGCAGCCCCTGGCAAAGCTTGAGTGGGCCTTGCCCCTCCTCTGGACCCTGCTTCTCATGCCAACCCCCACCTATTGAAAGAGGAGAGAGACTGCACATCCCTCACAGCCACCACACAGAAACCACTTCCCCTAGCATAAAAGCAGGAGCCTCAGGCTTGAGACTTGGCACGCAGCCTGGCGCGGATGGGGCTTTAGTGTATGTCTAGGAATTAGCAGAGGATGCCAACGAAGTAATTGTAGACACTTGCATGTGCCTTCAGGGTGCTAGGCACCATGTGCCAGCTGGCAGAAAGACAGGATTAAGTCAAACTGACAAGTTTACAGACTTAATCAGTTAGCTAGGTATGGTCAGGAAGGGGGGGAGTCGTAAAGGAAGGAGAGAGAATAAGGGGCTATTGGCCAAGAAATAACGGAGTTAGGAGAAATAAAGAGCTATCATATAGTAATTGTGATGACTGTAATTAACAATACATTGTATACTTGAAAAGCGCTAAAAGACTTCAAGAGTTCTTACCACAAACAGCTGTGTGAGGTGATGCAGATGTTAACTAAAATATCCATTATTTTGCTGTTAATTTTTTTTGAGACATGGTCTCTCTGCAGCCCCAGCTATCCTAGAACTCACTTTGTAGACCAGGCTGGCCTTGAACTCACAGAGATCTGCCTGCATCTACCTCCCAAGTGCCGAGATTAAAGGTATGCGGCACCACGCCTGGCACTGTTGTCAATTTTAAAAAGTTTCGAAACCCCAAATTACTACTATTCTTAAGGCATAGACAACTTGCCTTTTTTAAGTCCTAATGGGGGAATCAAGGAATAATGGTTGATAGACTGGTTGGTTGTTTGAATGTCATATAGCTAGAAAAAGAAAGGGAGGGAGGATGGATGGATTGATGGCGGAGGCTCTGAAATGGGTCTGGGAAGAGCAGAGCCTTGAGACAGACGCCAGGTCCCAGATGAGAAAGGAAAGGAGCACGGATGAGCAGAGAGCACCGCCCACAGCAGTCTTGTCCTTTGCTCCCACGCCCCATCTAAGCAGACTTTTGCAGTTACAGCAGTCCCACAGTGTGACCTGCCTGCACTGGCTGTGACAAAGCACGTGTGCAAAGCTCGGAAGGAATAGGAGATGAGCCGGCCTCCCCTGATGCCCCAGCAGCAGTCCAGCAGAGGGGCAGGGGAAGAACACGGGCCTGAGGGAGTAGGCTGGGCAGTGGAATGGCCTGGACAGCGAAGTTCCTTGTTGAAGAGATTCTCCAGTTGCTTATCTCTGTGAACAACACAAGTCTCTCTGCTGAGAGGGACCAGCCCAAGAGTTTGAGGCACTTTTCCTCCCCATAAGAACCTAAGGGAACCACTTTCCCAAAGGAGAGCTAGGAAAATCCGCTCTGCCCAGGCAGATGTGCAGACAGGCCTTTGGCTCCTGTAGCACCACACACCCACCATGCCCCATGTTCACTAAGCTTTTCAGGTCCCTCACTGCCCATGCAAGCCCTGCTTCTTTCCTGCATCCTCTCCAGGCCCTCCATCTCTAACTAACCCCTTGTCTCCTAGGGGAGGTTGAATAAAGTCTTCCTGGCGGCAAGAACAGAAGGCGGATGGGCGGATGAGCAGTGTGTGGGCTTCCTCCGGGCAGATTTCCCTCTTAACACTCAATGGAATTGTCCCAGCTTCTCCCCTCTCCTGCAGGGCCAATTTCCCCCTCTCCACTGCATCCTCATCAGCCCACAATATGCTGTGATTTTTGCCACCATAGGGGGGAAGCCTGGAATAATCTCCTGGTCTCTGACTTCATCCTCTGCCTGCTTTTTTTTTTTTTTTTGTCTTTTTGAGACAGTCTCCCTGTAGTCCCAGCTGCCCTGGAACTCACTCTGTAGACCAGGCTGGCCTTGAACTCACAAAGATCCTCCTGTCTCTGCGTCCCCAGTGCTAAGATTAAAGGCGTGCGCCACCAGGCCCGGCTGCCCTGCCTGCTTTTTAAACCTCCTCAAAACCAACAGCTTAAAAGTTCCCTATATTGGGCTGGAGAGATGGCCTAGTGGTTAAGAGCACCGACTGCTCTTGCAGAGGACCCGGGTTCAATCCCCAGCACCCACATGGTGGCTGAGAACCATCTGTAACTCCAATTCCAGGAGAATTCCAGTTCTAGGGGAGTCTGACACCCTCTTCTGACTTCCGCGGCATTGCACGACACGGGTGCGCAAACCTACATGTGGACAATACATTCATACACATAAAAAATAAATAACATTTAAAAAAAAAATAAAACTGTTTAAAAAAGTTGCCATATATTACCATTTCTGTATAAGTTCCGTGCGCTAACCAGCCAGCCGCACCACCGGCGTTCCATATTACCATTTCTGTATAAATTCCGTGCGCTAACCAGCCAGCCGCACCACCGGCGTTCCATATTACCATTTCTGTACAAGTTCCGTGCGCTAACCAGCCAGCCGCACCACCAGCGTTCCATATTACCATTTCTGACCCCTCTCACTTTATCTTAAGCATGGTCCAAGCAGGTGCTCAGGCCCAGCACTCCAGCACCCACACCCTCATCCTTCCCACATACTCTCTGCCTCACTGGCTGCGCTCCATGCCTCTAGCCGGCCTCTGTACCTTGAAGGCCTGGTCCTCAGCTTCTGTTACCGCAAAGGTCTTTGGGTGATTGTGTCCAGGCTTGGAACTTTGGCCATCATCTGTGTACAAACATCACCTCGACAGGGTCCTGCAGCCCCCGTTTCTGAGTGCACCTCCATGGCCGGCAGATGCAAGCTTCTTCCTGATGCTTCCTCTCCAGCAGTTAATTGTCACAATGAAAAAGTCTCAAAATCAAAGCTGGGAATGGCAGGGCATGCCTGTAATATCAGCACTTGGGACCTGAAAGCAGGGGGGTCAGGAGTTCAAGGTCGTCCTCGGGTACATCCTTAGGTTGAGGTCAGCCTGAATAAGACCGTGTCTTAAAACACCAAAGCAAAAACAAAAGCATGTCCCCAAGTCGCCCCACCCTGCTCACCCCCGGCAGACGTCGTGGGGTCGTCACTCACTCCTTCTCATTCATCCCTTCTGATTCAGGCAGACGTCGTGGGGTCGTCACTCACTCCTTCTCATTCATCCCTTCTGATTCAGGCAGACGTCGTGGGGTCGTCACTCACTCCTTCTCATTCATCCCTTCTGATTCAGGCAGACGTCGTGGGGTCGTCACTCACTCCTTCTCAGGGCCAACAAATCAATTGGCACTGACTTCAAAATAATTCCAAACAAAAGCCCTTGCAGCACTCCATGGACGTCTCTCTCATCCCCCCCTCCCACAGTTACTGGACTGTCTTCGGTTCCCAACACAGCAGCCCTCGAAACCGCCTGATTTTATCATTCTTCCTTAAAAACTTCTTTTTCTTATTTTTGGTGTGTGTATGTTGTGTACATGTTCCTGTGGATGTGAGCATGTGTGCGAGTACATGCAGAGGCCAGAAGTTGACACTAGCTGTCCTCTACCTTGGTTTTTGAGACAGGATCTCTCCCGGAGCCTGAAACTCATTGGCTAGCTAACCAAAGAGCTCAAGGGCTCCACCTGTCTCGCCCCCCCACCCCCTTGCTGGGATTACAGACTACATTGTGGCTTTTACACAAATACTTGGGAATCAAACTCAGGTCCTCAGGATTGCATGACTGATTCATTGCTTCAACCTCTCTACCCAGAAGTTTTGATGGCTTCCATCCCTCTCAGATTAAAACCCGAAGGCCTTACTGTGGGTGAGCGGCCCTACCAGATGTTTGCCCGTTAGCTCCCACCCCATCTGCCATCGTTGTCACCACCACTGTGCCAGAAGCACTCTCATGGATGTAGCAGCAGGGGGCCCAGTGGTCACCTCACTTCATATACTGTCCCTCAACCTGATGTTCTTCCTATATGACCTATTTGTTGCTTTCTTCTCTGAGCACCCTGTAAAAATCTCCCTGAGAACAGACACTTTGTTCCGGTCACGGTTCTATCCCAAGCCACTAAGACAGTGTCTGGCACAGAGTAAGTTCTTAATAGGATAGAAGGATAAATGGATGGATGGATAGATGGATGGATGGATGGATGGATGGATGGATGGATGGATAGATGGACGGACGGATGGACGGGCAAGGGGCTTGAAATTGTCTCTGTGTCCAAATAAAGAAATGGGGGTGACTTACTTTAAGACGGTAAAATGAGAAGCTAAAGAATTAGCTCAGGAATAGAGAAGTTACTTCGTCTCTGAGAACACCTGAGGAAAGTGTTGCCACTGACCTGCCTGGAGCCCAGAGGCCTTCACCCTGGTCTCTGGACCCACCTGGCCCCCTTCTTCTTTTCCCTCTGCTACCCTTCCTGCAAGCTTCTGAGAGAGGACAAAGGGGGCGATGGAATTCCTATCAAAGGCCATGGACACATGGTAAAGAGATCAGGGCCCTTGGGACCCTGCTTCCTGGAGTAGTGAGACCTCCCCGCCAGCCTGGCTCCTCTCCAGGGTGGGAGTGGGGGTGGGTACTAGCCCTGGCCTCCTCATATGTCAAATGCCAAACAGCAGGAGGTCGGCCTGAGCAAAGCTGACCAAGTGGCCCCCATCTGGGCCGTGTGTGCACACACACACATGCACACACACGCACTTGGGGGAGGGGCAGCAAAGAGATCCCTGGCTGTGTCTGCCCGCGGTCAGGGCCACAGCCAAGCTGTGACCATCTGTTGTGGTGTTGAGAGGCCAGGCCAGGAGCTGGCACCCTTGACAAGTAGGACTTCCCTTTCCCCAGCCTTCTAGGGTTTGCGAAAACTTTCACAGCTGGCATTGGGCTTCCTCCTCACTGCCCTGACAGGCACCGCTCCTCCCAACTCACAGAGGTGGAAATAGAGGCTGCTGAGGGCTAGGGATTCTGCCACAACAGGAACAGCTGCCAAGAGCAGAGGGGGACTGAGCCTGTGCCTCGGGCCCCCCCTCCGTGCCCCAGCCTTGGTCCAAGTGGTCTTGCTCACAATCAAAATGAACAGGTCTCCAGAAATAGGCCCCAAGGCCCAGCCACCTGCCCATGCCCTGGCTGCTGCTCTGCGCCAGCCTGACGTCATCTCTCCCCCTCCCCTAGGAAGGCTTCTTGGACTGGTATCTCCATGGAAGTTCCTATAGTCTAGATATACACAGTCACTCCTTTCCTACTATGATTGTCCAACCTGTGGTCATAAAAGTCACTTGATGACAGCTCAGCCACCATAGGCACAGGCAGTCTTTAGGCACAGAGAACACACACAGCTTTTCCATGCAGCCTGACAGACTACAGAAGGAGTAGGATGTGACAGGAAGGTCCTGAGTAAGCCACGCAGCCAGGATGGAGAAGCAATGCCATCTGCCCCCAAGCATTTCACTTAAAGCCCCATGCATAGCCTCTAATCCCACACTGTCCAAACCTCAGCCCCCAGCCCTAGGTTTATACTTAATCCATTAAAAATTAATAAAATTCAATCTAGTTCCTCAACAGCATTGACCACATTCCAGGACTCAAAAGCTATGTGTGGTGGTGACTCCATGTTGGGCATCACCATGGAAAGTTCTGGATGGGGCTGCTCTGATAGTCATTAGGGCTCTGCTGTGTAGCAAGCTGACTCCTGTAGGACACCTCCAGCTTTGGAAGCCTGGTGACAGCTCCCGAGGCCTCGGATGGCCTTCCTCAGGATGCAGACAGCGTCTTTGGCTTCCCTGGGGGTTTCAAAGCCACTCTGGGCTCCAGCTTCCCTGAAATGATCTCAGCCTCACTGGGCTCACCCCCTCCCCCAGCCCAGCCCGTCTGGCCTGCCTAGAGAGAGGAGGGGCAGGCCGAAGAGCAGGGGACAAGGTAGGACAGGGCAGTTTGTCATCTGGCCCTGAGCTGGCCGTGCCTCCCTCCCCCATCAGCTGCTCAGCACCCCTCCCCCACCCTGCCCACCATCCTCATCCTCTCTTCAAATCCCAAGGACAGATGGGGGCCGGGCCGGGAGAGGGGGAGAAATGTGACACAGTGAAAGCACTGTCAAATGGCAGCAGAGTCTGGGGGTCACAGCTGTGTCCCCTGAGGCCTGGACAGTCCTTCATGTCCAGCCTTGATGTCTGGCCAGGCCTGAGACGAAGTGACTCTCAAGCGAGGCTGGGAGGGTGGAGACAATGGCGAATCAGTGGAAGCTGCAGGAATCCGTACGTGCCGGGTTATTTCAGAAGATAACCAAGTTAAAACCGGCAGCTTGGTGACCCACCCACTTGGCACACATTCACTGAGCCTGACCAGGTAGAGACGATAGACAGGTGGGCTCCCTCACCAGCTGGCCCAGGTAGGGGCATGGCATGTTCTGAGCTTAATCCTCATTCCAGGCTAGCTAAAGATCCTTTGTCTCTGCCCAGTGGTCTGAACAGGGTGGACAACTCCCCCCCCCCCCAACATCCCCTCCCTTAAACAGGCATGCATGCATGCATGCATGCAAGTAAACACACACACACACACACACAAACACACACATACACACAAACTCCCAGCTGCTGCTACAAACCCCCTCCCATAATTCCTGGCCAATCACAGCACTGAAGAGTAAGTCCCACTGTCCAGTGGCCCCCAGGGAGTGTATTAGCACATTTGAACCGCTCAACCTTACACTGACAAAGCCTGGGGCCCCGGGAGGAGGCACAGCGGGAGGGTGGGGCCTGTGGGGAGCCGGCCTTCCGTCCACCTCCCAGGAAGAAGCTCCACATTCTGGGGCCCAGAGGAATTTGGGGGCTCCAGCTCCAGCAGTGAATAAGCAATCCATAAAATCCCGATTTACACACTCACTGATCAAACGGCCCATCTACTACCCCAGGAGGCTGGAGTGGCTCCCAGTCCTCCCCTCCCCCAACCTGCTCTCAAAGAAGGTGGTAAGAAGCTGGAGGCCGGACACAGGCCCCCAACACTGAGCAGAGTCAGCTCTACCCCAAGGGCTCAGGCCCTGGGATCCAGCTGCCTTTGGGGACTCCTCTGCTAGGCCCCAGCAACCTTTGTCCACCTCAGTGAATCACAGCCTTTTTCTCTGGTGCTGCCCCCGGGCTGCCAGGCCTGCCTTAATCACTTTTCCAGCTCGAAGCCTTTCTCTTTCCTCCCACCCCCTTTCCCATCAGCCTCACTCAGCTCTCCTGTGAGCCGTCTCCTAAGGCTGCTCTTGTTGAGGGACGTAGGAAGCCCTGTCCTCCCACCACCCCATCTTGCCCCCAAGGTAGGACAATACCCAAGGACACAGAGCTGTCAGTCAGGCCTGCTGGAGATGGGGTCCACCAGTCAGCTCCCTGTGAAGCGAAGGAGGGCGAGCCAGTCTAGTCAGCCCCCTTGTTTCTCTCCCAAAGAAAACACAAATTCTTCTGGGCATGGGGCGCACACCCTTAATCTCAGCACTCGGGAGGCAGAGGCAGGAAGATCTTTGTGAGTTCAAGGCCAGCCTGGTCTACAGAGTGAGTTCCAGGACAGCTGGGGCTACAAGGAGACCCTGTCTCAAAAAGACAAAAAAAAAAAAAAAGAGGGCTGGAGAGATGGCTCAGCACTCAAGAACACTGGCTGTTCTTGCAGAAGACCCGGTTTGATTTCTAGCACACACATGGTGGTGAACAACCATAATTGTAGTTCCACAGTAGCCCAACACCATCTTTTGACCTTTGAGGGCACATTACACAACATGGGTGCACCTCCTTACTTGCAGGCAATAAACTCATATACATAAAATAAAAATAAAATAATAAAAGAAAAAAAAAAAGAAAAGTAAATCCTTGGGGCATGGTGGAGTCTTTAATTACAGCACCTGGGAGGCAGAGGTAAGGGCTCTCGATGAGATTGAGGCCAGCCTGGTCTGCATAGTGAGTTCCAGGCCAGCTGGGGCTACAGACAGACCTAAAGTCGTACCAGATTAGACCAAGGCAGGTCAGGGACAAAGCTACTCTTGGGCCCTGGTGAAGGGGCAGAAAGGACTTACTAGAGGCCAGGTGGGCAGGTCCCCACCCTCACCCTCATCCAGTCTGAAGAACAGATGGGGCATCAGAGATCATGGGGCACTCGGTGAAGCTTGCTCTCCACTTCAGGATGACTGTGGTATGAGCCCATTCCACAGCAAGACACCCTCCTTCCCCTTCTCAGACCTCCCCACCTTCACCGAATGCTCTCAGAATCTCCACCCATCGTGGACCTGAGCAAGGCAGGTATTTGAAGGTCAGCCCAAGGACTGACCAGGGCTGAGGGTCTCTGAGCTCATCCTGGTGAGCCTTCTGGCTAGGTCACAGCCCTTCTCCTGCCCATAGCTCGTCTATTGCGAACACGGCCATGGAATCAGCCCGAGGTGATGTACACACATCCGGATCTCTGATCACCCTGCAGTGTGAAAGATCTACTCACAGAATGCCTAAGCACCCCCTGCCCCCACCAAGGAAAAGTGACCTCTTCAAGGCTGGCTGGTGGGGACCAGCGCTCAGCAGGCAGGAGGCAGGGCAGATACAGGTTCCAGCTGGGCTCCTCAGAGACCAGATCTGTGCTCCGGCCTGGAAAAGCCCCGAAAACGGCTCCCCAGGCTGTCCCAGCAGCCCTGGGCCCTCTCATCGTTGTCCTGGGACATCTCTTACCAGTTTCTCTGCCTGTGAGCCTTCATGATGCCCTTACTGTCACCGAGAAACTGCCCAGGCAAGATTCTGTGTCTGTGCTTCAGGTCTCTCTTGAGAGCCCAGTGGCCAGATCTGACTCACCCTGAGCTCCATTTCTCACGGTCCCTGGGACCTGACAATCCAGGAATCCAGGTAAGGATCTAGAGGATCCCCCCAGGGATCCAGAGATCTTGGACGCTGCACGACCCAGAAAACTGCTTCACCTTCTTCCTCTAGGATTCATCTATCCACCTAGGCTGGAACCCCCTGACCCTGTCGTTACCTCTGGCAGCCACTGACCATCTAATGGGTCACCGGGTCCCACTGACATTCTCTGAACAGGTCCCCACATCTGGCTTCACATGTCAGCCCTACTGTCTGCTCCCTGCCTTCCTGCCCAGCTGTCAGGGGGGTCCCTAGTCCAACCCAGAGAGCCAACCCCATGAGAGGCAGGCCCTTAAGAATGGACCTGGACAGAGATTAGTCTGCCCTTCTGTCCAGCCTCAGACCTTGTTGTCCTGGCCCCTCCACCCTCAGCAGTGTATTCTCTGGGCCATCTGTGCTTGCTCTGTCTGGATCCTCTGCCCTAAACACCTCCCATGCTCTGCACTGGGGAACTACACTTTGACTGTGAGGCCATTCTTGACTCCCTGCACTTCCGTCCTGCAGCTCAAATGCCTTATTGACAGTTGCTATCATTGTTTTTTTTTTATTTCTGTATGTGTATGAATGTACTGTCTGCATACAGATCTGTGCACCCATGTCATGCAATGCCACGGAGGTTAGAAGAGGGTGTCGGATTCCCCTGGAACTGGAGTTCTCCTGGAATTGGAGTCCCAGACGGTTCTCAGCCGCCATGTGGGTGCTGGGGATCGAACCCAGGTCCTCTGTAAGAGCGGTCGGTGCTCCCAACTGCTAGGCCATCTCTCCGGCCCGAATTGCTATCATTTGTTAAGCTGAGTCCTACCCCCTGATCACAAACCTGGCCTGAGAATCTCTGCAGAGAAAGCTGTTCTGGCCCAGCACCCCTTGCTGCCCTCTCCCACATTCACCCCAAACCATTCCCTCTCTTACCACCTCCCCTCCTATAACTAGGATGGAAAGACCAGGGCCTTAGAGTAAAGAGCTAGTCGATACTGCTTTATAATGATAGTTCCTGTTTCAGTACAGTTGGCCTTCTGGATCTGCAGGTTGTACATCTTTAGGTTCAAGAAATTGTCCAACGAAAACATTCCAGGGGCTGGAGAGATGGCTCAATGGTTAGGAGCGCTGGTTACTCTTGCAGCAGACCTAGGTTCAGTTCCCAGCATCCACATGGCAGCAAACAACCATCCATACCTCCAGTTCCAGGGGATCTAACGCCCTCTTCTGGCCTCCACAGGCATTGCATATACACGGTACACTTACATACATGCACACAAAACACCCATACACATAAAATAAAAATAATTGTTTAATTCCAGAAAAAAACTGCATCAGAATTTAAACTTGGTGCAGCCATCTCTTGTCATTATTCTTTAAACAGTATGTCAGAAAAACTATCAGCACAGGATCTACTCTGTCTGTAGTAGGAATTATACCTAGGTATTAACTATTAGGTATCACAGCAATAAAGACAGCAGATATAGACAGGAAGATGTGCGTAGACTATGCAAACACTAAGCCCTCTATATATGCAACTTGAACAGCCTTAAACTTTGGTATCCATGGGGCTCCTAGAACCAATTGCAGATGTTTGTTTGTTTGTTTGTTTGATTGCTGGATATTAAATCCAAGGCAAGCCCATGATCTACACTGAACTATACCTCCAGCCCCTGCAATTACTTTTTAGGAGAGACTATTTCATTTTTCAGTGTAGTCACAGACTTGTAGTTGAATCCTGTGCCCACCCCACCTGGAATCTGCTCTCCTGTGGGACTCAGCATCTGTCCCTTCCTGTGGAAGCAGCAACAGAAGATGTTGGGGATTCAATACCCACAGGACAGACAGAAGCAGTCAGGAAAAGGAGCTGTCACTTGCTGCTCTGCCCCATCGGGAGCTGCTATTCCCTGGGGCTGGGCAACATCATAGCAGAACCTGTCTCTTTGTGGGTCTATACCTAGGGCTCGTCTTCCTTCAGGATTTGGCCCTCGTGGGCAGGAGACAGGGAACTGGTCAAGGCTCTTGGCCAGATGTAAGCCATATGTCCTTCTTGCAGCTGAAGAATCTGTGGTCATTTTCAAAACTACACTTTTGGTTCATAAATAAAAATGTACCAGTCAACAAAGGAAAAGAGTAACATTGGAAAACAGTTCTATCCATGAACTCTTCAGATGTCCTGGGACATAAGTCTCAGGCCAGGAGCCCAGAGTCTCCTCTAAGACCCCCTGCTTCCTGTCCACCCAGACAGGCCTAAGATCTAGTTGCCCTGAGTCAGTTTGGGTGGCCTGTGGCCTCCAAAAGGGTTAAATTTGAAGTCTGAGTGATTCTATTTCCCTGGTCCCAAATGTGTCCCTCTCCCTGTGTGTAGGTGAGAGACAGACACGGCCCCACAGCATTGGGAGACCAAAGGTGAGGAAACAGGCCTGGGCAGCTCACCCAGGCCTCCCCAGGCATCAGCCTTCTCAGCCTCCTCCCAGCCCTGGGGTGCTGAGATGCGTCACTCAGCTATGCAGCCTGGCCGGTCCGCCTGGGCGTGGAGTGGGCAGGACAGTCCTCAAGGGGGTGGCTCCCACAACTGCAGGGCCACAGGAACAGAGACACCAGGAGAGACTGGGAGGAGGTTGCTAAGCAATGACTACACAGCCACCTCCAGCATAAGACTCAACACTTCTTCCCACAGCCAGGATGAGACACAACACTTCCCACTTGCCAGTCATTTAACCCTAGAGAGTCCAAGGACAGCGAGTGCTCCCATATGACAGATGGGGAGCCTAAAGCAGAATTCCCTTGTCTAAGTCACTAAGCTAGAACAGAGTGCCCACGTGGATATCATTCTATTTAACAGCTAAGAAGATGGGGGCACCGCTTGATTCCCGCCCTCCTAATCAGTCTTCCTGGAACTGCCTCCCACCCTTACTTAGCTCAAGGCCAGAGCTCAGCACCCTTAGAGCTGCTCCCCTGGGACCAAGCAAGGCCAAGTCTAAGGGGCTCTGGCCTTAGTACTGACCCTAGATAGTGGTTAGAGTCACTGTCACACTCTGAGAAAAGTGACCACCACTCCTCACCCCTTCAAAAGTAGCCAAAGCTCCATGAAAGATTTCTGACTTCCTAGAGAGCAAATCTGTGTTCTAGAAGCTCTTGAGGTGCCATGCTCCCGATCAGCAGGGATACTGGGCATCTAAGCCAGGCTTTCTGCTGGGCTCTACACTCCTCTGAGTGGCTCTCCACATCCCCACACGGGCGGGTGCCTGCCTGCTAGACACTCACTGAGTCCCAAGTTGAACTCCTTTCCTCCAACCCCAATACCCCATTGACACAGCTCCATCTTTCTCGGTAAGAGGCTAAGTTTCCACCCCCCAAAACTGGTGCCTGAAGAGAGTGCTACAGTAGGGAAACAGGAAATAGAAGAAAGCCCCCCACCCCCCAACACTGCCTGGAAAGGAAGCTGTCCTAGAGGAAGGCCAATGCTGTAAATTTTAATGTTCCTGATAAAACTCATGCTAAAGCCAGATACCATGGCTTATACCTATAATCCCAGACTTGGGAGACTGAGGAGGGAGGATTACTTCAAAATTAAACTCACCCTG
Source organism: Rhizomys pruinosus (assembly GCA_009823505.1). NCBI lineage: Eukaryota > Metazoa > Chordata > Mammalia > Rodentia > Spalacidae > Rhizomys > Rhizomys pruinosus. The sequence continues at coordinate 602,906 of VZQC01014113.1, read as the reverse complement.
GGCTACACAGTGAGCTCTGGGTTGGCCTAGGCCACAGAGTAAGACCCTGTCTCAAAACATAATGAATAGAAGAGAAGAGAAGAGAAGAGAAGAGAAGACAAGACAAGACAAGAGAAGGGAAGAGAAGAGAAGAGAAAAGAAAAACAGAGAGAGAATCATTGTAACAGGATTAAGATGTGAGAACTCTAAGGGGTGGTTGGACCATTCCTCATGAATGGATCTGTGTCTGGCAGGAACATGGCTGAGTGGTAGAGTGCTTGCCTAACATGCCTAAGGTCTTGGAAGTCCCAGCACTAGTTCCCATACCAAAAAAAGAGAGAGAGAGAAAAAAGGAATGGATATATAGCACCATCCGAGTGGGCAGTTATCACAGAAGTCGTACTGGGATGTGTTGGGCCTGTTTCCTTCATCTCAGCCTAATGCTCATGTGTCCCTCTGACATGTTATCATGTTATAGCCAGTAAAAAAAAGGCCCCTGCAAGGTCAGCCTTATGCACTTAGACTTCCCAGGTCCCAAAATCATGGGCCAAATAAACTTGTAAATTAACTGGCCTCTAGTAATTTAGAAGAACAGAAAACAGAATAAGGCATCCAGCTACCATGAGCCACTGTATCCCCGAGGAGCTAGACAGGAGAAGAGATTTTTTCCAGGTGTTCAGAGTCCCTGCAGGGCTCATCTGCAGGCTAGGCAGGGACAGGGCCACAGAATGCAAGGCGTGGGGTTGAGAGGTATGCTGCAAGTGTAACCACCACTTTCCTTTCCCCAGTGACTTCAAGGCAACAAACACCTCCCTAGACGCTTAAGCATCCAAGGGTCAAACAGGACTATGAGCTGTAGGCAGACTATCCCTAGGCAATGACCCTTGTCCCAGTTGCCTGCTGATTCCACTGATCCTGCCTCCCCAAGACAACCCCCTTCCCAGGTTCAGCTGGGCAAAGCTTGCTGTGGAGTAGCTGGCCTCCACTCACAGCCTGTCTAAGGCACCCTAACTCACGCTCAGCAGCCACTGCCCAGCTCACGGGTTCTTGGAGATTCCCTTCTACTCAGGAGAGTTGAGTCAGGAGCCTGTCCTTTTGCCTCTTTACTGGTTCCCCTGCATCTCGCAAATTTCTTGAAGGTAGCGCCACATCACCACATGGGGTGTCATGTCCCATGTGGTAGTGCACATGTTTAATCCCAGCAGGTAGCTCTCTACACATTTGAGGCCAGCTTGGTCTACATAGCAAGTTCCAGGCTGACTAGAGCTACGTAGTATAGTGAGATGCTATCTTAAAATACAGCCAAGCCCAGTGCCGGGAACGGGCTCCCTCTTTTGAAGCTGTTGACCAGGCAGTCCATAGACCCTCAAACAACACAGGCCATTGCCCCGGGTCTTGTTCACCCACCAGAACTTCAAGGTAAGACCCTACTGCTGAAGACATTACAGACACAAACTGTGAAACAAACAAGGAGAAAGAAATCAAGCTGGTGCTGACTTTATAAAGCCTCGACTCTGTCTAGTTTTCATCGTGCCAGAAGGTGCTATGAAAGCTAATGAGGAGAAAGTTTTGCATGACTCTTACCCAACTATGAGTTCTGCAAGCTACAACTACCCTGGAAGATAGGCCTACTTGTGCAATAATGGCATGAATGTCATATAAGTCACCAACTACTTTATTGAACTTAAGATCCACTTCATAGGATGGAGCTCAAACACTTATATCAGGTCTAGGAGCCTGAGGTTAGATAGCTCATAGGCCATGGAAGAAAGTCCAATACTATTATTCTGCTAAAATAGATAAAGTATTAAACTGATTTCTAGTGACTTATTGTTATACCCATAGATTAACGTGTCCCTCAATTCTCAGCAGAGATTCCTTATACAGAAGATGGTGATTAAGACAGAGAGCCATGGGCTGGAGAGATAGCCTAGTGGTTAAGAGCACCAACTGCTCTAGCAGAGAACCCGGGTTTGATCCCCAGCACCGGGAATCCGACACCCTCTTCTGACCTCTAAGGCATTGCACGACGTGGGTGCACAAACCTACATGCAGACAGTACATTCATACACAAAAAAAAAAAAAAAAGACAGAGAGACACAAGTGGTCAAAGTGCAGAGAATACGAGACTGCAGAGTACTTAATCCTGGATAGGACATCTGTATCGAACGTCTGCCTCCCAAGGCCCAAGGATCAGGATTGTAAGAAAGATACAAGGAGGTAGATGACCCCAGGGAAGCAGAGTTTTCTAGACAGTTGGTCAGTTATTGATATGAACTCATAGCAATGCTGACAACATGGGAAAGTCCCACATAAGCTCATCATACAAATTCCTAACACAGACTTAAGGAAGTGGGTAAGAAACCCCAACCTTATCTGAGAAAGTACTGGTAACCAATGACTGCTGCAAAGGGGAGATTCAGTCTCATTTAACAGTTCATAGGTTGACCAGATGCCAGTCTCTAGTCAATGAATCCACACTGAAGAGAATTTGGGAACACAGAACTGACTCTATAGGTATATATATGATGGGGAGAGGCAAGGGGCTATAGATATAGAATATAGAATGGGACCTAAATATGATCAAAGTGTCTGAAATTCACAACGAAGTTAAAAACAAATGTTTTTAGGGAGCTGGAGAGATGGCTCAGTGGTTAAGAGCACTGACTGCTCTTGCAGAGGACCTGGGTTTGATTCCTAGCACCCACATGGAGGCTAAGTACCATCTTAGGCTGCCCATGGTGGTGCATGCCTTTAATCATAGCACTTGGGAGGCAGAGGCAGGCAGATCTCTGAGTTCAAGGCCAGCCTGGTCTACATACCAAGCTCCAGGACAGCTGGGACTAAAGGGAGACCCTGTCTCAAAAAAAAAAAAAGTTTTTAAAATTAAAAAAATTTTTAAAAAGTAAAACAATGGGTGTTAAGTGAACAGCTTCTTAGACAAGGTGTAGCAGTCACCATTCATGCTAAGTGCCTATGGAAGGCAACACCTTCCATAGTAGCAGTGGGACATCCCACTGTGCTACTATGGGAGGATGAGGCTTAAGAGAGACTCCAAGGGTCAGCGAGAAGGCTCAGTGGGTAAAGGCACCTGCTGCCAGGTCTAATGACCTATGTTCAATCTCTGGAATGCACATGGAGGAAAGAAGCAATTTCTCCAAGTTGTCTTCTGACCTCACAGGCACACCAGGATACATATAAGTTAAATAATTAAATAATTAATTAAGAGAGTGACTTCATATATGAAATCCCAGTTGATCAGGGGGAGTCAGGGACCCTAGCTTCCACCCCCAGAGCATGGCTGAGATGCACCTTGCATAGCGCTGGACACTACAGTAGGCAAGTGTCCAGTCCAGAGTGCCAGAGACTGTAATGTAACTTCTTCGTGTCACTGATTAATCTCGTCATTAATCTGAGTGTAGCAAGCACTGAGGAGGACAGAGAAGACAGGCTTTGGTGCCCCCCACATTCCTTGAGGGACCCATGCTGGCTCTCCTACCTGCCTGCCTGCCTCCTGAGCTGTTCCCCGCTGCATTGGAGCAGCTTCAGGGACAGCGTGGCCAAGATCTGTGAGGACAGCACCTAATTGTGCCTCTTCTCCTTGCTCGTACCCTGGGAGTTGGCTGTCCAAAGTGCCTGGACTCCAAGTCACTGAGTGGGCTACTAGAACCTTGCCTATGTGCAGAAAAAAAGGACGAGGCTTCCTTCCTCAGCTTGCAAACTGAGATGAAAAGGAAGAGGTCACTTTTCCAGGGCCATACCTGATTTGTGCCAGGCAGAGATACTCTAGCTCAGGGCTTATCCTTGGACTAAAAAGACCAAAATAAATAAATAAATAAATAAATAAATAAATAAATAAATGGCAATAAAATAGCATTTGGGATGTGGTGGTAGAGCTCAGCGATAAAAGGGATGGCCTAGGATGTGAAAGACCCTGAGTTTAATACCCAGTACTGCAATAAATAAATTAAATAAAATAGGGTTGGGTCTGGGCTCAACTCTTCACTATGAACTCCTACTACCTCCTGCCACCAGCTGAATTCTAAAGCATTCCAAAGTTCAGAACTAAAGGAAAAGTCACCTAGGCATCCGGTGGCTCCAGTTCAGTTTTCTTAGTGTGTCAAGCCAGGAGAACACTGCCCTGACAGAAGACACAGCGCACGGTCTTCTCGCCTGTATATCTACAGACTTTCACATACCTGTTCGCTCAAGACTAGAACTTGGGTACCCCAATCTCTGCTCATTAAATCCTCCCTGTGATGTTTCTGCACAGGATACGATTCTTTTTTTTTTTTTTTTTATGTGTATGAGTGTACTGTCTGCATGTAGGTTTGTGCACCCATGTCGTGCAATGCCGAGGAGGTCAGAGGGGGGTGTCAGATTCCCCTGAAACTGGAGCTAAAGACAGTTCTCAGCCACCATGTGGGTGCTGGGGATCAAACCCGGGTCCTCTGCAAGAGCAGTCGGCACTCTTAACCGCTAGGCCATTTCTCTAGCCCCAGGATACGATTCTTAGTGAGTGTTTGCTAAGTATCACAGGAGTGTTAACAGAGTTGCCCAGAACCTCAGGGAGATGCTCATCCTTGGTCCTAGAGAGAGAGGGACCATTAAGTAACAAAAATCCTGGGCCAGCCTCTTTCTGGGCCCCCTAGCCAGAGATGGGGTGAGCAGTCCTACCTTGAGCTGGGTAAAGCCTCTTATCTGAAAGCTAGCCCAGCACCTCCACCCTGCATCCCTGGCCTGTGGCTCATGCTGTCCCCTGCCAGAAGGCCGTGGAATGAACACAATGCTGATGTCAAGAGACCTGGGCTGCAGGCCAGATGCTGCCCTCGGATGTCAGAGGGGCTGGACTTGGGGACGGCTTCTGGATTTAGTCCCTATAGGCTTCAGGGTCCAGGAGCCCTCTAAAGGAGAATGCAAAGTACGGTGTCAGTCAATTATTAACAATGCACTTTTCTGGAGATTTTTTTTTTTTTCGGTCTTTTTGAGACAGGGTTTCCCTGTAGCCCCAGCTGTCCTAGAACTCACTCTGTAGACCAGGCTGGCCTTGAACTCACAGAGATCCACCTGCCCTTGCCTCCTGAGTGCTAGGATTAAAGGTGTGCGCCACCACACCTGGCTGAGATACTTTCACTAGTTTCCCAGAAGGCTCTGTAAATCAAAAGTTAGAGACCCTCAGATAGTTTTATTTTTCTCCCTAATGCCAAAGATCCAACCCAGGGCCTTACACATTCCAGGTAAGGGCTCTACTACTGAGTTAACTTCCAGCCTGGTGACTGGATAATCTTGAAGGACCCTCCACCTCTATTAATATTCTTAGGTTGCGTGTGTTTAAACAGAAGCCTCACTCACCCACTCTGTGGGCCAACTCAGTTGTGGCTCCAGGAAACCAAGAAACTATTGGATATTTTGGTTTTTTTTTCCTTCTGGGGGTAAGAGTGGAGAATCAAAACACACACACACACACACACACACACACACACACACACACACCTACCACTGAGCTACACCCCTGCCCCCTTTTGTTTTGTTTTGGATTTTTGAAACAAGGTCTCAAAATCACTATGTAGCCCAGGCTAGCTTCAACCTCATATTAATTCTCCTTGTCTAGGCTTCTTTTTAATTTAATTTATTTTTTTATGTGTATGAATGTACTGTTTGCATGTAGGTTTGTGTACCCGTGTCATGCAATGCCGTGGCGGTCAGAGAGGGTGTCAGATACCCCTGGAACTGAAGTTCTCCTGGAACTGGAGTTACAGATGGTTCTCGGCCGCCATGTGGGTGCTGGGGATCGAACCCGGGTCCTCTGCAAGATCAGTCAGCACTCTTAACCACTAGGCCATCTCTCCAGCCCCTTGTCTGAGCTTCTTAAGAACTGGGATTGCTACAGGGAGACCCTGTCTCAAAAAGACAAAAAAAAAAAGAGCTGGGATTACAGATGTAAGCCCCCACACCCAGTTTTACCCCAGCTCTATATCTTGTTTCTTTGGAGGGAAACCCTTGGAATTCAATGCCACACAGTCTTGTGGGGTCTCTCTGCCCTGATGTCCTCTATTAGCCTAGAACAGAGCAGGCAAACCCAAGTCTACAATCTCAGGAGGTCACCAGTATGTGGCTCCCTCCTGCCTCTGGCCCCTGTCCACCAACAGGGAGATCTCAAGACAGCAGACCACAACCGTGTGAGGCTTTGGTCTACCTTCCAGGACATGGTCCTGAGAACTTCCTGAGCTAGGCTCTTCTACAGAGCTTGGTTTTCATTAAATAAGGTGATGGAGTCATTAAGTGCCAAGGCAAGAAGAGACAGAGACCTGCTGGAGGGCTCAGGGAGGGAGACCCGGACCAAACAACTTGTCTCCTGCCCTCCTCCCTGACCAGTGGAGTGGGGTGGGGAAAAGCAGGCCTCTCGGGATCTAGAAATGAAGCAGTAGGAGCTGGTGGTAGCAAGTGAGGAGTCCTGGCCAGATAATAAGTAATTGTTAATGTGATCCATATGGATCCTGACTAGCTTCTCTGTCTAATAGGATGATAATGGTGGAGAAAGAATGCTGGCCTGTGGGGAAGAAAAGGGACAAAGTCCTCTCTGGACCTGTGAAGGAGGAGGAGAAGGAGGAGGAGGAGGAGGAGGAGGAGGAGGAGGAGGAGGAGGAGAAGGAGGAGTAGAGCCACTCAGGGGTCTCTCCACCACAAAGGAGGGCAGAGCCTCCTGCCTGGAACTGACCAGATGCAAGGCACTGCAGACCACCTGGCTAAAGCACTTCACAAAACTCCTTTTACTCAGCCAGCCAATATTTAGAGGACATTCACAAGGTGCCAACCCTGTGGGGAGGAGGGCATGAGTGTATATGCTGGCCTAGAGGCAGAGCCTAGTTTGGACTCAGCCACAATGGAGGAAGAGGGCCACAGGTGCAGGGCTAAGGGACTGTGGAGGGAGGGGCAAGTGACAGGAGCGGGGACTCTGGGGAGGCTACACAGGGGATGTGTGGCATCCAAGCTGGGCCTCGATGAATGAGGAGGTTGTGGCAAGACAGGGACAATGGGGAGGCATTTGGCTGAAGGGACAGCAGGGGCAAAGGCAGAGAGGCGTGAAATTGCGTGGAGAGCCTGAGATCTAGCAATAAAGCTGCGGCCCAGGCAGGGGAGGGGAAGGACTCTTGATCCATAAAAAGCTGTGGTCATGGATGACCAAGGGGGGGGGGAGGAAAAGACTGTGGAACCACACCAGGATCTGAGCCCCTCTCTCTTGTCTCCCTCTTCCCTGCGTTGATCTCGGCTGTATACTGGAATTGTCTAACTAAGGGACCCTCAATCCAGTCACTGTCACCTAAGAGCCAAAGAATCCGTGGAGCATCAGAGGCAACAACGCATCTCTATGTCACTCTGCCCCCTCTCCTTCTCCTGAGAGGATGGGGTGAGGGTTGCTGAGGACCCGAGGTTATCTGGGCCTGACGAGGAGGAGCAACTCTGCAACAACACTACTGCAAACAACTAAATTCGCTTTGACCCAAAAGGGTTTAGCCCAGAAGTTAGTACAGCAAGGGCGCGAGGGTCCCTTCTGGCCGCTGCGCACATCAATGGAATCAAGTGGAAATAAATGAAATGCTGTGTTAAATACGGGTAAGGGGGATTTACAAGGCCTGTCAGACCGTCCGGAGGGGCCGTCCGGGCAAGCCCCTCCCCTTTCTTCGCTGACCCAAAAGCCCCGCCCCGCCCCCTGCCCGCTTCTCTCTAGGCTGCCGGTACTCCTCCCGGCTACTAGGACGCTCTGCAATCTCGGGGTGCCGAGTACGTTAGTCCTTGAAGGGGGGCACTTCCTAGGATGCTCTGGGAGTTCGGACTGAACTCTGGAAGTGTCTGCATCTGCTGCTGCAGGGTCAGAGGTCTTGGACTGCAGCATCTCCAGGCCCACTCCAAATTCTGGGCGGCTCCGGGGAGCTTGAGAGCCCCGGGAACTTCTAGAGAAGCCCCTATCCGGTAACCCAAAGTGAGGTTGGAAGCGAGTCCCCGACTCCCGGCTGCGGGGCTCGGAGCAGAAGCCCGCTCCGCCGCTGCAGCCCGTGCGCGCAACACAAACATTCTTCCGTCCTCTATTCTCCTCCAAATTAGGTATCCATGGAGACAGGCCGGCAGCCTGACAGCCCCACGGCCTAATCCTGATTTAGTGACCGTCCCTTTAACAGCCCACCCACCCGCCCACCCACCCCTGCACTCCCGGTCGCCGCGGGGCGCAGGCTCCAGGCCCCTCCCGCTCTCCCCCCGCACTGAGCACCCCGCAGGCCCTCGGCCAGTGGGGACCACCGACCCGACAGGTCCGGGAGCAGGCCGGCATCTATTAAGCGCCTGTTGTGTGCCCAATGATCTACGAGGGACCTTCTACCAAGGGGCTTCTACGCGGGGATCTCTGTGTAGAGCAGGGAAGGGCTCTAGGAGTGGGGACGTTTGAGGGGCCCCCGATAGAGCCGGGAACTTCGGGGGGCTCCTTGGAAAGTCAGCGCTGCTCCGCGCAGCACCCCAACTCTGGGCTGGAACTGCGCTGTCCCCGGCTGGGAAGAGATGCAGGGCTGCGCTCCGGGCGCGGGGACCGACATGGCCCCAGCCTCCTGTCACTGCCCGGTCACGATGCTGGGGAATCTCCAGGCCAGTAACCCAGCCCCCACCCCTCCCGCACGCACAGGGGCCGCTGGACAAAGACCTGACGGAGTGGGAGGGGCCTGCGGGCCGGCCCTCGGGCTCCGGGCGCTGGATCCTGCTGGGACCCGAACCCGCAAATCCTGGCTCCCACCCCCAAAGCCCGCAGGCTCCCCAGGGCCGGATGCTCGCCCTCGCTGACCACCCCGGCACCACGGGGGCCGGCCAAGCGGGTGCCCGTCGGCGGTCCAGCAGTGACCCCCATCCCCGGCCGCCCCCTCCCCCCGGGAAGTGACCTGGGCTCCCACGCACCCGCTCGGGTCTCTCCCGGCCTTGGCCTCCGACCTCCGCCTTGCTGAACCCTGCGCCCCGCAGGCCCGCCCTCTCTGGCCTGCGCCCGGCCCCGCGCCCGCGGACAAAGCTCTGGACACCCGGACCGAGCAGTCACCACCCCCTGACCCTGGCCCGCCCGCGCGATCCCGCGCCCCCCCGGGCCCGGGCCCCGGCCCCGGCCCGCGACGCCTACCTCGGCATCCCGGCCGGGTCCTAGGTGAGTGTGCGCGGCCGGGGGGGGCGTCCGGCCCAGGGGCCGGGGCGGGAGCGCGGGCCGGGGGCGACGGGCCAGGGCTGGGGGGCAGCAGCGCTCACCATCCTGGGGCCGCTGCTGCTGCGGCTGCTGCGGCCGCCGCGGCCGGGAGCGGGACTGGGCAGTGGGGGTGGCCGGACAAGGGGCGGCCCCGGCTCCCCCCGCAGGCAGGACCCCCACCCCCGCCTCCCCTCGCCCGCCCCCTGCGCCCTCCTCCCGGGCCCGCGCTGCCCTCCCTTCTCCGGCTCCGCCCCTCCGGGCGCCCCGCCCCCGCCCGGGCTCGTCCGGCCCCTCGGCGTGGCCTCCCCGCCCCCCTCTCCCTCCGCGAGCTCTAAAATAAATTAGCCACCCAGGGGAAAAAGAGCAAATGACCCTCGGTGTGCGACTGTCCTTGCGTCACTCTCGGGCCGCGCGCCCCCGCCTTCCCGGCTCCCGGCCGTCGGAGCGGGAAGTTGCGCCGGGGGTCGAGGCCGGGCCCGGAGGCGGGGAGGCCGGGGAGGGCCGGCAGGCAGGCAGGCGCGGATCCCGAGTCCAGCCAGGGCGTGAGTGAGCCGCTTCCTGGGTCGAAGGGCAAAGGGGAAGGCGGCCTGCCCGCCCGCCACGTCTGCCGGCCGCCCAGACCCCTCTCCCAGGCCTCTTGAGGACCCAGCCTCGGTCCCTCCACCGGGGCCAGGGCAGGACGCATAGCCAGGAGAGCGAGGGGACCGTCCGCAGGTGCCGCAGAAGGAAGGGGGTGCAGGAGAGGAGGGGGAGCCCTGGAGAGAGGCAGGGACCCTGTGCGTGGGACTAATAAATGGCCGGTCCCACTGGAGAGCTTACCGAAAGAGGCTGGACGGGCCTAGGAGGCGTCCCGGCCACGTAGCAAGCTTAGCTGACCGACCAGCCGTCCTCCCCGGTGTTGCATTGAGGCGTCTCTACGGAACATCTACTCTGTGCCTACACCGGCGCTCCTGGTCTACAGAAGTCACATCCTTTCAGCTTCAGTAGTGATAAAGGCCAGGAGTCCCGTTTCCCTAGGAGGTGGTGGGCACAGAGACTGCGCTTATGGCGGAGGGTCTGGAGAAGAAATGAGGATTCAGGGCCATCATTTTGCCGACCCGTGGACAGGGCTTCGGGGCTGTGCCTGTCTTCTGGCCCTTTTATTTTCCTTCAGGGTGGACACTCAGCATGTGCGGAGGACAAGACTGGCCTTGGGAGCCTCACTCTCCAGTCTGCAGAACAGGACTCTGGCCTCCGAATCTTCCAGAACTCCAAGCAGAACTCTAAACACTACCGGGTCCCATAACCTCACCCCCCCACCCACCCCCACTGCAACCCCTAGCTCAAATATGGAAGCAGGATCTGCATTTAAGAAAGTTCTGAGGCTCACCAAAGGACAATCCCCAGAATCTTCCTGTCCTATGCCCCACCCTCCCACACCCTCTCACTGCCCGCTCCTTCCCACACACAAAGCAGCCATATTCCAAGGCTCTAAACGCTGGGCCAACCCCTAGCTATAGAACTAGAAAGGCGAGAGAAAAAACGCCAAAGCTCCTAGAAGGACAGAAAGAAGCATGAAGAAACCCCTTGAATACTGTACTTCTTTACTGATCTGAGTTTATTTCTTTACTGTCTGAATCCCAGAGAGAAGTGGCCTGTTTGGGAGCACCCAGCAAAGCCTGATCTAGAATCTAATGCACCTCCACTCTTCCCTGCCCCCCGCCCCAGGTTCCCCCACCCCCCAGGGCCCGAGGCAGGAGTTGGGAGGCCAATGTCCACATGAGCTGAGATACCTTAGTCAGCCAGAACTGCACCAGGACAGCAAGCCTAGCCTCACTGATGGGAGTCCCTGGGACCACAGTGGGGTGGTGACAAGAGGGGTCTCGAAGTGAGGCGCCCACCTTGAAGGACTGACTTGTTAATGTCTGCCTGGAGTAGAAAGCCAGCTGTGTCTGCTTGCCTTTCCAGCAAAAGCCTCCCAGTGCCTGAACCTTAGCAAGGCCTGCACATGCCTCAGTGAAGAGGTGAGTGTGCGAGGCCTGGGATCAGCCTGCTGCAGAGGCCTTAGGCTCCACAGGCCAGGCCCTCGCCTTGGCAGTTTGCATTGGTTCTGGTGGTCAAATGGCCATGGGTCACAGTAAGAGCTTTAGTTGGCAGGTGGAGGTGAGGCTGGTCACTTGCTCCCTCCACCTGCATCCTGCCTAAGTGCCTAGGCAAGGCAGTGTGGCTGCCCCTCGCTGAGCTCATTAAAGTCCTGTTAATACATCACCCTGAAGCTGACACATAGTCCTGCCAAATGGCCTTTCATCATATCTCTACTCTTGGCCTTTCTCGGGGGCTAATCTCTGAGGGCTCCTGGCTGACCCCTCTTCTAGCTGCCCCCAGGCAAAGGATCTGTGCCCTTCAAGTTCGATGCTGAGGTCATTGGGAGCCTCCCAGGGCAGGTCAAGTGCCCACAATGGATTGGATAATAATAGTGGTAATGATGGCTTAATTCATAGCTTTCCAGTCCTGCCATCCTCGTACAGCCGTTTGGCTTCTATCACTTCCAAGGTAGAGGATCCACTGCCACCTACCCCCAGATGTAGGGGCTGTGCTTGGTATCTGGTTGAGTGCCAGGGCCTGCCTGTGCCTATGTGCACATGGGTGGGGCCATAAGTATATGGGGAGTTCGGGGCTGAGTGTGTGACATCCTGGCCCAGCAATGTGCAACAAGGGCTTTCCAGAGCCATGCACAATACCCCCCCCCCATGAGAAGGGCTTTAGGGGAGACGGACGGGAGCAGGTGGGGTGAGGAAGAAAGAAAAGGGCCCCAGGGAAGGATGAGTAGGGGCAGGAAGCAAAGAAATGGAAGAGGAAGAGGAAAGGGTGGTGAGATCTCTCTCTCTCTCTCTCTCTCTCTCTCTCTCTCTCTCTCTCTCTCGTCCTCTAATAGCCCCTCAGGAGTCTCCACAGGCAGGAGACTGATGCGTATGCCTAGAGGACACCTCACCCCACCCCACAGGCTGCTGGCTGAACTGGCCTCTGGTTGAGTTCAGGCTGCCCAGTCCACAAGTAGAAGCAACCCCCCTCCCCACTTCCGGCCTTGGGAGTTCGGCCATCAAGGCCCAGCTGCCAAGGCCACCTCATTGCCAAAGTCCTCCTGGCCATGCCTCCCTCCTGATTTTAAACTCCAGCTTTATTGCCCCCTGGGCCTTAGGCTGGGTCTGGGCCGACACCCCCATAGACACCTTGGGAATTTGGGGGAGCCCTGAGGGAACTGGAAATGCGCTCTCCTCTAGGCAGCCCGGCCTCTTTGCCACTGAAGACTTAGAGAAGAGCCACCAGCCCCCAGTTCACATCTGTATGCTCAACACAGGGGCACTCTGCCGCCCCCAACCCTGCTCTCAAAATCCCCAGCCTATGCTGGATACTGCTGCTGATCTGTAAACAGAGCCTCACGGCCCCCGCCTTCCTGCACCACAGCTTTTTCGCTAGCATCCCACGTTGCTTCCATCACGAACCCAGAGTCCCATGGAACTCCCCAATAATTCCCACACCATTTGAAACTTCAGAATCTCTGTGCTAGAATCTCATTTTCCTTCTCCTATTCAACCTTCAGAACTCAATGACACTGCAGAGCTAGAAACCCCACCCTAGTGCTCGTCGCCAAGTTCTAGAGGTTGAGCCCAGCTCACTGCTTCATGAACCACAAAGGTGGAACCCAGCCGTGCTGGACCCGCACTAGTCCCTGGAAACCCACAGAGAGTCTCCCCACCCTCAAGCTTACAAACCCAGGGCAGAGTGGAGAACTAGAAAACTAGTTTGCCCAGAAGGTTCCCTGCCCCCGCTCTGCCCTCTCTGGGGCTAGGCGTGACCAGAGTCCCAGCACATCTGGTTGTACTTAAGTCAGCTAGTAATGGAGTGGACCGATCTCTCTCTCCTGCTTAGCCTCCTCCCTTCTCACCCAACCCACCGCTCCCTCCTCTGACCTCAGAAAGAGGGTGGGCTCTGCAAGGCCCAAGAGGTTAGACCAGTCCCTGGCCAAGCTGTGAGTTCTGTGCTCCCTGGGCCACAAGGGCACTACCTCCAGGCCCTGACATGCTACTCCACAGGGGCCAGCTCTAGCCCCTTCTACACCTAGAATAGTACAAATCCAGGAAGACAGCTGGTCCTTGCTGTCAGCCATTTTCCAAAAGCCTTTGTAAAACATTCAAGGGCAAAAGAGAAGAACCTAGGGCAGTGGTACATGGTTGTGGTCCTGGATGCTGGAGAGGTTGAGGAAGGAGGATTGCTTGAACCTAAGAGTTCAAGGTCAGCCTGGGTGACATAGTAAGATCACATCACAAAGAGAAGAGGATGGAGAGATGGATCATCAATAAGAGAGATAGCTACTTTTGCAGAAGACTCAGATTCAAATCCCAGCACCCAATTGGCTAACAACTGTCCAGTAACTCCAGTTCCAGGAGATCCAATGCCCTCTTCTGACCTCCACAGGCATTGCATGACATAGGTGCACTTACATACATGCAGACAATACACTTATTCACATAAAATAATAATATATTTAAAAAAAATAGAGGAAGGGGAAGGGAAATAAATGCAGAACAGAGTGGACCCAGCAAGACTGACCTCACAGGACCCCAGATTCCACCTTCCTCCAACAGCACATACTGATCTCTAAGTGTGTGCTCACTTCTGAGAATAAAGACTTAGAAGACCCTCAGGGACACAGGGGAGGACAGGGGAACAAACAAGTGCACAAAGCTGTGATGAGCCAGATATGGTTATACATACCTGTAACCCCAGCACTCTGAAGGCAGAGGCAGGAAGATCACTGAAGTCCGAAGGTCAAGGGTTACCCTGGTCTCCATAGTTAACCAGGCTATACTGAGAGACATCGGAGAGAGAGAGAGAGAGAGAGAGGAGGAGGAGGAGGAGGAATGGAAGCAACAGTAGCAGCTGTGATACAAGGGTTGGGGGGTAGGGACATAGTGGCTGAAGGTTCTAGCCCTGGGGCCAAGTCCTCCTGAATCCCTCCTCCTCCTTACCTGGGAAGGGGGGGTAGTGTGGCCTCACAGGGTGGGGGTAGGGTTCAGATCATGTGACATGTGCAAGCACTTTTTTTTTTAACAATTTTTTTAATTTTTTTTAATTAATTTTATTAATTTTATTTATTTCTGTATGTGTATGAATGTACTGTCTGCATGCAAGTCTGTGCACCCGTGTCGTGCAACGCCGCGGAGTTCAGAAGAGGGTCTCAGATTCCCCTGGAACTGGGGTTCTCCTGGAATTGGAGTTTCAGACGGTTCTCAGCCGCCATGTGGTTGCTGGGGATCAAACCCGGGTCCTCTGTAAGAGCGGTCGGCGCTCTTAACCACTAGGCCATCTCTCCAGCCCCGACATGTGCAAGCACTTTGAAAAGTGCTCAGTGGTTGCTATTATTAGGCAAAGTTGCCTGTGTGATGCTCTGTTTAGCCCAGGCTGGCCTAAACTCACTATGCAGTCCAGGCTGGCCTCAAACTCAGAACAATCTGCCTTTTTCAGCCTTCCTAATGCTGAGATTACAGTTGTGTGCTACCGCACTCTCCTCTAGGCTCTAAAGTTCAGTGTGTGTTTGTGTGTGTGTGTATATATGTATGTATACATGTGTGTATGCAGGTACTCATGCATGTATGTGCACATGGAAGCTGGAGGTCAACACCAGGTGTTTTTCTCAATCTCTCTGCACCTTTTTTTTTGGTCTTTTTGAGACAGGGTTTCCCTGTAGCCCCAACTGGCCTTGGAACTTATTATGTAGACCAGAGAGGGTTGAACTTACAGTCTGCCTGCCTCTGCCTCCCAAGTGCTGGGATTAAAGGCCTGTGCCGTTATATATTTTGAGATAAAGTGTCTTGCTGAATCTAGAGCTGTCTGATTAGGCTAGACGGGGTGACCAGCAAGCCCCAGCGATTCTCCTATCTCTGCCTCCAGAATGCAGGGGTAAAGGCTTGCACCACTACACCCTGCCAATTGACAAATATTCTGAACATATATTCCTGTCTGCAATATGTTTATATCACATAACTATTGATGAGAGCTTAACATTCCATCATATGCACCTACAAGAATTAGTGTAAAAAGTATTTGTTCTTGATATTTTTTCTCAGAAACAAAAAAAAATTTTTTTTTGAGATAGGGTCTCTCTGTAGCCCCACCTGGCCTGGAACTCACTATGTAGACCAGGCTGGCCTTGAACTCACAGAGATCCACCTGCTTCTGCCTCCTGAGAGCTAGGACTAAAGGCGTACATCACTACACCCAGCTTAAAGACCGTTTTTATAGCCATGTGGGTGCTGGGAATTGAACCCACGTCCTCTACAAGAGCAGTTGGTGCTCTTAACCACTGAGCCATCTCTCCAGCCCCCAGAAACAAAATATTTTTAAAAAAAAAATTTTTTTTGGTCTTTTCGAGACAAGGTCTCCCTGTAGCCCCAGCGGTTCTGGAATTCGCTCTGTAGACCAGGCTGGCCTTGAACTCACAAAGATCCGCCTGCCTCTGCCTCCCAAGTGCTAGGATTAAAGGCGTGCGCCACCATGCCCGGCATTTTTTTTTTTTTATGTGTATGATGTACTTGTATTCTTGTAGGTTTGTGCACTTGTGTCATTCATTACCGAGGGGGTCAGAAGAGGGTGTCGGATTCCACTGGAACTGGAGTTCTCCTGGAATTGGAGTTAGATGGTTCTTAGCCGCCATGTAGGTGCTCGGAATTGAACCCAGGTCCTCTGCAAGAGCAGTCAGTGCTCTCAACCACTGAGCCATCTCTCCACCCCCGAAACAAAAAATTTTTTAAAAAAAAAAATTTTTTTTGGTCTTTTCGAGACAAGGTCTCCCTGTAGCCCCAGCGGTTCTGGAATTCGCTCTGTAGACCAGGCTGGCCTTGAACTCACAAAGATCCGCCTGCCTCTGCCTCCCAAGTGCTAGGATTAAAGGCGTGCGCCACCATGCCCGGCATTTTTTTTTTTTTATGTGTATGATGTACTGTCTGCATGTAGGTTGGTGCACCCGTGTTGTGCAATGCCGCAGAGGTCAGAAGAGGGCGTCAGATTCCCTTGTAACTGGAGTTAAAGATGGTTCTTAGCCGCCATGTAGGTGCTCGGAATTGAACCCAGGTCCTCTGCAAGAGCAGTCAGTGCTCTCAACCACTGAGCCATCTCTCCACCCCCGAAACAAAATATTTTTAATGGAACTCTTTTTTTTGTGTGTGTGCGTGTGTGTGTGTGTGTGTGTGTGTACACACCCACATGTACCTGTGTGCCAGGGCACATATGTGGAGGTCACAGGACAAGTTACAAGAGTCAACTCTCTCCTTCCACTATGTGGATTCAGGGGATCAAACTCAGGCTGTCAGCCGTGGGTGCATCAATCTTAATGAGCAAACTTCCGTGGTCCACCTTTGGACACAGGGCTAGTAAGCCCCTCAAGCTAAAGCTCTGGGAGGGGAGGCAGGGAGCGCCTCTTAACTTCAAGAGCCACCAGCCCAGACCTCTGCTCATTGCCTCAACTATCTGTAGGAGGTCCTTCCAGACTAGACTTGGGGTGCTGAATCTCTCCCAGGGTCCATGCTTCTCCGAATGGCTTCGAATCTTAGAGACTGGTCCAGGAAGCCCCAAGAACTGCCCAGGGGGTGCACCTGCCCCAGTGCATGCTCTCCTACAGGCTTCGGTCTTGGTGATTCTAAGCACGAAGGTGACTTCTGTAATACACTTCCACTCTGGCCCCCTCAATTTGCATGAACTCCCCAAATAGGAAATGGGGCGCTCTACACTCAAATCAGAGTGGGCTCTGCAAGTCTTTGAGGCCCTCCTTCGCACTGGTCCACAGCAGATGCCAACCCTGTTCTCTCAGAAGACAGAAGGTTGCTCCTACTAACTGCCCCACAGGTCTCAAATGCCCGGATACCACAACCATGACCACCCTAGGCTTTGGAGTCAGACTAACCTTCCAAACCCAAGTCTGCGTTGACCTGTGACAGATGCCTGCCCTGTCTTCTTGGTGGCTGCAGATAGGATGTGTATCTTGAACTATGATTAACTTTGCCCAAAGCACTGTTGGGTCCCAGTCCCCGGTCCTCAAGCCCAGTGCAACATTTGGCCCCTGGGAACAAGGGGTCCTGGTGCCAGGCAGAAAATCCCTCCTGCCGGTCTCCATGTCTCCTACTTGCAAGAAAGCTGTGAATCTGCAAACAGGTAAAGGTTTGGGAACAAATAAAAATTGAGACATAGAAAAATTGTCAGGTCACATGTCTTATTTTTGTTTGAAAATGCAAGCATTCCCAATGCAGCCATCATTGGCTATACACTATGGGCAACTTAAGATCCCAGGTTCTTTTGGGAGCTGGGGATATTAGCTCAGTGGTAGATGCTCTTGCCTAGCAAGAGAATCTAATTGAGTTCTAGTCCCAGCACACACCACACACCACACACACACACACACACACACACACACACCAAATAATTTATCGGAGGATTAGGACAAACACATTTAATCAGTGACTGACGTGGGTCTCTAAATACCTCAGCTGTTTGGCCCAGCCCTTGCCTGACCCCCTCCCACTCTCCCTCACACATTTCCACCCTCCCTACTCATTTCCTCCTCCTCCACCCTGTTCCTGCACTGCCCTGGCTTACAAGCTTCTACAGGGAGTTCCAGAAAACTCCCTTTACAGAGTGGACTGTACAGTAAGGAAAGCACGTGACCATAATTCATCCCATTAGATGCCAATGCTATTAAGAAGCCTGGCTTATGTACCATTAGAAAGAAAAAAAAAAAAAACAATTAAACTGGTTGTGATTTCATACCACTTATTGAAAAAGCTTAGAATTATATGCAAAAAAAATTTGGGGGTACCAGAGATTGAATCTAGGCCTTGCCAATGAATTATATCTCCCCCTTGTTTTTAAACACCACACCTGGCTAAACAGAATGTATTCTTTTAAATTGTTTTTTTAACATTTGTTTATGTAATTGGGGGAGCATGTGAATCCCACAGCATGCATGTAGAGGGTAGAGGACAACTTTCAGGAGTTGTTCGCAGGCCATCAGGCTTGGCAGCAAGTGTCTTTACTCACAAGCCTTCTTGCACATTGTCAGCTTTTACTTTTTTAGGCAGGGTCCCATAATAGTACAGGCTAGCCTGAGCTCACTCATCCTCTACTCCGGGCAGGATGGTGAGCCCACTGTCAGCCTCCCAAATAGTCGGGATTGCAGCCCACACTGCAAATGCATATTTGGCATCACTTAACCTTTTTCATATATAACAAGAAAGATGTGAGTAGAATAAATGTTTTCTTTTAATTTTATTTTTCATGTGTATGAATGTACTGTCTGCATGTAGGTTTATGCAGCCAGGTCATGCAATGCCGCAGAGGTCAGAAGAGGGTGTTGGATTCCCCTGGAACTGGAGTTAAAGACGGTTCTTAGCCACCATGTGGGTGCTGGGGATCGAACCCGGGTCCTCTGCAAGAGTAGTTGTTGCTCTTAACTGCTAGGCCATCTCTCCAGCCCCCAAAATTTTCTTGTAACTTTCATCACATTCAGAGCTAGATAGCCCCAGTGGTAGAGTGCCTGCTTAGTTAGTATGTGCAAAGCTCTGGGTTCAGCACCACAAAAACAAAACAAATTAAGAAAGAGACTTAGTACATACAGAGTTGATTTGGGGAATGATTTTTAAACTCTGCACTGCTAATGTCTGTTTTCCACTGCAGATCTTCCTCTGGACCATCAAGAGGACTGATGGGATTGCTAACAGACTATTGCCAAAGAATGCTCTACAAAATTGTTGTCCATGGATGCAGAAAAATTGACCCAAATCTTAGTGGCCTCAAGCAGTGAACATTTCATTTTTTATTTATTATTTTTTATGTGTATGAGTGTACTGTCTGCATGTAGGTTGGTGCACCCGTGTCGTGCAATGCCGTGGAGGTCAGAAGAGGGTGTCGGGTTCCCCTGGAACTGGAGTTAAAGACAGTTCTTAGCTGCTATGTGGGTGCTGGGAATTGAACCCCGGTCCTCTGCAAGAGCAGTCGGCGCTCTTAACCGCTGAGCCAACTCTCCAGCCCCAAACGTTTCATTTTTTTTAAAATTTTTTTATTATTTATTTTTATGTGTATGAATGTACTGTCTGCATGTAGGCTTGTGCACCCGTGTCGTGCAATGCCGCAGAGGTCAGAAGAGGGTCTCAGATTTCCCCTGGAACTGGAGTTCTCCTGGAATTGGAGTTACAGACGGTTCTCAGCCGCCATGTGGGTGCTGGGGATCGAACCCGGGTCCTCTGCAAGAGCAGTCGGTGCTCTTAACTGCTAGGCCATCTCTCCAGCCCCCGAATATTTCATTATTATGCATCAGGAACCTAGGAGGAACTTAATGAGCCTGTTCCCACTCATGGTCTAGTCAGACTGCACACAAGCTGTCCCCCAAGGACTGGAGAGTCAACTTCCAAGTTCACTCCCATAACTGAAGGCAGATCTCAGTTCCTAGCTGGTAGTAGTACAGTAGATGCTGTGGTTCTTCACTACAAGGAGCTCTCTACAGACCTCCTGACTCCACTTGACTGCTGGTCCTCAAAGATCCCAGAGAGTGGAGTTGGAATGACCGCTCAGTGGTTAAGAGCATTGGCTGCTCTTGCAGAGGACCTGTTTTAGCAGCTCCAGGGGACCCAGCGCCCTCTTCTGGCTTCTGTGGGCATTGTACACATGTGGTGCACTTACATACCTGCAGGCAAAACACACACATAGAACTATTTTAAAATAATTTTTTTTGTCTTTTTGATACAAAGTCTCCCTGTAGCCTCAGATGTCCTGGAGCTCACTATGTAGACCAGGCTGGTCTTGATCGCAAAGATCTGCCTGCCTCTGCCTCCTGAGTGCTGGCTTTGATTGATTGATTTATTTTAAATCCAAGAGAGTATTCACAATGGAAGCTATAATCTGTTTTAAATTACATTTACTTATTTACTTATTATGTGTTCAGGAGTGCTTGATCATGCATGCATACCATAGCAGACATGTGAAGGTCAGAGACAACTTGAGGAAGTTGGTTCTCTCCTTCCACTATGTGGGTGCCAGGGATTGAACTCAGGTCATCAGGCTTGGTGGCAAGTGCTTCACCCACTGAACCATCTCTGCAGCCCAACACAATCTTGTTGTGATTTAACATCAGAAGTGAGGTGGCATGGTTTCCATTGTAGGGCATCAATAACACAGAGCAGCCCCAGAACAATGTGGGAAGGCTGTACAAGGTAGAAAGTGCAGAAGTCAAGACCGCTGGTGCCTTTCTGCAGGCTGCCAGCCTCTACTGCAGTCACTGCTGGGATTTCCTTCAAAGCCACCAGCATCCATCCTGGAAGTGGGGTGTGTGTGTGTGTGTGTGTGTGTGTGTATGCGTGTGTTTGGTGTGTGTACTCAGATACACATGTACCATGGCACACATGTGAAGGTCAACAAAGTAACAGTGTTGGGTGTCTGTCCTAGACTTCAACCTTATTTTCCACTGCATACACCAATGCTAGCTGGCACACGAGCTTCCAAGGTGTCTCGTGTCTCTGCTGTCCATCTTGCTATAGAAGCACTGGGAATACAGACACACATTCCTCCTACACTCAGCTTTTTTGGGGGGTGGGGGGTTCTTTTTGAGACAGGGTCTCCCTTTAGCTCTAGATATCCTGGAACTCACTCTGTAGACAAGGCTGGTCTTGAACTCACAGAGATCTGCCTGCCTCTGCCTCCGGTGGCTTGCACCACCACACCGGGCTCCTGCACTCAGCTTTATCTGGGGTCTGAGAACTCACATTCAGGTCCTTACATGTGTACAGCAAGTGCTTCACCCCCTCAGCCATCTCCCTGGCCCCCGTCCTGAAATTCTAATGTTGGCAAGTGATGTTGCCAAACAATCATAATTTTTGAGCTACCAGCCATGAGTCAAAAGGTTGTTAATGAGGAAGCTGGAGAGAGGGCTCAGTGGTTAAGAGCCTACCTGCTCTTGCGAAGGACATGGGTTCAGATCCCAGCACCCACATGGTGGCTAACAAACATTCCAGGGGATCCAACACCCTCTTCTGACCTCCACAGGCATTGCACAACATGGACACACACACATGCAGGCAATACACTCCTACACATAAAATAAAAATAATAAAATATTTTTAAAAAGGTTGTTACTAAGTGAGGAACTGAAACATCATAAGGTTGTACCAGTCCTGTCGTGAGACCAGGAGAGCCACCAAGTTCACACCTGCAGGAAGGGTACCCAGTTCACACAGGGGAGGCTGACAGATTATGGTCCCACTGGATATAAGATGCAATGTAAACTTTTTGTCTTTTGGGGACAGGGTCTCCCTCCAGCCACAGGTGGGCCTGAAACTCACTATGTACACCAGGCTGGCCTGGATCTCAGAGAGAACTGCCTGCCTCTTCCCAAGCGCTGAGGTTAAAGGCACGTGCCACCATACCCAATCAGATAGATACTGATTTTCAAAGTGCTAGAATGAAGCCAGGCATGGTGGTTCAGAGACATTCAGAGGGCTGATACAGAAGTATCGCCACAAGTTTGAAGCCAGCTTGGGCTACAAGAGAGTTACAGGCTAGCCTGAACTACAGAGTAAGACCCTGCTTCAAAACAAACAGCCAGGGGTGGTACCACATGCCTTTAATTTCAGCACTCAAGAGGCAGAGGCGGGTAGATTTGTATTTTATGGTCGGTCTAGTCACCCTTGTCTAAATAGCAAGTTCCAGGCCAGCCAGCCCTAAACAAACAAAACAAAAAGTTAAATTGTGGCCAAATGTATATCTTAGCTGATGAAACAGTATGCACAGAATTCTTCAGAAATGCTGGCTTTAGGGCTGGAGAGATTGCTCAGTGGTTAAGAGCACTGGCTGCTCTTGCAGAGAACCTGGGTTAGATTCCCAGCACCCACATAGTGGCTAACAACTGTCTGTAACTCCAGTTCCAGGGGATCCAACACCTTCTGACTCTATGGGCATTGCATGACACAGGTGCACCTACACACATGTAAGCAATACACTCCTACACATAAAATAAAAATAAATAAAATATATTTTTTTTAAGAAATGGTCACTCCAGGGTTAATTTAGAGGCTCATCTCCGTCTTCAAGGACCCAGGGTCCTTCCACCTTCACATTCTAACGCCGCCAGCATCTGCTCCGAGTCTCAGGATGGTTCCTCTGAAGGTCACTGTGTCAGTCACTTTTCATCACTATGAAGAAATCTCAGAGACAAATGACTTAAAGGAAAAGAGATTTTCTTTGGTTTATAATTTCAGAGGCCTCCATCCGTGGTCACGTGGCCCCAGGGTTTCTAGGTGAGTGTTGGTGAGGCAGAATGTGAGCACCGCAGGACGTGTTGGATCAAAGCTGCTCGCTTCACAGTGGACAGGAAGTAGAGAAAGAGCCCAGGAACAGGGTGTACCCTATCAAGGCGCGCCCCAGGGACATGTCTCCTCTGCTTCGTAGAAGCCCATTCGGCTGTGGATTTATTGTCGGATTAATTAATGAAGCCATTGATGAAGTTAGCGTCCCCATGATTCATCTCCCCTCAATACTGTTGCCAACTGGGGACCAGCCTTCAACACATGAGCCTTTGGGAGCACATTTTACCTTCAAACCACAACAGCCAGAAAATAGCTGGTACAGTTCTGGGTGTGCTGTGTCCTCCTCTTAAGACCAACTAGGCCCTTCCCAGAGATGCCCAGAGTTTCCCTCTTGTACCGTTGTGTCAGGATGAAGCTCACTCAGATATGTTAGCTAACCTCAGGGTAATTTAAGCGATATCAGGTGGGCTTTTTCTCATACAAAAGGAGCCTGGAGGTAGAAAGCTGATGTGGAGCCCCACCATGTCAGTGATATCAAGGCCCCAAGTGCTGCCCATCCCATGTTTTGATTCTCGAACTTTCCTCATGTAAAGCTCTGCTGGTGATAGGATTAAGCCAAAATAAACCAGATCACAAAGCACAAAAGCCAGATTCACTGAGAAATGCAACTCTTGGGTGCGTCCACTAGTCTGGGGGTAAAGGGGCCAGGGGAGTCACACGCTCGGACCAGGGTTGGGTATTTTTATAGGGCAGGGGAGGAGAGATAGTGACATGTTAGTGTGATATAGGAATGCTGCCTTATTAGGCCAGGTTAGAGGCCTGTGGGTGGACTTTAGGGCCAGTGGTCACTTTGGAATCCACAACTAGGTGATGTCTCCATCTGGCTACTTTCAAGGGCTTTTCACAAGCGCTGGCTTCTGGCCAGAAAAGAAGGGCATGGGCCCTTCTAACCAGTGCCATCTTGTCTTTTTGTCCCAGGCCTACAGGCCTAACACCTCACATGCCAAGATAGCAGCTAGAGTTCCAGGTCCATGCTGCAGACACAGTGAGCAAAAATGGAAGGACCAAAGGTTTCCCACCAGCAGAATCTACTCCTTTGATAGTTTTCTCTTGTGTGGTGTGTGTGTGTGTGTGTGTGTGTGTGTGTGCGTGTGTGTGCTCACAGTTGCGCCCATGCCTGTACTTGTGCCTGCACCCGCACCTGTGCCTGAGCCTGCGCAGGAATGGGTTCTCTCTTTCTACCGTGTGGGTTCCAGGGATGGAACTCAGGTTGTCAGGCTTGGTGGCAAGCTCCCTTAGCTAGTGAACCATCTTGCTGGCCCTCCCTTTTCTCCCTCCTTCCTTCCTTCCTTCCTTCATTTCTTTCTTTCCTTCCCTCCCTCCTCCCTCCCTTCCTTCCTTCCTTCCTTCCTTCCTTCCTTCCTTCCTTCCTTCCTTCCTTCCTTCCTTCCTTCCTGTCTTCAGGGTTTCATATAGTCCAGATTGGCCTTGGATTCACTACGTATTTGTGGTTGGCACTGAACTCCTGATTCTCCCGCCTCTGCCTTCTGAGTGCTAAGATTTCTGGTGCACACTCTTATACCTGGCTGCTTGGAACATTTCTATCAGAACTTGGTCAAATGACCAGATTTAGGTATTAGAAACAATAAAAGCATATATTAGTTAGGCACTATATTACCTTAACTAAAATTTGGCTTTGTGTAAGAATTTTTTATTTATTGTGTAGAAGAGAACAACTGTTGGGAGTTGATTCTCTTTTTGCACCAGGGAGGCACATTCTGGGGATGGAACTCAGGCTGTCAGGCTTAGCAGCAAATACCCTTACCCATTGAGCTCTCCTGCCTGCCCCAAATTTGATTCCTTAAGGAAGAAAAGAGAAGAAATAGATGTTAGTTGGCAGGACAGGCTGGCCAAGACTGATTAAGATGTGTAGCCACTTACTCCTGAAATGGACACAGGTTTCATCTCTTAAAGAGGCTCCTCACTCAAAATCCTAGGTAAGCAGTTATTGTGGGACCCCCTTCTTTATTGCTTCTAAAGCCCAAATCAATTCCTCAGAGGCGATCCCCAAATATAATGCTTTTCTGCCAGTGTTTGATTCCCAGAGGGACAGGAGGCATGATTTTGAAGACATAGGGAAGATTTCTCCAAGCCCAGAAGAGGAGGCTTTCCTTGGCCTCCGAATGTTGTTGTCTGTGCGGGGTATCTGGGACTACTGATCTACCTTGTGACTTGGAGAGATGGTGGGACATGAACAAGATGGCAGAGAAAGAGAAAGAAGTGTGGTGGAATATTCCTCAAATGGAAGCCGACACAGATGAAACTGACTCTTCACAGACACGGCAAAACAGGTGAACCTCAAAACCTGTGTCTAAACCCAAAGGGGCAGAGCCAAAAGATTGCATCCTACGGGGCTGGAGAGATGGCCTAGTGGTTAAGAGCGCTGACTGCTCTTACAGAGGACCCAGGTGGTGGCCGAGAGCCATCTGTAACTCCAATTCCAGGAGAACTCCAGTTCCAGGGGAATCCGACACCCTCTTCTGACCTCCGTGGCATTGCACGACACAGCTGCACAGACATACATGCAGACAATACATTCATACAAATAAACATAAATAAATAAATAAAATAAAATCTTAAAAAAAAAAAAGATTGCATCCTACACCATGCCATCTCAGGAAGGCCTGGAGCACACAAAGCCACCTACAGGGAGATTTAAGGCCAGCAGTTACCTATGGTAAGAGCAATGGAGAAATGAGCATCTGTGGACACAGAACTTTCTGATGTGATGTCAACTCTGTATCTTGACGGCAATGGTGGGTGACAGACCGTCAGAATGTAGTTTCTCACTCTATGCATCGTTAGCTGTATTGTTAACTGTATTCTAGTGAACTCAATAACAAGAGCTTGAGAGAGAGCTCAGTCAGGGAAGACACGAGCCACCAGAACCCACATAAAGCACTGGGTGTAGGGCTTGCTTATAATCTCAGTGCTGGACCGGTGGAGGTGGGAGGATCCCTGGGATTCTTAGGCCAACAGCCTAGCGTACTTGCCTAGTTCTAGGCCAGTGAGAGACCCTGTGTCAAAAACATAAATAAATAAAGATGCATGGCACTTGAGGCTCTGAGTGCAAGTATGAAAGAAACAAAACTAAGAAGGACGCTAAATCCACGATAACATTGTTGAGCTCTGAATTAGCCAACAGCCCCTCTGGACTCCTTGGACATAATACATGCTGCATTAAGCCATATTATGAAGTTAGGTCTTCTGGGGGCTGGAGAGATGGCTTAGTGGTTAAGAGCACTGGCTGCTCTTGCAAAAGATTGGGGGGGGGGTTCAATTCTCAGCACCTACATGGAAACTGTCCTGAACTCCAGTTCCAGGGCAATCCGATGCTACACATAATATAAAAATAATAAAATATTTTGGGGCTGGAGAGATGGCTCGGCGGTTAAGAGCGCTGACTGCTCTTGCAGGGTTCAATTCCCAGCACCCGCATGGCAGCTGAGAACTGTCTTTAACTCCAGTTCCGGGAGAATCCAACACCCTCTTCCGATCTCTGTGACATTGCACGACACGGGTGCACCAACCTACTTGCAGACAGTACATTCGTACACATTAAAAATAATAAAAAATTAGGGCTGGAGAGATGGCCTAGCGGTTAAGAGCACCGACTGCTCTTGCAGAGGACCCGGGTTTGATCCCCAGCACCCACATGGCGGCTGAGAACTGTCTGTAACGCCAATTCCAGGAGAACTCCAGTTCCAGGGGAATCCGACACCCTCTTCTGACCTCTGTGGCATTGCATGACACGGGTGCACAAACCTACATGCAGACAGTACATTCATACACATATAAAAATAAATAAAATTAAAAAAAAATTTTTTTAAATAAAAAATTAAAAAAAATAAAATATATTTTTAAAAAAGGAGTTAGGTCTTCTCTAACGAGAAACCCAAGCACCCAGATGAAAAGGATCCATTATCAGAAAAGGAGGAGAGGCACCCAGAGGTGGGGCACAGATCCAGCCCAGGCTTCGAGGAACAGTACAGAGACACGAGTCCTCAAAGCTCTGCTTGGTCTGGTGAGGTCTGCCCCCCACCCCACCCCTGCCTGCTGTCATGCTCAGGACCCTTGGTGACTTCTCACCCTTTCCTTCCCTTTTCGTTCCCACCCTGTCTGTGAAGTTGAAACCCCAGACACCACAGGACCTACCTCAAGCTTCTGGTGGGGCTTAGCTGAGAGAAACTCATGAAAGATCGGGCACAGCTCCTGGCCCATCGTGAGGGCTCCAGAGGCTCCCGTGTTATCAATCCTTGCCCTGGTAAGGAGGGCCTGGGCTTTAAGCAAACCTAGGAGGCAGCCTGTGGGGCTGTGCAGGATAGAGGACACCAAGGACTCAGACTTGGGTGATGTTGATATTGCCACTAAGGTTTCTGGAAAATGTTTGTACCGTATCTCTATTTGTTAGAAGCTAGATGCTCATGAAGGGACAGAGGAGATGAGATAGCAGCCTCTGATTTTGCATGTAAAAGAGGAATGAGTTGAGTTTAAGTTACTTGTGAGCAGGAGGGGGTGGGTGACAGGACAGGGGCTCTGCCATCCTCTAGCTGTGTGATCTGGGTTTACGGCATCAACACTTCTCTTGTCTCAGTGCCCTCAGCTGGAAAATGGAACTTAAAAAAAAAATTTAGACTTCAAATGTAGCCTGGACTGGCTTCGTCTGCCTTCTTCCTGGCTCTACTTCCCGAGTGCTAGAACTACACAAGCTCTTACTACAGCTGGAAAATGGGAATTCTAAGAATCCTTACTAAGTTATGTTGCTCTAAGAAAGTGCCCAACTTTTTGATACTATCCTCTGCAAACGTGTTGGGCCAAATTCATAGTCATTCTGGGACTCACGAAGTTGGTGGGCCAAAGGTTGCACATGCTTGCACACAGCAGGTGCTCATTAAATGGTGATAACATTTTCCTCATCCTTTGCAGACACCTTACCCGCTTAGCTTGGCAGCCTCATCTTGACCGCTGCAGCTGGCGCACCAACCACGCCTGCCACGTGGGGCTTTCTGAGCTTTCCTTTGGCTGCATCCTGTTTGAGGCAGGATGCTGGCTGCAGAGGATTTCCTGTCCTTGTCCTTTGCTTTGACTTGTCCCTCCCTTCCTTCCAGTCCCTGCTCTGCCCTCCCTCTTCCAGGAAGCCTTCCTTGACTAATGTCACCCACTTCCCTGACGGCTCTCCGTGGCTTCCCTGCAAGGACTCCCCTACCCTCCTCCCAACCACAAAGCCCACATCCCCTATAAGGCAGGCGGGGACTCTTCTAGCCCAGTCCAGATGAGGCATGCATTACAGGGCTGCTGGGCTCAGAACGCGAGAATACTCCCTCCACACAGCCCCTCTGCCCCCTGACACGGACTTGGGGGTGGGGGAGTGAGAAGGCCACCTGCCAGAGTGGCAGCAGACAGGCCAGCTAAATCCTTGACCTATGATTTAAGGGGTCGGGCATAGTTCAATAGAGCACTCCAGGCTGGGTCTCAGCTCATTCGCGCAGGTCAGGGGGATGAGGGATAGAAGAGGAGAGGAAGAAAAGGGAGGAAGGCCATCTCCTCCACGATCTCGGTGCCTTCATCTCTGGCCCTGGGGGGGGGGGGGCACAAACAAGCACCCTGAAAACTCACAATCCCATTCCCCACCAGTGCAGAAGGTGGGGGTGGGCGGGGCAGCGAGGCGGGAAGCCCGGTGCTTGGCTTTAGAGTAAGAACTCAATAACGTGCCTTTTACCAGCAGAGCCCAAGCCCCACCTCTGCCCAGGTACCAGGCTGGCTCTAGATTCAACATCTTTGGAATCCTTCTCTACCCAGGCCCTGCTAGGGTAGAGGCCTCTGGAACAGCGGGGTCATCCGGAGAGAGCGGTTTCCTTGGAGTACCCATAATCGCGAGTCAGTCCCAGAACAGACTAAACCTAGCCCCCAGCCAACTGCCCTCCTCCCCCGACAGGCTGCCCAGGTCTGCCCAAGGGCGGTGCTATGTAAATGAGATGCAAAGCAGGCCGAAATGGCTGTGGGGATTGGCTAGCACAGAAGACCTTGTGGCCCAATCCTGGGCTGCTTGTACCTTGCTTGGCTCCCCTCCGGCCAGGCCAGGTCCCGCCCATAAATCAACTCGGTCGTCGTTAATGGCTCCTGACTAATTGCCAGGACTTGGGCTCCAGGGCTCGGGTCGTCCACATTAAAATTCAATCAGGCCCAGCACTAGGTATTAAATATTCATTGGGAGAGCTTCCCGAAACCGGACTGGGGGATGGGTCGGGTTGGAGGGACTACCGGAGCAGCCGCTAGCTGCGAGGCCTGCCCCTCTCCAGCCTGGTCTTTCCTCTAACTGCTGCCTATTTCCGTTCTCTTCCAATGGGCCGATTTCTCTCTCGGAGTCACTTCTAGGAACCTTTGAGAGACCCATTCCTTTACAGAAGGAATGTGGTGATAAGCCACGCCAAGGGGCTGGCCTAGTCCCTTGCCCTGCCTCTGTGCTTGCCTGGTCACCTTACCTCAGGGACCCTCTGTTGGTTCCTTCCAGTGCCAAAACTTTGGGTTCCATCAGAAGCGGATTAGCTCCTGGTACAGAGATCTCTCCAGGGCCTAGAGAAATGTTTGGGCCATTAAGAGCAGGCACTGCTCATGCAGAGGACCTGAGTTCTGTTCGGAGCGCCCATGTGGAGTGGCTGGCCTGGAGGTCCAGCTTCAGGGAATCCAACGCCCTCATCTACTTGTACAGGACACAGACACACACCCTCCCTCACACACTCCCATGAATACGCATAATTAAAAATTAAAAACAAATATTAAAAAACAAACGGGCTTACCCAGCCTGGAGCCATGGTCAATTTCTCTAATACCAGCACACAGGCTGGTCAAGGCTGGGAGACCCTGTCTCAAAAACAAGAAGACAAAAACCCAGAAGGCCTCTTTCTGAGGGGAGCCCCTAGGTCCCTTGCCCTTGCCAGGGACTGGCCCTCTTCAGAGCACTGGTAGGTAGAGCCAGGTATGGCAACATGGGTGTGTGCTAGAAGGAAGAGGGAGGCTCTGGGCAGTCCTCCCCTCTCCCCTTTCCCCAGGAATGCAGCCCTCCAAGCTGCTGGGCCCCTGGCCTGAGGCTGAGCAGGCTGCATAGAAACAGCAGAGCATATCCACACGCACCCACGCCATGGTCGCTGGGCTATGAAGAGTGTTTCCCAGAAGCGATGACGGTCAGTGCTAGGCAATCAGGGAATCGGGAGTTTCCTAGCATTCTGTGCTATACTGAAATTTGCATTCCTCAGACCATCCAAGAGATTTGGGGTTAGGAGAGAAAAAAAGGAGCAGAAAATCTGCGAGACAGGACCTATGCATTCTTGTTTTCTCAAGATTCTCTGGGGACTAACCACTTGCTCACAGGCCTCTTCCCTTCCCTTTCAACTGTTCCCTGGTCCTGGTGCCTGAGGTGTGGTACAGGGGGGAGCTAAGCTTGCCATAGCCACAGAGCCCCCTCCCCCAAGTACTGCAGAAGGAGGAAGAGGTCACTGGCCTCTGCAAAGGCCAGAGTCTCTCAGGGCTCCAGGAAAGTTGTGAGGCTCAGGATACATGGTTTGGGGTTCACTGGAAGAAACTTTTTGTTCTGCTATCTCCGAGGCAATCCACCCTTGGCTCAACAGGAAATCTGAAATTCTAATCCTAGAACCCTTCCTTCCAGGGCTTCAGCCCTGATAAGGGGAAATGGGACCCAAGAAGCATCCCAGGTCCTGGAAGAAGGCAGACTCCCGTGCTAGGTGCATTGTCTGGCAGCCATTAGGAAGAGGCTGGGGCTGGGAGGCCTCAGGCTTGAGCAGGTCAGGAGTGACCCCAGCCAAGTGTCCAATTCCAAAGCCAAACGTCACAGGTAATCCAGGATTCCAAGCTCAGTCCACGTGTGGTTCCCATTAGGGCTGGCTGAGGTCTTCCTGAAGGCCAGGCCAGATTCCTGAGCCCCTCCCCCAGCATAGCCCCTCCCTCTCCAGGCTGTTTGGAATATCTTACCCAGTCCCATGAGGTGGGCTGCCACCACCCAACTTTGGGGATTTTCAGGGGTATCTCCCTTGAAAGAGGCTTCTACTCACTAAATGGCTGTGTGTGTGTGTGTGTGTGTGTGTGTGTGTTTCAATCCCTTAATAAAGGGGTCAAAAGGATAGCAGTCTTCAAACCTATAGCCTTCTAAAGAGAACTGATCTCCAAAGGCTCTCACCCTCCGTCCAGGGAGTCTTCCCTCCTCTCCAGCTCAGCTGTTTGTATTCAGGCCACAGCCCCCCTGGCTTGGATAATTGCAACTGCCCCGTGACCTTCAGCTACCAGGCTGTTACTCCAATGCTGGCCCTGAGCACGCAGGTCCTAAAACTCTGGTTTGCTGTTCTTGCTATTTGGATCACGTCTCTCCTCCAACTCTTGAAGTAGCTTTCCTTAGGGCCCTGTAGCCATGGGTACAACCTGGTACCCATACCATTTGTGTCATTCACAGTATTTTAAAGTCTTAAAAAGCCAGGCGTGGTGGCACACGCCTTTAAGCACTCAGGAGGCAGAGGCAGGCGGATCTTTGTGAGTTCAAGGCCAACCTGGTCTACAGAGTGAGTTCCAGGACAGCTGGAGCTACAGGGAGACCCTGTCTCGAAAAGACCAAAAATAATAAATAAATAAATAAATAAAGTCTTAAAAAATGTGACCAGCAAAAAAATAGGAGGCAACACACACAAATTTACTTTTTTATTTTATTTTATTTATTATTTTTATTTTATGTATATGAATGTATTGCCTGCGTGTTGTGCAATACCCATAGAGGACAGAAGAGGGCCTCGGATCCCCGGAACTGGAGTTATGGATGGTTTTAGCTGCCATATGGGTACTGGGAACTGACCCTGGGTCCTCTGCAAGAGCAGCCAGTGCTCCTAACCACTGAGCCATCTCTCCAGCCCCTGAAAAAAAAAAAGTCTTACAAAAAAAAAAAAGACTAAAATGATGAGGAAGAGGAGAAAGAGGAGAGGGAGGAGGAAGTAAAACCTGGCAACACTAAGCTTGCACATGCCAACAAATGGCTGAGGTTACCTAGCAACAGTGACCCTCAGAAGAGATCTCTGGGACTGATGCTATACATGCATCACAGTCCCCACCAGAAGGGGATGGGCACTGGTAATCAAGCCCAGGGCCTCCTGTTTGCTCCTGCTGAGCATGTGCTCTACCATTGAACTGTCTTCTAGCCAGGCCCTGAACAGCTTTTTGATCATACTGATCTTTTTATCTTACTTCCTGTCAGCTTCATTCCAGCCTGAGCAGACACTTCAAGGTGCTGTATAGCATGCTTGGGTCTAGGACACTTGGCCTGGGGCTTATCAGTCCAGCATGTCACTCCAGGCTCCTCCTTATCCCAGTTGGCTCCTCCCCTTGCACAGAGGCTCCTCCCTGATCCAGCTCTGCCTTTGCACTCTTAGGTCTTTGGGAACATTGGCCTTAGGGGAAATTCTTCCAGCATCAGCCCAGTAGCCTCTGCAGAAGGCTGTCACCTTCAGGTTGACCAGAGGTCCCTGTGGTATTGGGAGAATATTTCCCAAAGCAGCCCCTCTCTGTAGAAAGACCACCTCTAGGACCAAGAGTCCTGCTGGGCATCCCAGGTCACGGGCCTGGTGCCAAGGACTGTGTCAAGCGCTGTCCTGTGGGAGCAGAAGGGCAGGCAGACAACATTCTCTAGAGATCTTGTGTCTTAGGAAGCACATCTGCATCTCTGAAAGACCTGTGCGAGTGGCTTCTGGCCCAAAGTCTGTTCTTTGCCTGTGAGGACTCCCATGAGCAGAATTTTTAAAAAGACAATGAGGAGCAAGGCCTGGGAATGCAGCTCAGTGATGCAGTACTTGCCTTCTACCTACAAGGTCCTGGGTTTGAGTGGACAGAGTCCTGGACAAATGTGAGCTCTAAGTATATATTATAGGCCAGGCGTGTCTGTGAGTTTGTGGCCAGTCTGGTGTACATTGTGAGTTCCAGACCAGCCTGTCTCTAAGCAAAGTATTAACAGTTGTTGTTTGAGACAGGCTCTTGGAAAATAGCCTAGGCTGGCCTGGAACTTACCATCCTTCTGCCTCTGTCTCTCTAGCATGCACATCACAGGTGCTCACCACCACACCCCACTGTCAAAAGTCTTTCTGTGGGAAAAATTAGCAAGGTAGGAGGGCCGATGTCTCTAAGACTTCACTCCATTCCCAAACATCACTGGCCTGTCACAGCCCTTCTAGCACCACGGTCACTGCTGGGCTGTTGTTCCAGGAAATGCCCTTGACCCAAATCTGCTCCCAAACTCAAAGTCCCTCTCCGTAAGGGGTCTCTCCCTGCTCAGGGATCCCAGTTGTCACAGTCCCCTACCTCTGCGATGCCTTTTCTAAGACAGGATCTAGAACTTGAGATCCTCCTGTCTGGGCCTGCTGAGGGCTGGGATTACAAGTGTGCACCACCATGCCTGGCTCTTGGCCTTTCCAAGACTACGATAGGCAGAATGCCCAGGACACTAGCAGGACCAGCTACTAGCCACCAGCAGGCTCTCTACCTGACTCTGGAATCTGTCTTCAGGACACACCCAGGATGAAAACGTCAGGTGCCCGGCTCAGGCCGCCAGGGAAAACCAGTCCATTGGTCCTCAAGAGTCAAGTCTTGCTACAGTCTCAGCCTTGCCTTCTTCCCTTGGATGTGTCCCTCTGTCCATCGGTTCCAAATCCTTCGGGTCACATCCCGAGGCCAGTTGGTACAGAGCTGGGGAGAGACAGATGAGGTCTTCAGATGTGACTGTGTGAGGCAGAGCCTGAGGGATGGGGTGTGGGGCGCTGACGCTTCTCCTGCAATTCAGGTCTCCCACCGGGGCAGCGGGCCGGGCGCTGGTGGCTCGCCCCGGCCGGCCATGGGGGAAGGGAGGCGGCGGGAGCAGATGGCAGCAATTACCGCTTGGACCCTCCCCCGCCAGCCGCCCGAGGCCGGAAGATCCGCTTCGTTGGCTCGGGAGGACCCGAGAGGCGGTGGCCTCCCGGGGCCCCCGGTGGGAACCGCGAAGGGAGGGGGCATCCCAGCTTCCAGGGGTAACGTGAGTGCCAGGTGGGGACAGCTCTTTCCCCAGAGACAGGGCCTCGGAGATTTCCTCTGGATAGGACACACCCCTCCCCCAGAGCTCTAACCAGCACTGCGTCTGCAGTTTCTCAAAGGGAAGATTTATTTTCAGGCTAAACCAGTGGCGCAGGCTGAAGAGATGGGAATACAGTTGTGACCTAATCAAGGACCCAGAGGATGAATGGACTCCGAAATTTAAGCCTTAGGATTTAGCAGGTGCTGCCTCATCCAGAATGAAGGCCAGCAGCACCTTTTCTCACCAAAATAGCAATAAGCCAGCCTGGACTTCTCCCTGGTTAAAGACCTCTGGCTAAGGAAGAGAGAGAGAACATGTCTGGGCTGGGTCCCTGTGTGTGGCAGGCAGAGCAGAAGAAAACGGGAGGATTCTGCTGGCTGGGTAGAGAAACACTGAACCAGCCCGGCATGGTGGCGCATGCCTTTAATCCCAGCACTCGGGAGGCAGAGGCAGGTGAATCTCTGTGAGTTCAAGGCCAGCCTGGTCTACATAGTGAGTTCCAGGACAGCTAGGGCTACAGAGAGACCCTGTCTCGAAAAGACCAAAAACAAAACAAACAAACAAAAAACATTAAACCATTTGGCTCCTCCTGAATTTCTCTTCCATCTTCCCCAAATCTTGTCTCTGTCTCTAAGACCTTGATCAGTCCCGGTCCCTCACTTCCTTGTACAACCGCAAAAGCTGCCAGTTTGCTGAGGATTATTTCACATGGCAGCCAAAGGAACAGAAAACTAAGGCCGCGTGTCTTTCCCGGCTTGTAGCACCATGCTTTCTCCACCACAGGGCTGTCACCTTCCCTTGGCCACACCACTAAAGCAGCCCCACTAACCCGGTCCTCACATGCTATGTCTTTGTACTGTCACTTAACCTTCCGTATCTTAAACGGAGCTCACCATGTTCTGTGTGAGTCTCCTCCTTATCCACTTGCTCAGTGGTCTGCTTCACCCGCACAAGGCCAGCTCCGCCAGCTCAGGCCTTGTCTCGTTCTGTGCTAGAACACTGGGGTAAACCTCGGAAGCACTCGGGCAGGCACTCTCTACATGTTTATGGAATGCAGACATCCCTGGGTATCAAACCAAATGCTGCTTCATTTGATCACCAGAAAGAGATCTCCTCCCTGAGCGGAACCAGCTGCCAGCACCTGTAAGAACCCAATTCACCACTTTGCCTGAGGGGGGAGGTACAGCCCAGCCCAATCATCTAAGCTGTCTGCTCTAACTGAGGGGCTTACTTTGGACTGAGTGCGAGTCTAAGCGCTAGTCTAAGCGTCTTAGCGGGCCTCTTGGAAGTAGGCACTAATATAGTCAGCTTACAAGCAGATCCACCATGCACACCCAGACCCATCAGGGCACACTCGGTAAATACAACATGAGGCAAATTGGATTCATTTCTCACTATGATATGAAAGGTATGGGGTAGACAGATAAAGAGTAAGCCTGGGACAGTTAGTTACTACTGCAGGGAGGTGGGACAGAATGGCAGTGGACGGGACATCAAGGAAGGCTTGGCTTAGTGTAGTGAGGGCAGACACAAGGTTAGCCTGGTCAAATGAAAAGCTCAGGGCTGAGAACTTGCTCAGTTGGTACCTGAGCTTGATCCCAGAATCCACGAAAACAACAATAATAATAATAAATAATAATAATAATCACCAGATGTGGACTGGCCACATGGCTCCGTGGGTAAGGGTGCTTGACACTGAGTGTGACCCCTGGGAGCCACATGGTAGAAGGAGAGAACGAATTCCTGCAAGTTGTCCTCTGACCTCCACGTGGTATGCCTGGGCCCACCTCCTCAAATAAGTAAATTAAAATGTAAAATAAAACAAACAACAATGGGGTGGTGGCATGTGTTTGTGGTGCCAGTGCTGGGAAGGCACAGACAGAAGGACCCCTGCTGGGGCTTGCTGCTCACCCAGGCTATCCAGCAGGTTCCAGGCCAGTGAGAGATTCTGTTTCAAAAATCAAAAACTGGGGACTGGAGGGATGGCTCAGGGGTTCAGAGCACTGGCTGCTCTTCCTGAGGACCCAGGTTTGGTTTTAGCACCCACATGGCAGCTAACCCTGTCAGTAACTCCAGTTCCAGGGAATGCAGTGCCCTCTTCCGGACCCCTCAGGAACTACAAGCACATGGCACACAGTTCAGGCAAAACAGCAAAACACTCATAATATAAATTTTTTGAAAAAGTGTATGTCTCCTAAGGACAACACTGAAGTTACCCTCTGGCCTTTACACAGACACAGACAAAGACAAAGACACACACACACACACACACACACACACACACACACACAAAGCAAAGAGCAGCCACATGCATAGTCTGAGCCTGCTTGCTGAGTTACTTCTGCTGCCCACCAAAGAGTGATCCTGAGTCAGATTATCAAAATGGTGGATGAGGCAGGCAGAGACGTCACTTATCTCCCAGGGCTCTCTCAGGATTAAACTAAAGAGCTGCCCAGGGAAGTGCTTCATCTGCTGCTGAGAGCTTGCGTGCGAATCAGGGCAGGGGCTGCTGGACACCAACAGAAAAGCTGGGGGTAGAGCTGCCCTTTGGCCCTCTTAATCACACAGTCACTGATGTGAGACCCTCCAGGCATGGGGCTTGAGGCTCCCAATCATGGCCTCCTCTGGGCTTGGCCTGGTTTGGAGTTAGAACTCCACAAAGGTTCACTCAGTAAAGGTCCAGGTGAGGGAATGACCCCAAAGTAGCAGAAGGAGAACGATGGAGAGGCGAATGGAGTGGACGCTGGGGTTCCAAACACCGTCAGCTAGCTTCTCCTCCCTGAACGTGGGTTTGCTATGTGGCCCACTCTGGCCTCAAACTCATAATCCCCTGCCTCACCCTCTCTGGCTGGTCATCACTGCCAACCCCCCCCCCACTGCCCTGCTTTTATGTAGATCATGGAAGTGTGCACATGTAGCGTGTGTGTATGCATGTGGAAGCTAGAGACTGACAGTGGGTGTCTTCCACTATTGCTGTCCACCTAATGTTTTTGAGACAGGGTCACTCCCTAAACCCAGAGCTCACACTGGCTAGACTAGCTGGCCGGGCAGCAAGCTCTGGGAATCTGTCTGTCTCTTTCTCTAATGCTGGCGTTATAGACATGTTACAGAACCCCTCCTCCCTTTTCATATTCTTTTCTGTATTGGGGGCCATGAGCACATCACAGTGCATGTTGTGCGTGTGTACAGGTCAGAGGACACACACTCCTTTAGGTGGGCTCTGAGGATAGGAACTCAGGTCAACAGCTTTGCATAGCAAGTGCTTTTACCTGCAGGGCCATTTTACCAGATTCACTCTGATCTTGAGGGTTCCAAGCTCAGCTCCTCACATTTTTGTGGCAAACACTTTACCCAACTGAACCATTTCCCTATCTCCTGGGCCTCAGTTTCTTGATCTATAAAAGACAGTGATGAGCCGGGCGTGGTGGCGCACGCCTTTAATCCTAGCACTTGGGAGGCAGAGGCAGGTGAATCTTTGTGAGTTCAAGGCCAGCCTGGTCTACAGAGTGAGTTCCAGGACAGCTGGGACTACAGGGAGACCCTGTCTCAAAAAGACCAAAAATAAAAAATAATAATAATAAAAAAAAAAGACAGTGATGAACTTGTCCCAAAGTTCTGCCTGAGCTCTAGGGTGGATGGGCTAAGATGGGTAAGTAAGTCCTTCCCCTTTCCATCTCTGCAGGGACCTGGGCGGGTAGAGGGCACTGAAGTAACCCCTGTTCCCCTCCTCCACACCCCTGTCCCAGGCAACTTTAGATTCTTCACTGTCCTGCACAAAGGCCTTCTTGGGGAAGGGAGGGGGTGAGAGAAAGGGGGGACTGGGGCACTAAAAAGTCAGAGGCCAAGGCAGCCACACCCGCATGATGGGCTGGCTGGCCGTCACTCCCAGCACCCCCAGCCCACCGCCTTCTGTGGCTCTTGCTCCTGGGCTCAGTGCCCAGCCAAGGCTCTGAAGCCCCCCTGAGGCTCCACCTCAGCAGGGCATCCTCCCATCCCGCCCCCTGTGGTCCCTGTAACTCCAGCTCACCTCTTTGGGTTCTGCAAAGAAAGAGGAGCTTTCTGTCGATCCCCAAGCCTCGGACTCTGGGAGATGGACTCTTCCTCCACACTGGCCTCATCGAGGGTCGGAGGCTGAGAGTAGACCTAACAGATGGTGCTGTGTTAACAGATGACATGGAAGACAGAATCCTCAGCTGCTTGTCCTTGTACTTCCCCACGGGAGGGGGCGGCCTTCACGATGAACTCAAGGTGGAGGACTGCTGAGGTAAGGAGCGGTCGCGCTGTTTAAGTCACTCTATGAACAACTAATGAGCTGGCAAATTAGTTTATAAGTAACGTGTGTGTGTGTGTGTGTGTGTGTGTGTGTGTGTGTGTGTGTTTGAGACAGGGTCTCCCTGTAGCCTCAGCTGTCCTAGAACAAACTCTGTAGACCAGGCTGGCCTTGAACTCACAGAGCTCTGTCTGCCTCAGCCTCCTGAGTTGCTGGGATTACAGGCAAGCGCCACCATGTCCAGCTGTGCATGCCTTTAATCCCAAGAAGCTAGCCTGATCTGCATAGCGAGTTCCAGTAGTTAGAGCTAGATAGTGAGATCCTGTCTTGAAAAGAAAAGAAAAAAGAAAGAAAAGAAAAACAAATACCCTGAGGGAAAGGGAAGATGAACTAAAACTGTATGTATGAAAATGCCTTGCCGGGCATGGTGGTGCACCCCTTTAACCCGAGCACTTGGGAGACAGAGGCAGTCGGACCTTTGTGAATTCAAGGCCAGCCTGGTCTACAGAGTGAGTTCCAGGACAGCTGAGCTATAGGGCGAACCTGTCTTGAAAAGACAACAACAACAACAAAAATGCCTTAAGGAAACCCATTAATTGTTAAGTTAATTTAAAAAATAAAATTAGAGGATGGAGAGCTAGCTCAGCTGGTGAAGTGCTTAGTCCACAAGCATGAAGACTGACTTAAATGCAAACCCTAGAACACAGAACAAGCTGGGCCTGGTGGTCTGAGCTTATAATTTCAGAGCAGGACGTGAAGATAGGCAGATCCCTGAGCTCACTGGCCAGCCAGCCTTGTCTACTCAGTGCTGAGCTCCAGGTCAGAGAGAGACCCTGTCTCAAAAAACAAAATGAATACACCTAAGAAACAATACCCAAGGATGACCTCTGGCCTCCACACATGTTTATTCACATGCACACACACACACATACACACCACACACACACACACGCACAGAAATAAA
The DNA here is from genome assembly GCA_009823505.1 of Rhizomys pruinosus. Lineage (NCBI taxonomy): Eukaryota > Metazoa > Chordata > Mammalia > Rodentia > Spalacidae > Rhizomys > Rhizomys pruinosus. Next base: position 564,002 of record VZQC01014113.1, on the reverse strand, counting down.
AAATAATTTTTAGGAAAGAAAAAATAAAAACAAATATGTCTGAAGGTTAAAAATATAAAAAAAGCTGGGCATGATGGTACCTGCCTTTAAACCCAGCACAGAAGCATCAGAAGATCTCTGTGAGTTCAAGGCCAGCCTGGTCTACATAGCAAGTTCCAGGCCAGCTGAAACTAAAGGGAGACCCTGGTCTCAAAAGTACAACAACAAGAAGACCAAATATATGTGCATATGTGTGTATGTAACTGTAATTTGCTAATGCATTAGTTGTTCATAAAATTATGTGTTTTTTCCCCCCTTTGGGGGCTGAAGAGATGACTCAATGGCTAAGAGCACTTGCTCTTGCAGAGGACCCAGGTTCGATTCCCAGCACCCACATGGCAATCGTCCAATTCCAGGGGAATCTGAAACCCAATTCTGACCTCCACAGGTATTGCACAATGCAGGTGCACTTACATACATGCAGACAGTACACATGAAAATAAATAAATAAATACTTTTGAAATTTTGTTTTTCTTATGACAAGCATGGTGGCACATGTCTTTTACTGAGGGGCAGAGGCAGGCAGATCTCTGTGAATCCAAGGCCAGCCTGGCCTATATAGCGAGATGGGGCTACAGGGAGACTGTCTCAAGAAAAAATTGTTTTCCACAACAACATAGAAGGGATCTGAAAACACTGCAGTGTCATATGTCATGTATCACATTTTATAGAAACTTGCTTCTGAATTTCAGGCTGGAGTGATGGCTCAGCAATTAAGAGCACAATACTGACTGTTCTTCCAGAGGAGCAGTGTTTGATTCCCAACTCCAGGGATCCAACATCCTGTTCTGGCCTCTAAGAGCACAAACCTCCACACAAACACACATATATGTACATATACATATATATATATAAAATATGTCTTAAAACCTTTTACAGCCGGGCGTGGTGGTGCACACCTTTAATCCTGGCACTTGGGAGGCAGAGGCAGGCGGATCTTTGTGAGTTCAAGGCCAGCCTGGTCTACAGAGTGAGTTCCAGGACAGCTGGGGCTACAGGGAGACCCGGTCTTGAAGACAAAAAAAAAAAAAAAAAAAAAAAAAACACTTTTACATTAGCCAGGAGTGGTAGAGCACACCTTTAATCCCAGCACTTGAGAGGCAGAGGCAGGTGGATCTCTGTGAGTTCAAGGCCAGCCTGGTCTATATAGTGAGCTCCAGGCCAGCTGGCTCTAAAGGGAGACCCTGTCTCAAAAAGACAAAAAAAACAAACAAAAAAACTTTTACATTTAGAGAGAGAGAGGGAGTGTGTGTGTGTGTATGTGTGTGTGTGTGTGTGTGTGTGTTCGTGTATGTGTGCAATAGCTCCTGTGCGGAGGTCAGAGAACAACTTGGAGGAGTTCTCCTTCTGCCATGTGGCTCAGGGATGGAACTCAGGTCATCCAGCTTGGTGGCAAGTGCCCCTACCCACTGAGCCATCTCACACTTGAAACTTGCCTTTTCTCCCACGTGTGTCCTTGCGTCCTGAGTCCAGATGAAATGTGTTAAGTGAGAATGATACTGGGAATGATTTTCAACACTCGTAGCAGGGGACAGCCTTCAGCAGGGGACATCCTTCAGTGGCATCTGCAGAGAACAGTGGCTGGAGGGAAAAAGGCTGTGTGACCTGTGAAGCTCCAGCTGGGAACCAGCACTTGAACCTAAGCGAGGTTGGCTGTGCTGTGGAGTAGCTTGGCTTTCTTAGGATTTGTTGACTGTTTTCTTGGTAGGTAATGGGGCTTCCTGCTTCTTGGGATTCCTGGCACCTGAGCCCTGAAGATTCTGTCCCCAAACACCCGTCAGCCAGGCTCTGGGCTGAGCAGAGAGCAGTCAGCAAGAGCCTGGATTGGTACTCTGGACCCCCTACCTTGTATGCACGAGGAATGCTGAAGGACTCACCAAACATACAATGCAGTAGCTGTGCGGACCCTCCTGGCTGAACTTCACCCATGATCCGTGTCCCTGCCCCCACCCCAGAGCCATTGACCGGAGAGGGTGGACCGATCAGACCCCGCCCTAAATCAATCCCAGACTTCCCTGGCCTGCTGTGAGTTATGAGCTAGCAGCTTTGTGATGTAGATCATGGTTGGGGAGCAGAGGGCCTGACCTATGACAGGTCATGCTGGACCCCCGGAAGGGGCCAGAACTGGAGTCAGGGGCCATCTCTTCCATTCTTTGCCCCATGCTGTCAGGTCCATCCCCTGCCTAGTCTTTAAGCTGGGTGGGGCCATTTCTGCACTGACTGTGGTCCTGCCAGAAGCTGCCATCTAGCCTACTGGGAAGGGAAGAAATAGAGGAGGTCACCACGTTTGGTTTTCTGACAGACTCTGAGTTCAGAACCACACTCAGCCGTCCTCTGAGCGCCTGTCTGGAGACTTCTCCTTGCCCTTCTGATTAAATTTCACAAGTAAGCGCTTGAGAGAATCCCAGGCCAGAGGAAAGGGGACTGCACAACAGGCAAGCATGAAACCTCTCACATGCTTGTTCTCTCTCACTCTATAACCCAGGCTGTCCTTGAACTCATGTCAGTCTTTTGCCTCAGCCTCCTGAGTGCTGGGTATTATAGCCACGGTGTCTGGTCTACTCTCAGCTTTCAATGTGATTCCCATGTGATTCCCCAGTGTCCAGCAGAAGACATCAGAGAGAGTGAACCCGTATCGCGTGGGAAAGTTACTCACACATCGGCCAGCATCCTCTCCCCCATCATCTCTGTCAGTGAAGACATCCACTGGAATGTGGGAAGGCCAAGACCCAACCTGGGATCTGGGAAAGGCATGAGCCACTATGGCAGGCAGTTTTCCTGGAAGGAAACCTGGACAAGGCACCTTGACACAGGACCTTGAAAGCAGGCTGACAGATGCAAACAAAAACCTCACAACCTCTGGGGCCAGGTTGGCTAAATGTGACCCATGGCAAGAACTCACTTGGTCTTTGCAGATTATGGCAAAAATGGCATCCCTCACCCTCGTCCTGTGCACCTGCCCTGCCAACTCCCATCCTCTGTATCAGACCCTGGAACCTAGAGCTAGACTAGTTGGTGGGGAGATGCACTGCCAATTCCTACTCGTGGCTGCCACCTGCTGGCTGAGCATGGCCTTACAGAAACAGGATTTTTGTGGAAGGCAGGGGGCACTCTGTTCTGAGCTACCAAAGAGGATTGAAAAGCAAAATGTAAAATCTGCTTTCACCTAGCTAGGTGTCCCTGAGATCTCCTAGCACAGTCAGCTGTCCTTCCACAGTCCTCGCATTCAACCATTCCTCTTCTGGCCTAAGAGAAGTGGACAGGGCGTTCATATCTGTGGACTGTTAACACTATGCTGGATGAAGGTGACAAGTGACCAGATTAATAATAACTAGTGTGAGAAATGCAAGAGCACAGAATTCTAGTTTCCAATGAATACTCACTGAATGGGAAGATCGTGGTTCAGAAGCATTGTGTGTGTTTAGCATGCATGAGGGCCCCAGCTCTAATCTCCATCACCAGGAAAAAAAAAAAATGAAGGAATGAATTACATAGCAGGAAGAAATGAAGGAATGATGAATTCCATGTGCCAGACACATGCAGGGGGTGGAAGGGACAGGGAAGAGGAGGAAACAGTGTGGAGACACTTTCTGAATCTTTTCTCTTTTTTTGGTCTTTTCAAGACAGGGTCTCCCTGCAGCCCCAGTTGTCCTGGAACTCACTCTGTAGACCAGGCTGGCCTTGAACTCACAAAGATCCACCTGCCTCTGCCTCCTGAGTGTTAGGATTAAAGGCATGCACCACCACACCTGGCAAATCTTTTCTCTTTCTAGCATCATTAACTACCAATAGTTTCGTGGATGATTCTAACATTACCCAAGTTCAGAAAGCAAAACATGAAGATCCTCCTATCCACCACCTCTAGGTTAAGTCCAGTTAATCGTCATTGGTCCATACAGAGACTCTTAACCTTGGGTGTGCATTAGAACCACATGGAGAACTTTGAGATCCTGCTCCTTGGGTTGAATCTGTAGGTCAGAATCTCTGGACTGCGTTCTGAGAATCATTGTTTCCAAAGAGATTACACTGTGTAGCCAATGCCGAGAATTTCTACATCCCTTTCTGTGCATACCCAAAAAGTAAGTAATCAGTTTCACACACATATATGCTCAAAATAGATGTATATATGTATACATGTGTGCATGTGTGTCCTTACATCTATTTCTGCCAAGAAAGTAACAGCATAGCTCAGAGATATTTTCAGAGCATTCTGTTCCATCTGAATCTACAGATCTATCTTATTCTTTTCGTATGTATGCAGGGATAGGTCTCAGCCATGTGTATGTTAGACTTTACCACCAAGCCATGCCCCAGATTATTCTTTGTGTGTGTGTGCAGGTGCACATATGCGTGCCTACATGTACATGCATGTATGGAGGCCAAACGATGACTTCAGATGTCACTCCTAAAATGCTCCCACCATTTTTGGAGACCTGGGTCTATCACTGACCTGGGGCTTGTCAAGCAGGCCGGGCTGACTGGCCAGGAAACCCTAGGATTCACCTTTGCCACCTCCCCAATGCTGGGGCTACAAGTATAAGCCACCATACTGGGATTTTTTTGTCAGGGTTCTGGGAACTGAACTCAAGTCTTTATGCTTGCAAGAGCATGTTATTGACCCAGCCATCTTCCCCTGCCCCCTTATTCTTCTATAATGGAGATATACTCTTCACACTTCCTCCAATCCTTCTCCTATTGATGATTATTGAAGTGGTTTCTTTTTTTTACTTCTTTTTTCTCATTCTTTTGATTTTATATTACTCTAAAATATGCATACGTACCCTCCACCCATATACCAAAAATTCCAAAGTCTGAAAATAAATGGTAGGTTAATACTAGAACCTGTTAAGGGATTCACAATATGACAGCACTGTTGTTTTCAGATCATGAGGAATATAACATTAACATTGCTCAGTTTGCCTTACGACTAGGTGCTTGGCACCAGCATCCACAGATGAGGGATACCATTCATCATTTGCTTTTCTGGGACTGTGTTACTTCACTTAACATAATATCTTCTAGTTCCATCCATTTACCTGCAAAGTTCATGATGTCATCTTTCTTTACCACTCCATTGTGTAGATGTACCACATTTTCTCTATCTACTCATCAGTTGAGGGGCACTTGGGTTGGTTCCAGCTCTTTGCTATTGTGAAGAGAGCTGCAATAAACATGGCTGTGCACGTATCTCTGTGGTAGGATGAGTCTTATGGGTATATACTGAGGAGTGGTATGGCTGGGGCAGGTGGTAGGCTCATTTTGAGTCTTTTAAGGGTTTTCCACACTGCTTTCCATAGTGGTTGTATGAGTTTACATTCCCACCAGCAGTGGATGAGTGTTCCCCTTTCCCTACAACCTCTCCAGCACTTGGTAGCATTTGTTTTCTTGATCCTAGCCAGTCTTATCAGTTTTTTTACTTTTTTCTTTTTTTGTCTTTTTGAGACAGGGTCTCCCTATAACCTCAGCTGTCCTGGAACTCACTCTGTAGACCAGGCTGGACTTGAACTCACAAAGATCCACCTGCCTCTGCCTCCCAAGTACTAGGATTAAAGGCATGCGCCACCACACCTGGCTTTAACTTTTTATGTGTATGAGTGTACTGTCTTCATGTAGGTTGGTGCACCCGTGTCATGCAATGCCGCAGAGGTCAGAAGAGGGCATCGGATTCCCCTGGAACTGGAGTTAAAGAAGGTTTTAGCCGCCATGTGGGTTTCTGGGAATCGAACCCGGGTCCTCTGCAAGAGCAGTCAGTGCTCTTAACAGCTGAGCCATCTCTCCAGCCCCTCTTCTTGTTTTTATCAGTGCTGTGGCTCCAACAGAGGGCTCTGCACAAGCCAATGTGCATGTGTTTCTCTTTTGCAGTATTGCAGTCGGGCCTTGCACACATCTGCCACCGAGCTACATCACCATCCCTGTTTTTACATTTGATTTTAAGACGAAATCTCACTAAGATGCCCAGGCTGGCCTTAAAATCACTCTATAGCCCAGGCAGGCCTTGAACTTGTGATCTTCTTCCCTCAGCTTCCAAAATGACTGTGATCATAGGACTGTGCCAGCAAGCCCAGCTACATTTGTTATTTTGATAAACACTTAAATGCTGTCAAAAATACTTTCCTTTTCTATTTTATGGAATAATTTGAGAAGTGTTGGTGTTCTTTGAAGGTCTGCTAAAACTGACCAATGAATCCATCTGGGCATGGACAATTTTTGGTTGGGAGGTGGTTTTTCTTAATTATTTATTTATTTGTGTGTGTGCGTGTGTGTGTGTGTGTGTGTGTGTGTGTGTGTGTGTCTGTGTGTGAGTATGCATGAATGCACTTGGGTGACTACAGAGGCTAGAGGAAGGCCTCAGATTCCCTGGAGTTGGAGTTACAGATGGTTGTGAGCTGCCTGATGTGGGTGCTGGGAACTGAAATTGGGTCTTCTGCAAGAACAGCAAGGATTCTTAACTTTGATCCATCTCTCTAGCCCCAGACTTTTAATTACTGTTTCAGTCTCACTGCTTGTTATAGATTTGTTTATTTTATTTTATTTTTGTCTTTCTCAAAGACCCTGTCTCAACAGGGTCTCCCTGTAGCCCCAGCTGGCCTAGAACTCACTATATAGACCAGGCTGGCCTGAACCCACAGAAATCCATCTGCCTCTGCCTCCCAAGTGCTGAGATTAAAGGCATGTGTCACCATGTCCTGCAGATCTCTTTATTTCTTAATGTTTTGTTTAGTATTTTTATTTTATGTGTACAAGTATATTGCCTGCATGTGTATAAGTATACCTGTGTTGTGCAACACCCAAGGAGGTCAGAAGAGGGCGTCAGATCCCCTGGAACAGGAATTACAGATGGTTATTAGCTGCAATGCGGGTGCTGAGAACTGAACCCAGGTCCTCTGCAAGAGCAGTCAGTGCTCTTAACTGCTGACCCACCTCTCCAGCCTCTACAGATCTGTTTTTGTTTCATCTTAGTTTAATTTTGGCAATATGTATCTAGAAAATCATCCATTTCTTTGTGATTTTCTAATTTGTGGAATATATGTTTTCAAGAAAAGACCTGATAAATTTTTGAATTTCATTGGTATCTGCTGTAATGGCTCCCTTCTCTCTGTAATAACCTCTTCTTCTTCCTCCTCCTCCTCCTCCTCCTCCTCCTCCTCCTCCTCCCCCCCCTTCTTCTTTTTGAGACAGGGTCTCCCTATAGCCCCAGCTGGCCTAGAACTCACTATGTAGAGCAGGCTGCCCTTGAACTCCCAGAGATCTGCCTGCCTCTGCCTCCCTAGTGCTAGGATTAAATGCATGCACCACCGTGCTGGGCACCTCTAATCTTCTTAATTTAGGTCTTTACTCTCTTTCTCCTGGTTAGTTTAGCTAAAGGTTTCTCAATCTTATTTATCTTTTCATAGAACCAACTCTTTGTTCCATTGATTCTTTGTATTTTTGTTTATTATTTCCATTTCATTGATTTCTGCCCTGATCTTAATGATTTCTTTCATCTACTGACAGGATTTGGTTTGCTCTTTTCCCAGACCTATTTTTTTTTTTTTTTAACGGGGTGGAGGGATATGCAGCTAGATGAGTTCTTTTTTTTTTTATTTATTTATTCTTGTATGTATATGAATGTACTGTCTGCATGTAGGTTTGTGCACCCGTGTCGTGCAATGCCACGGAGGTCAGAAGAGGGTGTCGTATTCCCCTGGAACTGGAGTCAAAGACGGTTCTCAGCCGCCATGTGGGTGCTGGGACTCGAACCCGGGTCCTCTGCAAGAGCAGTCGGCACTCTTAACCGCTAGGCCATTTCTCCAGCCCCTCCCAGACCTATTAAGGTGTCACCGTTACTTATTTGATTCTTTTTTAAATTTATGTATTTCTGCTGGGCATTGTTTGGTGCATGCCTTTAATCCCAGCACTTGAGAGGCAGAGGCAGGCAGATCTCTAAGTTCAAGTCCAGGCTGGTCTACAGAGTGAGTTCCAGGCCAGCTGAGACTAAAGGGAGACCCTGTCTCAAAAAGACCCCCCCAAATTTTTTATGTATTTCTATTTTATGTATGTGAGTGTTTCATGTGCATGTATGTAGTACACCTCTGTGTGCAATGCCTGCAGAGGTCATATGAGGATGTTGGATCCCCTAGAACTAGAGTTACAGATTGTTAGTTGTTAGCCACTATAGGCGGGTAGTAGGAACTGAACCCAAGTCTTCTACAAGAGCAGCCAGTGCTCTTAACCAGTGAGCCATTCTTCTAGCCCCAAACAAAACTAATCTGATTTATACATATATAATTTATATATTTTTATTTATTATTCTTATTATTTTTATGTGTGTGCATTGCCTGCATGTATGTAAATGCACCCATGTTGTGAAATGTCCAAGGAGATCAGAATAGGGTGGCAGATTCATCTTGAACTGTAGTTACAGACAGTTGTTAGCTGCCATGTGTGTGCTGGGAATTGAATCTGGGTCCTCTGTGAAAGCAGCCAGTGCTCTTAACTGCTGAGCCATCTCTCCAGCCCCAATCTGATTTCTTTTTAAAAATATTTTATTTGTTATTTTTGTTTTATGTGTATGAGTGTATTGCCTACATGTGTATAAGAGCACCCATGTTGTACAAATGCCCTTGGAGGTCAGAAGGCATCAGATCCCCTGGAACTGGAGTTATTGATGGTTGTTAGTCACCACGTGGGTACTGGAAATTGAAACTGGATCCTCTGCAAGAACAGTTAATGCTCTTAATTGCTGAGCCATCTCTCCAGCTCTTGATTTCTTTCTTTTTTTTTTTTTTTCTCTCGTCTTTTTGAGACAGGGTCTCTCTGTAGCTCCAGCTGTCCTGGAACTTACTCTGTAGACCAGGCTGGCCTTGAACTCACAAAGGATCTGCCTTTTTTGTCTCAAAAAAAAAAAAAAAAAAAAAAAAAGACTTGTTTTGTGTCCTAATATATTATCCATTTTAGAGAAAGTTCTATAGGTTGCTGAAAAAAAATGTGTATTCTATAGTGTTTTGATAGGATGTTCTAAAGATGTCACTTGAGAACATTTTATTTATGTTGCCATTTAATTCCCATATTTCTCTGTGTCTTTTTGTCAGGATAACCTTTCAGAGTGGAGTCACAAAGTCATCTGCTGCTATGGTGCAGGGTTAGTCTTTTTACTTCTAGTAATACTTGTTTTATGAAACTGGGTGCACCTGTGTTTGGTGCATATATGTTTAGAGCAGTAATATCCCCCCTCCCCCGCCCTGACTTTTTTTTTTTGAGACGGCGTGTCCCTGTAGCCCAGCTGTCCTGGAACACTATGTAGATCATGCTGGCCTCAAGCTCACAGAGATCCATCTGTCTCTGTCTCGTGTGTCCTGGGATGAAAGATCTGTGCCCCCACATCCAACTTTTATTTCCATTTTCTTTCTTTCTTTCTTTCTTTCTTTCTTTCTTTCTTTCTTTCTTTCTTTCTTTCTTTCTTATTTTAGTAATGTCCTCTGGATTGATTATTCTCTCAGTGAATGTGAAATAACTATCCTTATCTTTTCTCACTACTTTTGGTTTCAAGTCTACTTTGTCAGATATAAAAACAGTGACACCCACTTGTTTATTTATTTATTTATTTATTTATTTTTTGGTCTTTTTGAGACAGGGTCTCCCTGTAGCCCCAGCTGTCCTGGAACTTGCTCTGAGTGACACAACTTGTAATGCTATGTTTGGAATATAGTGCTCTCTCCTTTGACCCTAAGGAAGTGTCTGTCCTTTGTGGTAAGGTGCCTTGACTAGAGGCAATAAATAGATGGGTCCTGTTTTTTGATTCGGTCTACTAGGATTGTCTTTGGAGAGGGGATACTGAGCTTATTAACATTCAGAGTTATAGCTGGACGTGGTGGCGCACGCCTTTAATCCTAGCACTTGGGAGGCAGAGGCAGGCAGATCTTTGTGTGTTTAAGGCCAGTGTGGTCTACAGAGTGAGTTCCAGGCCAGCTGGGGCTACAGGGAGACCCTGTCTCGAAAAGACCAAAAAAATGAAACAAAACAAAACATTCAGAGTTATTAGTAAAAGCTGTCCATTGATTCTTGTTACTTTTGTAGTTGTCTTAGTTAATTTCTGTGTTATTTTATGATAAAAACACTGACCAAACCAACTTGAAGAAGAAAGGATTTATTTGCCTTTCAACTCATAGTTCATCATCAAGGGAAGCCAAAGACAGGAACCTGGAGGCAGGAGCTGAAGCACAGGCCATGGAGGAACACTGCTTACTGGATTGCTCCCCTGGCCCATGCTCACCCTGATTTCTTTCTTTTTTATTTTATTTTATTTTATTTTATTTTATTTTATTTTATTTTATTTTATTTTTTTATGTGTATGAATGTACTGTCTGCATGCAGGTCTCTGCACCCATGTTGTGCAATGCCGCGGAGGTCAGAAGAGGGTGTCGGATTCCCCTGGAACTGGAGTTCTCCTGGAATTGGTGTTACAGACGGTTCTTAGCCACCATGTGGGTGCTGGGGATAGAACCCGGGTCCTCTGCAAGAGCAGTCGGTGCTCTTAACCGCTATGCTATCTCTCCAGCCCCTAGCCTGCTTTCTTATACAATACAGAACAACGTGCCAGCAGTTGCACCACCCACATCACTCCCACATCACTCAACAATCCAAAGAATGCCTCGCAGAGGTGGCCAGTGGAGGTAGTGCCTCAGCGGAGGAGGTTCCCTCTACCCAGGTGCATCAAGTTGACACCTGAAGCTATCCACCACAGTAGTGTTCAGAGTTCTTCTTCTTCTTCTTCTTCTTCTTCTTCTTCTTCTTCTTCTTCTTCTTCTTCTTCTTCTTCTTCTTCTTCTTCTCTTTCTTAACATTGTTTTATCATAGTTTTTCTTTCCTGTGGCCTCTTTGATGGGTTTGTTTTCCTCTTCAGCCTAAAGGATTCCTTCAGGTATTTTCTATGGAGCTTCCTTAAGGGTCATCAATTCCTTTAATCTATTTTTATCATGGGAACTTCTTATTTTTCCTTCAATTGTAGTGGATAGTTTTCCTAGGTATAGTAGTATGGGTTGACAGTTGTCATCTGTCAGAACTTGAAATACCTCATTCCAAGCCCTTCTGGCTTTTAAAGTTTCAGCTGTATCATCTGGTGTTATTCTGATGAGCCTGCCTTTTTGTTTCTTTCTTGCCATTTTCAATGTTTTCTTTGTCCTATGTATTTAGTGTTTTAGTTATATGACAAGGGGAGGTTCTTTTCTGTTCTCGTCAGTTTGATATTCTAAACTTATAATCATTACTTTGAGTTCTTTGGCTGGGATTTCATCTAAGTCATTCTCACTAGATTGTCATTGCCCTAGGATTAATAATTTTTGGAAGCCGGGAATGGTGGCACACGCCTTTTTTTTTTTCACATAAATTTATTTTTATTTTTTTAACAAATCTAGACCTGTGTTCCCACCCATTCCCCCACCGCACCAGAGCTCATGCATTCTGCCAAACATGCTTTTCATCTCTTTCTCAGTCTTTCTCAATATTCTCCATGAGGAAGTTGACTGTTTTGAGCAGAAGTTCACTGTTTCAGTCAGTTCTGTGATGCAGTCCTTTCTGTTGTTGTTGTTGTTTCCAATATGCATTATGCCCAACTGCTTTGGACAAAAGCTCAGGGGGCCATACACAATGACATACTTATTACTAGGTAATTGGCACTAGATCCACAGATGAGGTTATACAATTCATAGTTTGTTTTTCTGCGGATCTGTGTTACTTCACTCGCATGATGTCCTCCTAGCTCCAGCCATTTACTTGCAAAGCTCGTGATGTCCTCTTTCTTTACTGATGCGTAGAAATCCATTGTGTAGCTTGTACCACATTTTCTCTATCCACTCATACTTGAGGGCGCATTTCAGGGTTGGTTCCAGCTCCTTTGCTATTGTGAAGAGAGCTGCAATAAACCTACATGACCATATCATGTATCTCTATGGTGGGGTGAGTTTTAAGGGGCTTACATGCCCAAGAGTTGTATGGGGGTCAGTTGCATAGTCATTCAAGTATTCCCACTGGGTTTCTCCACATGCTTTCCATAGTGCTGTGAGTTTACCATCTACCCACCAGCAGTGGGATGAGTGTTCCCCTTTCCCCCACAACCTATCCAGCACTTGGTATCATTTTGTTTCTTGATCCTAGCCAAACATATTGGAGTGAGTAAGCTGAATCTTAAAGTCGGTTTTGTCTTGCATTTTACTTAAGGATTTAGTTGATTGATGTTGAATACTTCTTAAGTGTTTCTCAGACATCTCTTAATTCTCACTCTGTGCAGGCTCTGTTCAGGTCTTTGCTCCTCCATCTATTGAGGGGGTAATTTGTTTTCTTTTTTTCTTTGTTTTTGAGTAGTTTATCGATTCTGGAAGGAAATCAATGCTTTGTCCCGATTTTGTATCTGCAGTGAAGTTTCCTCCACTTTGTGGATTTCTCTTCACTTCCTTGATTGTTTCTTTTTGCTTTACAGAAGATTTCGAGTTTGATTAGGTCCCATTTATCAACTGTCAACCTTAATTAATTTCTTGTGCAGCTGCTATATGATTAGGATAAATCTTTCCCTCTGCCTCGTCTTGGAGTCTGCTGCACAGCTTTTTATTAATAACCTTCAGAGTTGGTGTTTCACCGTTGAGGTCTTGATCCATCTGATATTGACTTTTGTACAGGCCAAGAGGTAGGGGTTTCTTTTTAATTTCTCTTCTACAAGTGGCGTCCTAATCCTTTTTGCCAAACACCACTTGTTGAATGATGCTTCTGTTTCTTTTCTCATCATTGTGGCTTCTTGGCCCCCTTGTCAAATATAAGATGGATGAAATCGTATTCGTGCTCAACTTTGGATCTTCGGTTTTGTTTCCATTGGTCAAACCAGGTCTGTTTTGTGCCAGTACCTGGCCCTGTTTTTTATGACTACTATAGCCCCTGTAGTATAGTTTGAAGTTCTTGGCTATAGAGATACCCCCTGTTAGCTCTTTTCACTCGGGGTTTTTTTGGCTATTCGATGTGGTCTTTTGTTTTTCCAAATGAATTTTAAGGACTTTTGGTTTCCAAGCCTGTGAAGGAAACTCTTGGGGATTTGATGGAATTTGCAATTAAATCTATACAAGAGTTTTGGAACATGTACCATTTTTACAATGTTAATTTTCCCCATCCATGAGCATGGGAGGTTTTTCCCATCTTTCTGCTGTCTTCTTCAATTTCTTTCTTTAAGGTTTAAAAATTTTTGTTGAGAGATCCTTGGTTCTTTTGGTTAGTTTGGTTCCTAGGTATTTTATTGTTTTTGAGGCTATTGTGACTGGGCAGGTCTCTTTGAATTCTTTCTCCAGTTGCTTGTTGTTGGTTTTAAAGAAAGGCCATTGATTTTTTAAGGTTAATTTTGTATCCTGCCACTTTGCTGAAGCTGTTTAATGTTTCTAGGAGTTTTTCTTGTGGAGGGTTTTTAGCATCCTTAAGTAAACAATCAATCATCGGCAACCATATGGATCGCGTGACTTCCTCTTTCCAATTAGTACTTCTTAATTTCCTTTTCTTGCCTTATTGCTCTAGCAGTGTTTTCAAGCACTATATTGAAGGGAGTGGTGACAGGGGGCCCGCCTTGCTGAGTCAGTTCCTACCTTTAAGGGAAAATGTTTCTGCCAATTTCCCTGTTTTTAGGCCTTTGATTATTGCTGCTGATGGGTTTCCTGTGTATGGCTTTGATACATTGAGGAATGATTCCTCCCATCCAATTTTCTAGGGACTTTAAACATTGAAAGGATGCTGGATTTTGTCAAATGCTTCAGCATCAATTGAGCTGATTGGCTATGGTTTTTGTTTTTTCTTTGATTCCATCTATGTGTTTGATGATTGTTTATGGATTTTCGTATGTTGAACCATCCATGCATCTTTGGTATGAATCCAACTTTGTCCTGATGACCTTCTTGATGTGGGTCTGTATGCCGTTTGCCAGTATCTTGTTTAGAATTTTGCATCTGTGTTCTATTAGGGAGATGGGTCTATAATTATCCTTTTTCGTTGGAATTCTTTGCCTGGTTTTGGTAATAGAGTGATGCTGGCTCATAGAAGAAATCTGGGAGAACTCCCTCTCCTTCATTGTATACTTCTAAACCGTTCTCAGTAATAATGGTTTAGGTCTTTTTGAAGTTTTATAGAATTCTGCAGTTAAACCATCCGGGCCTGGGCATTTTTAGTTGGGAGGTTTCTTACTACATCCTTAATTTCTTCATATGTCTATGGGTATGTTAAGCTGCTTGGTTATTCTTGGCGAGCTTCGGTTGATTCCCAGGATTTTCCGATATTCATCCATTTTTCTTCTAGGTTTTCAAAACTTGGTAGAATATAGGTACTTGTAATATTCCCATATGATTTTCTGGATCTTTCCTGTCTGTTGTGATACTTCCCTTTTAATCATGGATGTATTGATTTGGGACGTTGTTCCTTCTTTCTTTTGGTTAAGGGGCTCTAGGAGGTCTGTCTATATTGTTTATTCTTTCAAAGAACCAACTTTTGGATCATTGATTTTTTTTGTATTGTTTTCTCTTGTTTTCTTTTTCATTGATTTCTGCTCTGGTTTTTGTTTATTTCTTTCCTGTCTGTTGCGTTTAGGTTCATATCGTTTTGTTGCCTCTCAAGTGCTTGTATCTGTAGTGTTAGATCATTCCTTGTGCTCTTTCTATTTTCTAATGTAGGGCACCCAGGGCTATTAAAACTTTCCCTCTTAGGACTGCTTTTAAGGTATTCCCAATAGGTTTTGTTGTGTTGTATCTCATTGTCATTCAGTTCCCGGAATGCTTTTATTTCTTTCCTTATCTATTCCTTGACCCATTCATTATTAAGGTGTTTGTTTAGTCTCCAGTGATTCTTGTAGGCAGGAGGGTTTACCCTGGTGTTGATGTTGAGCTTTTATTGCACTTGTGATCTGATAGAATGCATGAATTATTCAATCTTTTTGTATTGTGAGATTTCTTCTGTGTCACAGTATTGTGGTCGATTTTGGAGAAATGTTCCGTTGGGGTTGCTGAGTAGAAAGTGTATTGTCTGGTATTGGCTGGAATATTTGGTAGAGGTCTATGAGGTCCTTTGGTGTATCATATCTCTTCAGTTCAGATTCTCTCTGTTTATTCTTTGTCCTGTTGAAACTATCCAAAGGAGTCAGCGGTTGGTATTGAAAAATCTCCCACTATGAGTGTGCTGGGGTTAGTCTGTGACTTGTGGTCCTGGAGACGTGTCTTTAACCGTTTGTTGCACCAGAATTTGGGGCAATATATTCATAATTGTGAAATCGTTTGGGGACCTTGTTCCTTTGATAAAAATGTAACGGCCTTCTTTGTCTCTTCTGATTTCTTTTACTTTGAAGTCCTTTTTGTCTGATGATATTAAAATAGCAACCAATCTGCTTTTCTTTTTGGTACCATTGCCTTTGGAATATTTTTTTCCATTCCTTCACTTTAAGGTGGTAATGTTCCTTGAAGTAATGATGTGTTCTTTTTTTTTTTTTTTTTTTTTTTGTATTTTCGACGGGACAGGGTCTCCCTGTTAGACCCAGCTGTAATGGACCTTCAATATTTAGACCAGCTGGGCCTTGAACTCACAAAGGATCCGCCTGCCTTGCCTCCCAAGTGCTAGGATTTAAAGTCGTGCGCCACCACACCAAGCTTTTTTTTTTTTTTTTTTTTTTTTGTAGACAGCATATCGATGGATTCTGTTTCCCTAATCCAAATCCCAGTCTCTATCTTTTGATTGGGAATTTAGTCCATTAATATTTAAGGTTATGACTGATAGGTTTGTGTTGCTTTATTTTGCCTTGCTTATACATTTTTGGTTTGGGTTTAGGTTTTCTACTTCTGCAGTTAAGATTTTAATGATTTCTCCTTCTAGGTGCCTAGGGGTTGGTTGCTCCTTTCTTTGTTCTTTGAATTGCATCAACTATTCTCTGAAGGGTTTTGGTTTTTACGGATATATATTCTTTAACAGTTGTTTATGTAAGGGAGGTTTTTTTCTCTCTCCTTCAACTATAACTTGAAAATTTTGTGGGATATAGTAACCTGGGTTGGCCTTTATCTGTCCCTAACAACCTGGGACTGATCTTATGATCCAGGTTCTTATTGCTTTCATAATTTGCATTTCTGACGATAGTAAAGTTGTAATTTATGATAGGTTTCACCATTATAGGTAACTTCTTTGTTTTATCTTGGGGCTTTAAGGATTTTGTCTTTGTTTTGGGTTTGTTGTATCTAGCTCATTTTAAATATGATGTGGTGTGGAGAGTTCCTTTTTTGATTTTGTCTGTTTGGAGTTATATGTGTTTATTGGATTGTACTTGGTTGTGTCAATTTTTTAGTTGGGGGAAGTGTAATATATTATTCTGTTTGAAGATATGATAAAGAAAAATTAGCGTGGGATTATCTCTTCCATTAAGATTATGCAAGGATGATGCGGTCGGTTCGGGAGAGTTTAATAGTGTTCCACCGTTCATGTTGTTACAATTTTGTGTATTTGATATTTAAAAATTTTCGAATAATCGTTAATTGAGGTTTGTAGTTGTTGATGTGTTATATTCAAGGAATGATATATTTGTTATGCTGACCGCCAGGTATGCCTTTGCGGCTTTGAAATTACTTTCCTCTTGAATGGATGAGTGTTTTGATTTAATTTTTCCATTTCACTTCTTCCTGATTTCTTTTAAGTATTTCTACTTCATTTTGGAGGATTCTTAATCTATTCCTGTAGCTCTTTGCTTATCTGGTTGGTTTCCTTATCTTTTCAGCATGGTGATCTTTTCAGTGTTTCTACTTCCTTCCGGAGTTGTCATTCTCTCTATCTATGTCCTTCTTGCGTTCTCATTCTCTTTTCTTAGTTCTTTGATTTGTTCTTTATGATCTTTTAGTTCTTTAAATAAGTTCCTATGTTGTTTCTGACGTCTGTGTCCTGGGGCATCCACAGAGGGATCCCATCTGTGCAGGAGTTTTCCATAGGTTTGGTAGAGCTTGGCGTGGGATTATCCTGCCCCTTTCCAGTGTTGTCTCTTCTTGCGTTTCTGGCATATGTGCTTCTCCTTGTCTGTATTCCAATTTGTGTCCTAAATGCCTCTTCTCTGTTTTGAAGGCTTGCTTTTTTGCCTCCTTCAGATGCCCTTGTAATCCCAGTTGGCAGAGGAGGGAGGGGTTGGCTCTTTATCCCGAGCCCTGGTACCTGTGCTTAGGCTGGTCTCAGGAGATCTCAAGAGTCACACAACCCCCACCTTTAATACCGGCTGGGAGGCCTAACTCTGCCCCCCAGCCACAAAAGCCAATCAAGCCAAAAGACAGCTGGATTAAAGGATTAACAATCAGCCTTGCTGAGGCACCCATCCCCTACCTGCTTTTCTGCTCTTCCTTCCGCTTGCTTCAGGAGATCTCAGATCTGGTGAACGCCTTTCATCCTAGCACTAAGGAGGAGAAGGCTGGAGGATCACTGCAAATTCAAAATTCAAGGCCAGCCTGGTTTCTACAGAGTGAGTTCCTGGGACAGCTGGAGCTACAGGGAGACCCTGTCTCGAGAAGACCAAAAAAAAAATTTTTTTTTTTTCTGCACTCACAGAGTTCCGCCCGCCTCTGCCTCCGGATTGCGGATCAAGGAATTGCGCCACCACACCCGGCAAGACCAAAAAAATTTTTGGAGGTGTTATAGTGTCATGGTTTTTTGTGATTCTCATGTTATTGCATTGAAATTTACACATCTGGTGTTATATCTTTGCTTGATTTACTTATGTTTTTTTTTTGTTTTTGTTTTTTGTATATGAGTGTTCTGCTTTGCACTTACATATGTGCACCACATTTGTGCCTAAGTGCCCGCAGAGGCCAGCCAGAAGGGCGTGACCAGATCCCTGGAGCTTGAGTTACAGACGGTTGTGAGCTAGGAACCAAACTTGAGTCCTCTGTAGGACCAGCCAGTGCTCTTAACTACTGAGCCATCTCTCCAGCCCACAGTTGTTCTTTTCCTTTTTTTTTTTTTTTTTTTTTTTTTTTGGTCTTTTTGAGACAGGGTCTCCCTGTAGCCCCTGCTGTCTTGGAACTCGCTCCGTAGACCAGGCTGGCCTTGAACTCACAAAGATCCGCCTGCTTCTGCCTCCCCGGTGCTAGGATTAAAGGCGTGCGCCACCAAGCCTGGCAACAGTTGTTATTTTCATCAGCTATATTTTTTCAATTGAAGTACTTACAATGTTCAAGTGGGATTTGGATGTGGTACCTTTGAGTTCATGTAGTTCAGAAAGTAACTGGAGCCGTGAGTGCTTAGTGTAAGTTCTATATTAGTCCCTCACTGGGATATTAACTAAAAATAATAACAACAAAAATAAATAAAATGGTCCACAAATCAGGACAGAGAACTACTTAGTACATGGAGCTGTCTCACTCGGTGAAGAAAAATGAGGTTAAACCTTCTATTTGCTTGCTTGGGCTGTCACAAGAACATGCAGAACGATAGCTTAAGCACAGACTCTTATTTTCTCTGGAAGTCCAAGCTCAAGACACAGCGGGCTTGGTTTCTGGTGCGATTTCTTTCTCCAATTTGGAATTAAGCCCAGGGACAGCTGCCTGTGCCACTGCAGATCTTCTCCTTCTTTTAGCTGGCCTAAAATGTAGGCCACAAAATAAGGTTTTGATGATGTTTTCGCACATGTGTATCATTGTACTCTGCAGCCCCCTCACTCCCCCACCGGCCTGCTGGTCCCTCCCTCTCCTCATAGTTCCCCTTCTGTTTTCATGTCATATATTTAAATCTGGATCCACACATGAGAGAAAACGTGTAGTATTTTGTCTTTTTTACCCCATTAGCTTTTCTTGCTCCCATCCCCCCTTCCCTGTAGACCACTTCCTCCTCTCTAATTGACCCTTCTTGTCATATATAATATTTTTAAAATCTAGATTTCACATATGTGATTTTTATCTAAATATGAATCATTTCACTTAATGTGATGGTCTCCAATCGCATCCATTTTCCTACAGATAACCTAATTTCATTCTTCTTTGTGGCTGAGTAAAGCTCCACTGTGTATGTATGCCACATTTTCTTTATCCATTCATCCTTCGATAGGCATCTAGACTGACTCTTTGTCTTGGATTTTGTGAATAGCTCTGTGGTAACATGGGGCCCTGTGGCATGCTGGCTTAGCTGTATGCCAGGAGAAGTGTGGCTGGGATGCATAGTTTTTGAGGAACCCACACAATCATTTCCATAATGGCTGGATCAGCTTACATTTTACATTATACACTAGCCATGAATAGGGTTCCTCTTTCTCATATCCTGGCCAGTACTTACTATTCTTTATGATCCTGATGATAGGCATTCTGATTAGGGTGACATGGAACTTCAATGTAGATTTGATAGCCAAGGATGACAAACATTTCATCCATCTATCTATCTAACTATCTATCTATCCATCTATCTATCTCTCTCTCTATCTATCTATTATCTATCTATCATCTATCTATCTCTATCTATCCATCTATCTATTATCTATCTTTCTATTATCTATCTATCTATCAATCATCTATCTATCATCTATCTATCATCTATCTATCATCCATCTATCTATCTATCTATTATCTATCTATCATCTATCTATCATCTATCTCTATCTTTATCTATCCATCTATCCATCTATTATCTATCTATTATCTATCTATCAATCATCTATCTATCTATCTATTATCTATCTATCTAACATCTATCATCTGTCTATCTGTCTGTCTCTCTATCTATCTATCATCTATCTATCTATCTGTCTGTCTGTCTCTCTATCATCTATCTCTATCATCTATCTACCTATCTATCTGTCTGTCTATCTATCATCTATCTATCTGTCTGTCTATCTATCTATCTGTCTGTCTGTCTATCTATCTATTTGTTGGCCACCATAGTTCTTCTTTTGAGAAATATCTGTTTAATTCATTTCCCTACTTATTGATTAGAATGGTTTGGGTTTTGTGTGTTTAACTTGTTGAGTTCTCTATAGATTCTAGATATTAGTCCACTCCTAGACGTATGCCTGGCAAAGATCTTCTCCCACTCTGTAGACTACTTCTTCACTCTGTTGTTTTCTTTGTTGTGTTCAAACTTTTGAATTTTCTGCAATCTGGTGGTCAGTTCTTGCGATTATTTTCTGAGCCATTGGAGTCCTTTACAGAAAGTTTTCTTCTATGTGCATCTCTTAAATGGTTCGGTTTTTTTCATTTGGTTTGTTTGGGTTTTTTGTTATTGTTGTTTGTTTTCTTAGTTTTTTTTTTTTTTTTTTTTTTTTTTTTTTTTTTTTTAAATAAGTTTTTAAATATTTTAAAAAAATTTAATAAGCATATAATGTATTAGATATTAATATGCCATTAGATTTTTTAATTTTTGTTTTTCTGTTTGTATTTGGTTATTTTTAAGTTTCTGTGAAATGTACGCATGTTGCAGGGGTACCACAAAGTCTAGAAGGGGGTGTCAGGTCCCCTTGGAGCTGGAGGTCCAGGAGGTTGTAACCCATGCCTCATGCATGTGCTAGGAAACAAACTCAGATCCTCTGCCAAGAGCATTGCACTCTTAACCATGGAGACATCCTCTCCCGCCCTTCACTATGGCAATTTTTGAACAAAGTGGTCTAGTAGATTCTCTTTCCCTCATCTCTCCCATCTCCCACGTTCACTCTGGGACCCTGATTTTGGCCACAGTGGTCTCAGAGTTTTCCACCTTGGCTCCCCTTATTCTTCGAGATAGGCTACGCCACTGGAATGAATTGTTTGGTCTAGATTGGCAAGCCAATGAACTCCGGGGATCTACTCTCTCCTTCCTCCTACCTCTGCCCAATGCTGAGTTTACAGATGCCCACCACCACACATGCTTTTTACATATGTGCTGGGAATCTAAATTAAGGTCTTCATGCTTTCACACCTATCGTTTGACACACTGAGTGGCCTCCTCAGTCTCTGACATCACTTTTATTATACTGGTTATTATATTGGTTTATTTAGTGTTGATCTACTGAACGTCCATGTAATGCAAGCAATATTACCATGTTAATAATACCCATTCAGACTATAGAAATGTGCAAGAGGAAGAGATCTTTTACCTGCTCCATTTCCATGCTGGTTTAGTTTGAGCAGGGAATGAGGCCATGATAGCGACCATTTAAGCCATATCAGCTTTTTTATTTTTTCCATATTATTATTATTATTATTATTACACATTTTCCATAGGTCATGCATCATTTCTCGATCGAATCTAGGGTAAGTTGGCTTCCCTTCCATGTCCCCCACCCCACCAAGTCCCTGCACTCTTGCCATACATGTCTTGCCTTTTTTTTTTTTTTTTTTTTATATATATATATGTATGTTACCATATATATGTATATATCTGTAATATATATATATAATACATATGTTTATATATATCTATATATGCAAGACTCCACAGACACAGCAAGTGCAGCATGGGGTTGGTCTCCTCTCCCTCTTCTGCTACTACCGCTGTTGGCACTTTCCTTTGAGACAACCCCCAAAGAGACCTAGAGCAGGAAATGCATCCGTTTCTTTGGATGCCCTGTTCAAGGTCGATCACAAAGGAGCTAAAGCACGAACATGGGTAGGTTCTTCAGTCCTTTCTGTGGGTCCACGATAGTGTCCAGGGTCTCTGACATCTGATAAACTCCATGCGCATTCCCTGTCCACATTGGCTGCCCTTCGGAAGCACTATTGTCAGAAAACAAAAAAAAAAAAAAAGACAAAGAACTAGAGCTAGTTCCTCATTAGGCCTATCAAAACTCTTAAGGAAATGTGGTATAAGGAACATTTGTGAACACAGGGATAATGAAATAATCCAGTCTGATGGTTGAGAAGATGCACTTTAACCTCACCTCCAAGTATGAATAAAAGTAGTCAACAAAGAAACCTCAAGTCCACCTTTTTTAGTGTCTGGCTTACTACATGCTTAGGAGCTAGAGAGCTGTGAATAGCTGGGCCTCGCTTTCTATATTTCAGAAAAGGGGAGAAATAGGGATAATCCTACCAGGCAGGGATTAGCCCTAAGTGAGATAAAGCATGCCAAATGCTGTCAAGGGAGTAGGGGTGCATTATGTTCATTATTATAAATGTAACTTCCAATATTATATATTAATTAAATATTTTGTGTATATTAATATGTGTATGCTATATGACTGTGGTTCCTTCATGTATACTTGACATATTCCAGTACATGCACATATTTCTGTGTGGGCACCTGCCCTTGCACTTTCAGAGGTCAGAGGTGCAAGTCGGGCATCCTGCTCTGTCTGTGTCAGCCATATTCCCTAGAGACAGGGTCTGTCAAGTGAGCCTTACATCCAGGAGCTCAGGCAGCGGCCAATAAATGCCAGCAATCCTCTCATCTCTGTCCTCGGTTACCTCTTATACCCTTATAATACTGGACTTGCGGTCCATGCAAGCACACTGGTCCTTCACATATCTTAGGGATCCCAACTCAGGTCCTCACACTTGGTAAGACAATGCTCTCTAACCACTCTGCTATCTGCCCCCCCAGCCCCTAATGTTAGTCTACATGAATTTTTAAACATAAGTTATTTAAATCTTCTTAAATTCTTCCAGGTCACTTTATTTCATTGAATAAATGACCGTTGGGGATAACAAGAAATGAAGTTTCTAAAAGGACATTATTTTCCCCCCGAAATGATCTGGTTCTATGTCAACACCCACTGAACTGGCTTGTAAATATCTCAAAGCTACAAGGCCTCAACAAAACTGTTTACTTAAATATTTAATTTTCTCCTGGATCAGACATCATGGAGAGGAGGGACCACCCAACTGTCAGCGTAAGATTTATGCCAATTAACCAGAACACAAAAGCTGAAGGTCAACTTACCAGCGCAAAGGAGTGGAAAAAAAAAAGAAGAAAATTAGCATTTCTTCGGGCTTCCCATTGGGTATTCAGAGCTGTGCTGCTAGTCTCCGAACAGCAGCGCCTGGTCTAAGCCTCCGCTGTCCTCAGAAATCAAAATGGCTGGAGTTTCTTAGACTGTAGACTGAGACTAAACATTTGGAGCACAGACTTAGGCCATAAACATACACACAGACCAGATAGTTAGTCCGCAATTTCTTGGACATCAATATTTTCTGTCCCTCAGACCTTGGTTCTTGGTAGGAGGTGGGTAGCAGTGTTCAGTAGAACTGCTCCATTAGGTTGTGGGCATCATGTATGCTGCCCATAACATTGTAAAATATGTATCAGAAGTATGAGCTTTCACATGGCCTCAGGATGTCAAGCAAGGAGCTTGCAAATGATCAACCAGAGTCAGGTCAGGAAAACCCAAAGCGTCAAACTCCTTCCATTTTTTATAAAATATTTTATTGTTTTTTTGTATTTTTTTAGTGGGTTTGTCTCTCCAACTTGTATTGCTACATGATATATACATATATATGGTTATATATACATATTATACACTAGTATATATATATATACTTAGTTGGCCACAGAAAAGAATTTCAGGGTGACTGAGTATAAGAGGAGTTGCGAATTTATTAAAAAATGTTCAGGCCAGCTGGGTCTACAGAGTGGAAATTCCAGGACAGTGCCGCTACTGGAAGACCCCTTATCTCCAAAAGACAAAACATGTTTAACATAGATTTAAGCATGGGATTTGAGAGAGGCAGAGTGCATTTGCCAAAGTGGGGGTATGAGTTACTCAAGAGAGCCATGCAGTCAAGCATACTTATGATAGCCACGAGCAAGCACTTTGAGGTGACAATGCTTCAAGGTCTAAAGAATGTCCTCCTTTTCTTTTAGTAAATGGGGTCATAGGACAGATTCTGAGGAGTGTTGGACAGGATTAAAAGCTGCAGAGATGAAAATGTGTCAATAGAAGTCTGTTAAGGGAATCCCTTCTATATATAACTAAGAATGAATCAAACACACCCCCTTCCTCCCAAGGTTCACAACAGAGGACAAAGAGGAGGAAAAAACAAAGAGATTGTAAGAGCCATAGGTTGTAGAAGACTTCTGCAAAATTGTTTTCTGGGCACGAGAGGCCATTTTACACATGCGCTCACAGTGGTTACAGATTTCTACACAAGACCTGCTCAAGATCAAGCCAGTCAGCACTCTAGCAAAAACATAGAGGCTTCTGAAACACCCACTCTTAGCTGGGAAACTACTAGCAGTTGATACTTGCTGGGGGCAGGGGGAGAGAGTCAGGTTTCTTTTTTTTTTTTTCCCTTTGCAGCCCCTGATAGGCTGTCCATTTGCCAGGGGATAGCACCACACATCTGCATATACTGAGAGCACTCAATGGACTCAGTAGGTTATAAACAGATGAGGTGCTGTGTTACTGAGCTACTACTGGGGTTTTAGCCTCTCAGAGTATGACTGCCATTGTCCCGGGACTACCCCGGCTGTATTGTATCATGGAGACCAGACAGGAAGATCAAGACAGGACATGGTGCTTACTAAACCTCATTTGGTAACCATTGGAACGGAAAACCCCAGTGTGGAGCACTACGGGCAGAACTGATGGTGGTTTGGGCCTTGCCAAGGAGGAGCCTTCAAACATGACTCTTTCAGCCTAATAAAGAAAAAGAAAATCATAAGCTGATAATGCTAAAACCTATGACATAATCTTGATATATATGTGGCATGCATATGTGCATATTTTAGAGTGATGCATCTTGGAAGAAGAGCAAAAACAACAACACCAAACCAAGACTGGGTCAGAAAACTGACTGAAACAGTGAACTTCTGCTTCAAAACCGTAAACTGCATCGAGAATTTGAGAGAGACTGAGAAAAATATGGAAAACATGTTTGGCAGAATGCCATGAAGCTCTGGGGGTGGGGGGCAGGGCGGGGGGCACGGTTCTAGCTTGCCTTTGAAATTTGTATGAATGCACAAAACTTCAATAAAACTTTTCTTTGGAAGGAAAAAATAAATTTAAAAACAAGATCTAGTGATGGGCTTCTTGGAGGAGCTGGAGAATAGACATGACCAAAATACATTGTATCTGTCTATTAAATCCTCAAATTTCAATGACGTTTTTATATGTCTGAGTGTATTTCCTGCAGTTTGGCGTATGCACACCTGTATCATGTAATGCCTGCAGAGGTGGAGAGAGGGCGTTGAATACCCTGGAATTGGAGTTTTGGGATGGTGTTAGCCTCTGCAAGAGCAGGGGGGGGGGGGGGGGTCATGCTTTTTACCCACCGTGCCATCTCCAGCCCTAAAAACTACATTTTAAAATATAGTTTCTTGATTATAAATAATGCTGGCCATGTTTGTGAGATTCTAAGAAAGTTGCAGGTTTACAGCTGAGAAAGGTCTTATATAGGCTCTTGCCTTGGACATGGGCCATTGCTACCCTAGGATTCTTATTTAGATGATCTCTGTTAAAAAGATATTAAATCTGTACAGACAATCTTTATAGGGAATTTTGTTAATTATGTCAAAATTCTTACATTCTAGGCTTAGCCTGGACCAGACTTCCACCAGATTTCAGTGTGTAGGGCTCCCTTCCCCTCACAGGTCCCCTTTAAATTTCCTTGTTTTGCTTCTCCATTCATCCAACACAAACAACATCATCAATATTCATCAGCAATGAATGCACAAAGGTGGTTCAGGCAAAAAGGACCCATCCTGGGTTTCCCACACTCTTCAGATGTGAAGACCTATGCATCTTTTCTGAGAAGAACGAGTTGTCTAGTGAGTTTCTGGTTGGGTGTGAACTCACCCTCCTCTGCATCCCTCTGTCCCACCAAGAGTTTAGTTGCTTAAGTCAAACTCAATAAATTTCAATTTGATGACTGCATCTTCAAATCCTTTAAAGATGTTTATCAACATATAAATAATTTCTGGGTAATTTCATGTTTGGATATGAATTGCATCCTGCCGTAATGTTTGGGGCATGCCCCATCCTCTTCTAGATGTCAGGGAAGTCTCAAGGGTGGCATTTCTAGACCGTCCTCCAGTGCCCATTCACCTCCTTCCCATGCCACACCCACCTCCTGTTTTCCTCTTAGTGTTTCTAACTGGGTTTTTAGCCTGTGATATCCATAGACATCTCCCCACATCAGAATGCATGGGTGAATCCCGCAGAGAGCATGGGGGTTGGGAGGCCACTCTCTCACTTGCTTCATCATTGGTAATTTATTTTCTCCTCTGGGTAATACTCACTTGAGCTCGCTCACTCAGGGCACACACTACTGATGGATTCTTTCTGTACCTTTCTTCTTTCTGTGTGGCTGCAAGTGGAGGCCAGAGGACAGTCTCAGGTGTCATTCCCCAGGCTAATCCACCTTGTTTTCCTCTTTTAAAAACTTTTTATTGTGCATACATGTGGGAGCACTGTGCCATAGCACAAATGTAGAGTTGAGCGGGTGGCTTGTGGGGGCCAGGTTTCTCCTTCCACCATATTTTTCTGGGGCTTCTAACTCTGCCTTAAAGTTTTAGGCTACATTTTATTTATTTTTATTTCTTTTTTTATTGATTTTTTTTTTTTTTTTTTTTTTTTTTTTTTTCTTAATAAAATTTAGACCTCTTTGCCCTTCCATGCCCCCCCCCTCCAGGTTCATGTATTTGTTCATACGTGTCTTGCACGTTTTTCTCAGTCCTTTTTTTTTTTTTATTGTTCATTGCAGAAGGTTTACTGGTTTGGGGTGAAGTTTATAGTTTTGGCCAGTTCTTTGAGCAAGTCTTTTGTGTGTTTGTATTTGTTGTCGTTGTTCCTCTTTAATTTTATCTTACTCCAAAGTCTCATACATATCCTCCCACAGATATACCCAAATATGACTCATGGACCAAATAAATAAAAACCTATAGGTTAAGTCCAAAACATGTTTAGGACTTCATTTGTTTTTAACAGTAGAGTAACATACAAGTAAAAAGAAATATTACTTTTCATTTTCTAAATTACATAGCAAGGTGACATATGTTTTAATGCTACTCTTTTTTGTAGTGGCATCAGGCATTATATTTACTACAAAAGAAAAAAATTACTCCGTTTGCCTTTCAAATAAGTATTTGGTGCTAGGATCCACAAATTTGGGTACAACCATAATGTCTTTTTGGTTTTCTGGGACTGTGTTCTTCAATTAGCATTTTTTTTTTTTTTAAGAGGCTTGAGTTCCATCCATTACCTGCAAATTTCGTAATGTAGGTCCTTCTTTTACACCTGCATAGAAACTCCTTTGTGTTGATGTACCACCATTTTTCTTTATCCACTCATCAGTGTAGGAGTGAGGGAATACTTGGCTTGCTTTCCAGTTCTTTGATATTGTGAAGAGAAGCTGCAATAAACATGGTTACACAACCAATTGAATCTCTGCAATAGGAGAGTCGTGTGGGTATATACCCCGGAGTGGTTATGATGGAGTCAGGTGGTAGGTTCATTTTGAGTCTATTAGGAGTTCTTATGGATGTGCAGAATGAACTGGGAAATGCCAGCAGAGAGGTTGACCCATC
This sequence comes from Rhizomys pruinosus, assembly GCA_009823505.1. NCBI lineage: Eukaryota > Metazoa > Chordata > Mammalia > Rodentia > Spalacidae > Rhizomys > Rhizomys pruinosus. The sequence continues at coordinate 536,528 of VZQC01014113.1, read as the reverse complement.
GACCTTACGAATGCGAAACCTCTGATTGCCTGAGTCACGGACACTGTGCATCTCTCTGAATAATATTCGGGTTGACTATTTATAATGGGCCCTAATGAGTTTACCTTCCAGATACTGAAAAACCTTCCTACCTCTCCCCTTTTTTAGGAAACAAAAGAAAAGAAAAACATGATTGGTGAATGATGAAAACCACTCCCTAACGTAAACTAGAGCCAATTGTTACCATGGTAATTTCCTATAAAAAGGGCACCATCCCATTCATAACGTATTAAACTGATTGATAGGCATAGGAACTGTGACAGGATATTTCTCTATCTAGAGCCAAATTCGATAGTAAAGTGTTTAAAGTTGTGTAATTAAGCCGTAATATCTTAATACAGGAAAGCTCTGACATCAGCAATGAATTATTTGCCTAGGAGATGTTGGCTAGGGGATTCAAACCCCGCCCCCCCCCCCCCCCCCCCCCCCCCCAAATATAAAGCCTTTTGCCTGTAAACTGGGATACCTGCAAGAAGAGAGGCAGTAAGGCCCTGCTGTTGAAGACCTGGTGTAAGCATGGGAAAGATGTATTGAGACCACACTTGCAAGTGTACCGTTGGTTTCTGGAATGCCAGAGAGCGTTACAAAAGGCCACTAAACCAATAAAGCAAAAATTGGTCTCCTTGAGTCAAGCAAGACTCCTCCATCAGCATCAGCTACACCTCACCTGCCTGGAAATACTGTGCAGTAGTGGCAGCCACATGTCTGTATATCCCAAATCTAATTGGCTATTAGCTCTCTCCTTGGAGGAATAATTCATGGCTGATGCTACAAGCTTACATCCTCTAGTGGTTGGGAGATGTTATAAGCCACAGTAAGACCTTGTCATCTTTTACAAAAAAAATATAATTCATGGATTAGCATACCATCCAAACATCTGTGTCTATACCAAAGTAACCTACCATAATAATTAGTACTGTTTAAATACCTATATATCTAATTGCTTGTGCTTCATTAGTAGAATTGAAAGGTTATTCCTGGACAAACTGTCAACCCATGAAAGGAAACAGCCAGAACTGATCAGAGTCTAAAATGACATCTCCAGAGAAAGTAGACTGTTTTGCTTCTCGTCCACCTGTGCCCCTTTTCTAAGCCTAGGGAACAATCTGTGGAAGAGGGGCCATGGTAGAATGTAAGGTCTGAGATTGGGGTGAATGGTGAAACTACAGCAACATAGACTGGACAGTTATTTGATCAACATGCTTGTACAAACAAGCCCCTCCAGCTGGATGGTTGGAGCCTTGGGCTGTGTGGGTTTGGGCATAGCTGCTTGCAAATTGGTTTTACAAGAAGGATGTTTGTACTCATAACTTATTACTATTGTTAAAAAATGAAATATGCTGGGTCTTAGTTGGGTCTGGTCCCAGAACCGACTGGGCTGAGGAAGGGTAAGTGTGCCGCTCGCCCATTCCCCAGCCTCCTCAGTTCCCAGAGACACTCAGATGCAGTAGGGAGTCCATCCAAGCAGGTTCTCATTTATTGCAAGCAGAGCAGTTACTTATATACAAAACAGCCACAAAAGGCATTTAGGAATGAAAGCAAAGGACCAATGTTCTTGCAGCCTCTCTGACTCTCTTGGGCAGATTGGCAGACACAGCTGACAATTGTAACTCCTGTCACTTGTTCTTATCTTTCCCCAACCAGAGGTTGTGGCAAACAACCCGGGTCCCTCTTTCTCTACCTCCCCTCAGCATCATCTTGACCTGGCTAGCTGGGTGGGCCCCATGAGACTCCCCCTTTTTTCTTTTATAACCCACCTCTTTCTGAGGTATGGGTGTGGCACCTCCTCGGAGGTTCACCATTGAGGCACCTTATGTAAGGTTCACCTTATAGTGTGTGGAAGTCTTTGGGTTCCAGCTGGTCATAGCGCAACCTAAGGGCCATGAGTTGTACCTCATGGGCCCTTTCTCTGATCAGCCTAGTTAGCCTGTTAAAGAGGCAGGGCCCAAATATGCACAGGAATGAAATTATAAGGAGGGGGCCCATCAGCATGGAATAAGTGTGGTCAGCCAGGGGGACCAATCGAACAATTGTTGGTACCAGGTGGACCCATACTCTCTCTGCCTGTCCTCAATTCCCTTTCTTATCTCATCAAGATTTTTTGTAATAATCCCCGAGTGATCAGCATAGAAGCGGCATTCCTCCCCCAAGGCTTGACAGACCTCCCCCTTGTTCCAGGAACACTAAGTCCAGTCCCCTATGATTCTGCAGGGCTACTGTCACCAGTGAGTCGACCGATTTTTTTCAAGTATGGATGGTGGACTCTACCCTGTCCAGGTTGGTGTTGATCTGGAGTCTCAATTCCCCATATTTGGTGTGTAGCATAGTTAAAGAGGTGGCACCAAGCGCCACCCCTGTTACCCCAAAGCCTAGGAGGGAGATGACAGCAATCACCACGTACGGCTCTCTGATCTGTCAGGTGTTCTTTCTGGACTGCATCTCCTCATCAGTGTGGAATGGGACATGAGGGAGCACGGAAACCAAAATACAGGAGTCGTTTAGAGCGTCAATGACTCGAGTAGCTACACAGTGGGTGAGACTGGAAAATTGGCATAACCAGTAGAGGCCATGGCTGGTTGGAACAAGCCATCTGCTCTGGGAGGCATTAATGATGGTGCCCTTTCCCCATTGAGTGGTCAGGGAGGCCATGTTAGTAACACACGTTGAGTTGGGTCCATTAAGGGGGAGTGTCATCCCAGTGGGGTGCTCCCTGGCTGGATCTCCCCATCAGCACCAGTGGGGGCTTTTCTCTAAAGTGTAATTCCCTACCACTCTCCATCCTTTGTAAAATGTGGGTCGGCTGTTGAGGCATAGCCAGCAGGATGAGGTTAATTCTGGTCGAGTTTCATTCAGGGCTAGGTAGGCAAGCCTGACAGTGGCCTCCAATAAATCTCTGGTGTCCTCCAGTGTGGGCAAAGTGGGTGCCAGAGGGGGTGATGGGCTCCCCAACCTGGTCCCCCAAATGATTGGGGTCACTGGCGACCCTATCTCCACTGCCTGCTGGGGAGCCTGGGATGTCGTCTTTTGCACAGGGGGGGTGGCCGGACCCACCATGGTGGGTTGTTCGAAGGGGTTCACTTGTCTCCTGATGGAAAACAACAGCCCCTGGTCATAGATTGATATAGTCTGAGACCCCACATCTTCCCAACTTCCCAATCTGTCCCCTTCTTGCCCTCTTCAGTGAATGTTAACTGAATGGGGGGTTGCAGTGGTAATTGGTGCATGCCCCATAGAGGGGGTTGCTGGCCTTTCTTTGTGTCTTTACCGTAGTGACCTGAATAGCTCCCTGTGCCCCACCCAAGAACATGATCCTGTAGTCTCACACCCCCATGCCTTACAGTAGAAATCTCCTGGTCCACCACAGTCAGATATCTTTTTTGCAGTGTCAGTGTCTCTATGTGCAGCTCGTTTGAGGACGTGAGAACATCCTGGGGATCTAGGGTCCCCCACCACTGGCAGGGTGCATCCCTTTTGTCCATTACATTCTGGCCTCCCCAGGTGAGCCGGGGTCCAATCAGCCACATCCCGGCTTCCTCGGGCCAGATCGCAGAGATCGAAGAAGAGCAGTGGCCACCATGCGAGGGGTAGGGAATCATTTGTGGTGCTGTTGAGGATCCCTCCATTGGCGGGATTGGTCACCAGCCATGCCACTCTCTGCGGTTGATGGGGGTTTCGGTGCAGCACTCCTGTCACTTCTGCCATCACCCATGCAGCCACCAGCAGACTCAGGAACCACGCCATCTGTAAGCGTTAAAGCATATAAGAGTTTCTCAAGGGTCTGTTGCCCTTGGGCCCGGTTAGTCCTTTTTATCACTTTGTGTATTCTCTTGTTTCTGAAGGTGAGTTGAAACCACCATATCCTCTTTCTTTCCTTGTTGGTTAGTTTGTTTTTGGTCATCCTCCTGTTCTGAGGGAATGGGCAAAAACTTTAGGTTCCTAGCTGGCACCCAGATAGGCACCTCCTCCCCTATAGGATACACACACCCAAAGCCCCTTCCCATCGTAATTAGTGGGTCTGGGCCTTTCCATTAGTGTGTTAAAGGATCTTTCCATTTAACCTTCACCTGGGGGTTGAGGCTTGTGTGTCCCCAGTGTTTCTGGAACCTGGATTCCATCATATCTTTAGAAAAATTTAAAATATTTACAGTAAACAGAGCTTCTGCCAATTGCAGGTGGGGGCTTACTCCCCCTTTTTGTTTTTGTAATTGTTCCTTAAGGTATTGGTGATTTCTTTCAACAATGGCTTGTCCCTGGGGGTTGTAGGGGATTCCTGTAGTATGTTTGGTACCCCATCTCTCAAAGAAGCCTGCAAGGGCCTTAGAGGCAAAGCAAGGTCATTTGTCCATTTTGATTTGGTGGGGCAGTCCTAATGTTGCAAAACATTGGAGAAAGTGGGATTGGGCATGTTTGGCCCTTTCTCCAGAATGGGCCCTGGCCCAGCGGGCTCTGGAGTAAGTATCGATGGACACAAAAACATATTTAAGTTTGCCAAAGGTGGAGAAGTGGGTGAGATCTGTTTGCCAGAGGGCATTAGGTCTTAGGTCCCAAGGATTAACTCCTTGGGGTTGAAGCGGGGGTACTCTGAGAAAGGGTTGGCAAGATTTACATGTTTGGACAATTTTTTTCAATTCCTTCACAGGCACCTGGGGGAACCTTTGGTGTAGCCCTCTCCAATTTACATGGGTTAGCTCATGAAAGTTTGCAGCTTCCTTAGCTGTTAAGATGTTAGGCCCCGAGGACAGCTGGTCCATAGATAAGAAGCCAGGGAGGCTTGAGTGTCCTCTAAGGTGCTGGAGATATATCGGGGCACTCCTTCCTTCTAAGAGGGCTTTAAGTTCTACCATGAGGGGGGAGATTGGGTTGCTGTCAAGCCTAATGTGGGCTTGTGGCAAGTGGGGTAAGAGGTTAGTAACATACAGGCTGTCAGAGAAGAGGTTACAGGGTTCATGGATGTCCTGCAGTGCCATCACAACTGCCAGCAACTCCTTATATTGAGCGGACCCTTGGCTCGGTTGGAATCTTTGACTGGTTGGGGTGGGGCCATCCCCTCTAAAGGCTACATAGGCCCAGATGGCTCTCTCTCCATCAGTGAAGATGCACAGTGCGTGCAGTATGGATGTCTCAGAAAGCGGGGGGGGCGGGGCATTGTGAGTGCTAGGGGAAATTTCTGTAAGAAGGTGGCCCACTTGGAGGGCCCAAAGTGGCAATCTACTTTCCCCATGAACCCTTCCAAGGAGATAGCCAGGTGTGAGTGGTTGCGGGCCAGCCATTCAATGTCTGATGTCCTATATGGGAGGATAATGTGATGGGGGTCTGTCCCGTAATGCCTCTGCGCCTGTGTTCTTCCCCATATTATGGCATCTGCCAATTGGTCTGTCTGAGAGTATACCCGAGGCGTACCTGCTGTGGATGTGTGTATCCATTACAAGGGTCCCTCCTCTTGAGTAATTACTGCTGTAGTTAAGTCAGATCCTGCAAGCACCCATAGGGACAGAGGATATTCTTTAGAATATCTAGCCAATGAGCAGCCGTGCAAAGCCTCTTAAAAAGCCCTGAAAATCTCCCGATGCTCCTGTGTGATAGGGATCTCCTCCTGGGGACTCTTATGTCTCAGCAAGGCAAACAATGGTGTTAGTTTTTTGTAGGGATAGCTACCCAAGGCCTAAGCCAGTTAATCTCTCCGAGCAGACTCTGGAGCTGTGTCAGAGTAAGACGCTCTAGCATTCTTATATCAGGCTTCACAGGACTGACCCTTGTAAGGGAAATATGGGTTCCCAGTACCTTAAAATGGGGGATTTGTTGGATCTTTTCAGGGGCCACCATGAACCTCCCCCCCCCACGCGTTAAAGTTTGCGATATTGTTTCAAGGAGTCCCCACAACTCATGGGGGTCCCGGTGTCCAATGGTGAGATCATCCATATAGATGTACAGAAGGGAATCCTTCCGTGACAGCATGGGTGCCAGGAGGATGGCGAGGTACTGTTGGCAAAATGCAGGGCTGTTGGCCATACCCTGGGGTAATACCACCCACTCATATCGGTGATCTGGCCATGAATAGTTGAGAGAAGGCATTGAGAAAGCAAACTTACTACAATCCTCTGGGTGCAGGGGGATGGAGAAAAAACAGTCCTTAAGGTCAATGACTGCAATCGTGAAATCTGTAGGGATTGCAGGAATCCAGGGCATGCCCCACAAGGGGGTTCCAACCAGCTCCATTCGATCATTTATCTTTCTCAAGTCCTGGAGCATGCGCCATGACCCCGAGGCTTTACGGATAACAAAGATGGGGGTGTTCCATGGGCTCATGGTCGGGCGGATAGGTCCGAGCTTCAGTTGTTCCTCCACTAGCTGGTGTAAGGCTTCTAATTTTGGTTGTGTTAAAGGCCACTGCTCCATCCAAACAGGTTTACTCGGCTTCCATCTAATAGGGGGAACCTGGGGAGCAGTGGCCTCTATGATTGGGGGTAGATTTTTAACTTGTTTCCCTTTTTCTGAATAGGGGGGTCATTCAGGGGATCCTCAAAAAACATCTTATGGTCAGTGGTCAGTACCGTATCCATCTGCCCGAGTAAGTCCTGGCCGAGCAGGTTGGATGTGAGATCCTAGGCCACATGGTCTAATCTTGCCTTGATCTCCATCTGGGCCCACCCATCTCATGAGGGTAGAAGTCTCCTCAGTCCTAGAGTTCCTCCCACCCCTAGAACCATGGGCCCAGGCGTTAGGGGCCAAGTGGCGCACTTCCTCCTTTCTGAAAACTGTTCTGTCCACCCCTGTGTCTATTAGGCATTGGAACTTGACACCTCCAATGATGACTAACATTTGGGGACACAGGCCCTCGGTTAAGGGGACTGTCCAGTTAGCCTGAGTCCTCACATCTCCATGCCCAGCACCTCATTTCTCCGGACATGCTCCTCCTTGGTACAACGGGGCTAGAGGCCACCCCAGGACTAGTTTAAAGGCTTGCCTTCCAGGTCAAATTTTGTCCTGCAGTCCTTCTTCCAATGGAAGCCTTTTCTGCATCGGGGACATGGGGTGGAAGGAGGCTTGGCCCCCATCATTGGCCCCATCCTGGGCCCCCCCTGAGGGCAGTCCCATTTAAAGTGCCCTTCTTGCCCACACCTGAAGCAGGCCCCTGCTCTACCCTTTTCCTGGAGTTTCTGCCCCTGCATCGTCAAGGCTTGCGTAATGGCCTCAGTCATTGCCGTTGTTTGTGCCTATAGGACAAGGGCCAAAGAATGAGACTGCTGGTGCTGGGTGCCTATATCTTGTGATGTAATCACCCAACTACTCATGGACTGGTCCTTCAGGCATGTGCAAGCCATGTGATGGTCATTGTTCATCCCCTCCCATACCAGTAATCTTATGAATTTGTCTCTAAATTCTCCTGCAGGGAGTTTCTGGTGAATGCTTTGTTGGACTCTGTCAATGACGTCTGGCAGAGGTTCCTCAGGCTCTGCCTCACCCCAGCAATGGGGGATTCTGTAGGCCCCTCATTTAACTTTCCCCGGGTGTCCAGTCCGCACTGCCTCACCTGATCACGGTAGGGGCCTGGGATTGTGGCTTGTTGGATCCCCCTGTGGTACCCATCCCCCGTCCCTGAGAGCATCCCAACATGATGGGGATGGCAGGATTGGCTCGTCTATTCTCCTCTGCCCTAACCCTGCGTTCCTCTTTCAAAAAGGCTGTCCACTTGATGAACATGGGGCTGGGAAGGATGGTCTTAGCCACGTCCATCCAGTCCTTAGGAACACAAGGGTGGTAGGCGATATCCTGCAACAGAGTCATAGCCCACGGGGATTGGGGCCATCCTCAGCCACCACCTTGCAGAGCTCTTTAAGGTCTTTGGCCTCCCACGGATACAAGTCCAAGGGGCAGTTTCCCCCTGGGGCCAAATTCACAGGAAATGCTTGTAGTTCCTCTTTAGGAGGATAGGCTTCTGCATATGTGGCCTCTCCCATCCCCCCTCTCCTCCCCATGGAGGAGAGTTGTGTACAGGAGTCTATGTCCCTGAGATCTGCTCAAAGGGCAGCGTAGGGGGAGGACATCTCTCCTGGGCCCTCCCCATGGGCGTAAGGGGGAGGTTTAGTTGAGATGGGGCTGGTGCACTCGGGTGTTGGTTTCGTCTTTTCCTCTCCCGCCTGCATCTCTGTCCCCTCGGCATGCTCTTTTGTAAACGCCGCCCATTTCTCTTCAGTGTCCTTCTCTATCCCTCCCAAAGCTCTCTCCGAGGCTCCCTCCTCTGGGGGAGGGAGTGCACTCGGTTGGAAAGAGGTCTTTAGGGCCGTAATGGTAGGGTAAAAGCTGAGGGGCATATCAATGCCAAAATGCTTCTCTCTTTCCCTTGCCAGTTTCTCCACCCTAGCCCAGGTTTGCCAGGAGAAGAGGTTGGCCCCCGTAATCCAAGGGGCAGGGGAGATGATAGTCTCCCAAGTGTTCAGGGCATTGGTCTCAGTTAACTCAAGCCCCCTAGAATGTAACATGAGGCATAAACCTCTCAAGGCAGGATCCTTCTTAGCTGAGGTTGCATTACCCATGCTTAGGGTCTCACTTACCCTGGGAGACTGCTTGGCCTCAGCCGAGAGGCGCAGGTCCACTCAATTGTTTGTGCCCCACGTTGGGCACCAGGTGCTGGGTCTTAGTTGGGTCTGGTCCCAGAACCAACTGGGCTGAGGAAGGGTAAGTGTGATGCTCACCCATTCCCCAGCCTCCTCAGTTCCCAGAGACACTCAGACGCACTGGGGAGTCCAGTCAAGCAGGTTCTCATTTATTGCAAGCAGGGCAGTGACTTATATACAAAACAGCCACAAAAGGCATTTGGGCATGAAAGCAAATGACCAATGTTCCTGCAGCCCCTCTGACCCTCTTGGGTGGATTGGTGGACACGGCTGACAATTGTAACTCCTGTTGCTTGTTCTTATCTTTCCCCAGCCAGAGGTTTTGGCAAACAACCCGGGTCCCTTCTTCTCTACCTCCCCTCAGTGCCATCGTGACCTGGATAGCCAGGTGGGCCCCATCAGAAATAAAAAAGTAAAAAAAAATAGGTGTATACGGCTGCGTATCTACTTCTGGATCTTCCATTCTGTTGTTTTTGTGCCAGTACCATACTGTACTGTCAACATGGCTGTTATAATTAGAACTAAGCCCTGGCAGCCCTTCCAGTCTGGCCCTTTTTTTTTTTTTTTTTTGGTCTTTTTGAGACAGGGTCTCCCTCTAGTCCCAGCTGTCCTGAAACTCACTATGTAGACCAGGCTGAACTCACAGAGATCTGCCTGCCTCTACCTCCCTAGTGCTAGTATTAAAGGTGTGTGCCACCACGCCTGGCCAGCCTGACTCTTTTAGCCTAGGATTGTTTCTTTTTACCCTCAAACTGAATTATAGTCTTTAGTCATCAAAGCTCTATCTCCAAATAAGTCACTTTGGGGATTAATGTTCCACATTTCAGTCAGTGATGGAGCACAATTCAGCCTACACAGTGTTTTCATAGTATATTAAAAATTAATTCTGGGTGGGAGAGATGGCCTAGTGGTTAAGAGTACTGACTGCTCTTGCAGAGGACCCGGGTTCAATCCCCAGCACCCACATGCAGCTGAGAACCATCTGTAACTCCAATTCCAGGAGAACTCCAGTTCCAGGGAAATCTGACACCCTCTTCTGACCTCTGTGGCAATGCACAACATGAGTGCACAAACCTACATGCAGACAGTACATTCATACACATAGAAAATAAATAAAAATTTAAAAATTTAATTCTAAATAAAGGCTAAATATTAAAACTGCAAGACTAAGAAAAAGATTGGGGGACTGGAGAGATGGCCTAGCAATTAAGAGTGCCGACTGCTCTTGCAGAGGACCTGGGTTCAATTCCCAGCACCCACATGGTGATTGAGAACCATCTTTAACTCTACTTCCAGGGGAATCTGATGCCCTCTTCTGACCTCTGAGGCATAGAATGATGCAGGTACACAAATCTACATGCAGACAGTATATTCATACACATAAAAAATAAATTTTTTTAAAAAATTTAAAAAAAAGAAAAAGATTGAAGATATGGGCTAGATGTGGTGACACACACCTTTAATCCCAGCATGGGAGGCAGAGACAGGTTGATCTCTGTGAGTTCAAGTCCAGCCTGGCCTACATAGCCAGTGCAAGACCATCTAGTGTGCAAAAGCACCCCAAGACTGCCCATAGCTATACCATATTATGAGCCTCAGCTGAGCCCAGTAGTTAAAACTTAAAGTCTGAGAATAAAAGAAAAGTTTAATTCAATTGAACTGGGACAGGAATTTTGAGAACAGGTCAGTATGTACTTGGTTGCTTAGAAACTAACTGATTCTGCATGACTTCTGTACTTTATGCTTGGCTTGGTTTTAGAGAATAGGAGTTGTTAGAGGGGCTTCCACCCCTGAGCTTGGGAACTGAAACTTTCCACCCCTGCATTTGTTTTTTCCTATGTAAATGCCTCCCAACTATGACTGGTGCTCTATACCCTGGACAGGGGTCTGGTGTATAGTTATCAGCTGACTAAAGACTTTCTATTGGCCTTACTTTGTGTCTGGTCTTCTCTGGGGAAATTACCCTATTACACTAGGAATACATGGTGAGACCCTGTCTTAAAAAAAAAGGAATGAATATTTTTGTGACTGTAATATGTAAATTCTTTTCAAACAAGTTAAAGCAGGAGCTTAAGAGGTGGTTGAGCAGTTAAGAGCATGCATTGCTCTTGCTGAGGACCCAAGTTCAGTACCCAGTATCCACATCAGACAGCTCACAACTGTCTGTAATTCCAGCTTCAGGGGGATCTGGCACCTGTGGTTTCTCTGGGCAACTATGTTCATGTGCACATGTCCACAGGCAAACACACTTATATTTACATAATTTAAAATAATGAAAATAGCCAGGCATGGTTGTGCACACCTTTAATCCCAGAACTCGGGAGGCAAAGGCAGGCAGATCTCTGTGAGTTCAAGGCCAGCCTGGTCCACATAGTGAGTTCCAGGCCAGCTGGGACTAAAGGGAGACCCTGTCTCAAAAAGACAAATAATAATAATAATGAAAATAAAGTTGAGTATGGTGGCACACACTTTTAATCCCAGCACTCAGGAGGCAGAGGCAGGTGGATATCTGTGAGTTCAAGGCCAGCCTGGTCTATATAGCAAGTTCCAGGTCAGCTGAGGCTACAGGGAGATCCTGTCTCAAAAAGACCAAAAAAAAAAAAAGAAAAGAAAAAAGAAAGCTTTAAAAGATACTAAAACAAAAATTACAGGGAGAAATTGTGAAGAATTTAATTAGCTATGTCAAAATTCAGGCTTTCTTTTAATAGATGTCACTATAAGTGTTCTGGATAGTTTCATCTTGACATGCCTGGGAAAAGGGAACCCCAACTGAGGAACTTCCTCTATCAGATTAGTCTGTAGGGTGTTCTCTTGATTGTTGAGAAATGTGTGAAGGCTCAGCTCATCATAGATTATGTCAGCCCTGGGCTAGTGGTCTGAGGTTGTATAAAAAAAGCAGGCTGAAACAGACTCTTCCACAAGACAGTCTATCTGAAGTCGGCTCTGAGCAGCTCAGCGTCTGCAGAGAAGTTCCTTCACCACATCTGCCTCCTGCCAAACTGAAGGCTGCTACGGGCCACTGAGTTCCCTGATGTCCAGAGGGGCTGGGTGGGACTGGGTGGAGGATGTGGCAGCTCTTTTCTCTGTTCTCCTTCCTCTGCCAGGGAAGGCAGGACCCACTGCCAAGGGCCCTCTGATACCCCTTCACTTTGAGAACTTGGAACTTTTGTCTCTGATGCACGTAAAGCAGAATCTTCCCGACACCAGTATGTGGCTTTTTACCACCACCATGGGTCTGAAAGGACCGAGGTTTTCCAACTGCTTCTAGCATTTGCCAGCTCCTGTGCCTGGAATGATTTGAGTACTTTTTTTTCCCCCTTCCCTAAGCCATTTACCCTTCTACTCCTACGTCTCCTTCCTGCCTTTCAGTACCCCTGGATGAATGGATTTTGTAATTCTAACGATTGTATTTTGTGAATTTGCTATTACTGTTGTTCTTCTGTGAAGCACATACATGGTGTGGGAGGTGAAGGAGCATCCCAGTTGCTCCGCTCGTTCCCTTTACAGCCATCACTCTCTTGTCTCCTTGTAACCCAGGTTAGGTTTTGGTCGCTCTGCTCTCCTGCAAAAAGGAGAAAAACATAAACAGGAGCCTGAGGAGATGGGGCAGGGGAGACCCCACAGCAGACTGGCTGGGTTTGGAAGATTCGTTTTCTTTCTTTCCCCTTGAGGGGGAGAAAGCTTTTTTTCACTGGTAAAATTTAAGTTCTCCAATGTGGGGAGGTACCAATTCTGGACAAGTGCCACTGCAGTACAGAGTGCTCAGAGAATCTGATCTTTAAGCTCTGGAAGATGAGAACTTATTGTTGGTCACTGCTGGGTCTGATTGATATTTCAAAGGAATATTGGGTGCTGCAAATAAGAATTGAAGGGTAAATGTAGTAAACCTATTAAACCTGTGATTGATGATATTGATGATGTTGATGATGTTTTCCTGTCATTTTAAGAGACTAAATATGGTGGGGAGGGGGCAAATGCCAAAACCTTGTACAATTTTAAAATATCACAATTAAACCTGATCTGGTTTCCCATTAAAAAAAAAAAAAATAGCAGGCTGAGCGCAGACCAGAGGAACAATTCAGAAAGTAGCATTCCTTCATGGTCTGTGCTTCATTCAGTTCCTGCCTCTAAGTTCCTACCTTGGCTTCCCTTGCTGATGGACTGTGACTGGGAGCTGTAAGCCAAATACCCCGCCCCCCCCCAAAAAAGTTGCTTTTGGTTAGAATTTTTTTTATAATTTTTAAATTTATTTTTGTATGTGTATGAATATACTGTCTGCATGTAGGTTTGTGCAACCGTGTCGTGCAATGCTGCGGAGGTCAGAAGAGGGCGTCGGATTCCCCTGGAACTGGAGTCAAAGACAGTTCTCAGCCACCATGTGGGTGCTGGGGATCGAACCAGGGTCCTCTGCAAGAGCAGTTGGCACTCTTAACCGCTAGGCCATCTCTCCAGCCCCGGTCAGAATGTTTTATCAGAGCAGAAGGAAGCAAACTAGTACAGTAGCTACAACTAAAATCCATCTGACATTGGGTTATTATCTATAGTATTAAAAGAATTTCAGAAAAATCGGAAAGAAAAGGACAGGAAAACCCTCCACATGGCAGACAAAGGCTATGAGCAGGCAATTCCCGGAAGAGGTAAGGAGAATGGTTAGCAGACTTGCGGGGAAAGGCTCACCTTGTTGATAAATGAAAAATTCGACATCACATAGCAATATTGTTCTCTAGCTCTGTATTGTCAAATGGATGAAGATGAGAAGACTGAAGTGAGAATCAGAGGCCTGGTTATAAGGAAATGTCACGGCAGAGGGGACACTACAAACCAGAGCAATCTGACAGGATCAGGTGCAAAGCATGAGTGTGCCCTCAGGCTCAGCAAGTCCACAGCTAGATGAATCCAAGGGTCTTCACTGAGGCACGGTTTGCAGTGGCAGGAAGTTGGAGGCAACCTAGGACATCTGTGAGGCTCATAGTATTATTGTCAACTTCACGGACTACAGAATCACGCAGGAGACAAGCCTTGGATCATGGGTGTGAGGGATTCTCTAGGCGGCATCCACTGAGGTGGGAAGAACCACCTTAACTGTTGGTGGCATCATCCATGGGCTGGAGTCCCTGACTGAATGCACAGGAGAAAGCAAGCTGAGCAGCACAAGCCTTCATCTTTTTCTGCTTCCTGATTGTGGATGTGACAGACCAGCTGCTTCCCACACCTCCTGCCATGACACCCGCACCCTGAAGCTGCCACCACGATGGAGGACAAACCCTTCCTTTATTATCTCCACCTCTGAAAGAAGGAGCAAGCTAAACGTGATGAATGCCTACCATGGGATTCCCCTGACACCTTCTATCAAGACAGCAATGATTTTTCCCACCCATCAGACTTCTGCTAGCATTTCACTGGCCAAAGTTGTATTATATGATTAGGTCTACTCAAAGGAGGAGAAAAGGGGGGTTATGGATAGAAGACGCATCAGCTGATCAGAGATACCTAGCCTATGATCCAGTAGATATCTTCTAGGTACTGCCTAGAATTCCATGGTTCGCAGTCACCACATCTTACTGTGATGGTTAGGGGGTACAGCGGCCATCTTGTGACTAAGAGGAAAAGTACAAGAATCCCAGAGAAGGCATCGTCAACTTGCTTAACCAACAGCAACAGCTTACTATTCCCAAATTTGCTTTTTTCTTCTGTGAAAAATAAGTCCTTTATTAAGCCACATATATCCATTTGAGTGCAGTGACAGACAAGAGAAATACAACAGGCTAGTTAAAACAGAAAGGTAGAAAAGCAGGCCGTAGGTCAGAAACAAGTGCCAGCTTTTCCAGTCACATGACCTCTGCCTGTGATTGAGAAATTAGCAGTCACTACTCCAGGAAGCTGATGAAGCAGGAAGCTGTTCACTGCTGTCATGAACCCTCCCAGACAAGCAGATGTCCCATGCTATGTAGCTGTGTTACAGACTTGTGTCTTGCATAAGAGCAGAACCTAAAGCACAAATTCATAATCCCAGGGAAGCTGGCAAGTAGTGTTTAGCTTTCAAGCTTCTGCACAAGAGAGCAGTAGACAGATGCTGTGCAGCCAAGCTGGTGAAGGCACCTCAGTATGCGGGTAGGCCCAGTCCTTACACCTCCACGTGTTCCTGCTACGCTGCATATGAAGCCACAAGGATGGGTCTTTAAAGCACTGACTGCTCTTGTAAAGGACCTGGGTTCAAATCCCAGCACCCACATGGTGGCTAAGAACTGTCTTAGGCCGGGCATGGTGGTGGTGCACGACTTTAATCTCAGCACTAGGGAGGCAGAGGCAGGCAGATCTCTGTAAGTTCAAGGCCAGCCTGGTTTACATAGTGAGCTCCAGGCTAGCTGGGACTAAAGGGAGACCCTGTCTCAAAAAGACAAAAAAAAAAAAAAATACACAAGGTGAAAAACAAACAAAAAGACCTCTATGCATAATTCAGAACTTGTTAAAGACAGGTGTAGTGGTACAAACATGTGATCCCAGTGCTTGAGAGGTTGAGATAAGAAAGTTGTATGGGGGGCTACAGGGAACCCTGTCTCAAAAAGAAAAAAAAAAAAAAAACAACAAAAGAAAGTTGTATGGGAACCACAGACAAAAGGAAACAAAATAACTACATCAGAGTGCCAAGTTATTAAACTTAGTTTTAAGAAATGACTTAGCTGGGCATGGTGGCACACGCCTTTAATCCTAGCACTTGGGAGGCAGAGGCAGGTGGATCTTTGTGAGTTCAAGGCCAGCCTGGTCTACAGAGTGAGTTCCAGGACAGCTGGGGCTACAGGGAGACCCTCTCTCGAAAAGACCAAAAAAATATATATATATATTACTTTTAAAATCATTTTAACTATATCACATTTAATTTACCACCTTAAATCTATCAAATTTAATGTCATAATTTTTATACTGCTAATTGACAATTCTTCATACTTTGATTTCCTCGTGTGAACCTTGCAGTCCACCTCCCTGTTCACCTTGAGAATTCCAACCTCATTTAATCCTCTGCACCTCCCCACCGCAGCCACACTTGCTTCCCCAAATCTGCTCCAGGGGACTCCAAATGTCTTGCAAGGCGGCTGCCTGGTCCAGCTGGCTCCGGATGAAGGCTGCAGAGAAGGATGCTCAGCCCAGGTGGTCAATTCAGCTCTGAGCAAGGAGAAGCCAAGTCTACAGGATCTTGGAGTGGGGCTTAGGCTGCTACACACAGAACATCTGCCCCTGCAGGCCCCCAAATCCCTTTCTAACCCTCTTGACCCAGCTCGGCACCAAGGTGTTTGTGGCAGCTCTTCCTGCAGGCCCAGCCATCTGTTACTTGATTTGCTTCCTGGGGACAGGCAGTCCCTCAGCCATCCCACTGAAGGGTTAGTGTGCTTTTGGAGGTGTGGGGGTGCTCTGTGCCCCAAGCTGTGCTCCTGTCATGATGGGCTCCCGGGAACCCTGGGATCCTAGGTAAGGTGGGGGAAGGGATAAAAACAAGCCCTGTGTCGAGTTTCCTTGGGGACCTGACTTACAGTGAGCTGTCCTGCTCCTGGGTTCCCCGTCCAGGCAGGGGTGAGATACCCACATGGTAAATGCTTTCTCTGAGGAACCTTTGTCCAGACTTGGGGGAAGAGACTGTTCCTCTCCATTCTGTCACAGCTGCCAACTGAATGAAGAGGGACTCGCTTTTTGTACCCAGACTGGAAGTGGAGGAGCCACCATTGGCCCGGGAAGGGCTGGACATGTCTAAAGCACTGTCCTGTCCCAACAAGGACACCCCTGCCCCAGGCTGCAGTCTGGGAACCCTGTACTGGGCCTGCGCACACAATGACCCCGCCCAGCTCCAAGCCAAGCTGGATGTTGGGGTGTCCCCAAAGGAGGCCTCCCGAGTGGACAGCAATGGGAGGGTGAGGCGCCCCAGAGCTTGCCAGGGAGCTGGGGCAGCCCAGTTCCCACACTATCCTGTTCTGGCTCCCTAGAATTCTAGGATCAGTCCCCACTCTCTGGATGAATGAGGGCCATCTTCACAGGATTGGGACAGGCTCTGGGAAAGAGTAGATTCAGAGGACCTAGGGGCTCCTAGGGAGACCCGGGAGGAAAGTAGGGTCTAAGCTGCCCTGTCCCCAGACAGGCCTCATGGTCGCATGCTACCATGGCTTTGGGAATATTGTGGGTCTGCTCAGCCGCTGTCCTTTCCTGGATGTGAATCAGCAGGACAAAGAAGGGGACATAGCCCTCATGTTGGCTGCCCAGGCAGGTGCGTGATTGCTGACCCCCAGCTCCCAGCCCTCAGGGCAACGGCCTCAAACCTTGCCCAAGGTTCTGTCCCACGAGGTTCAATCAGGCTGGAGGAAAGTGGGCTTGGGGCTTCATCATCCCCTCGCCTGGGGAGCAAAGCTCTGTAGTCCAGTTCCTGCAGGTCACGTGCCTCTGGTGAGTCTTCTGCTCAACTACTACAGTGGCCTGGACCTGGAGCGCCGGGACCAGCGCGGGCTCACGGCGTTGATGAAGGCTGCCATGCGCAACCGCGCGGAGTGTGTGGCTGCACTGCTCATGGCCGGTGCGTGGGTCGGGCCTGGCTAGGCGCTGTCAGTCCCTCCGCAGCCGCCCCAGCAGACACGGAGTCTGCTGTCATCAACTGCAGCAAAAAATGCAAACATCTAGGTCAGCTTATCGGAGAAAGGGCTTCTCACAATCTACAAAGTCCAGTTACCCATAGCTCTGTTTATGGAGGCCCCAGCCAAGAGTTCTGAGTGACCCCGGGCAGGTGGCTCTTGTCTCTGAGCCTCGGCAGCACCCTTCCCCGGAGTGAAGCACTGGCAGACCGCGCCGTGAAGGCTGCGGCTCTCCGCACTGCAGAGACTGACCCTGGCTCTCAGGCTGTGTTCAGCTGAGGCTGGAGGACTGAGCCTGGCGCTGCGCCGCGGTTATCCCCGGAGGGGGTGGGGCTGACCTCTGCTGGGAGGGATCCAGACCTACAGCTTTCCCCTTCCAAACCCCACTGGGTTTAGGGAAGAAGGAAGGGCACTTCACGTCCTCTTCTCGGAGTGATTGTGCCTCTCTGGCTCCAGGATGAGGTGAAGAAGAGGCAAAGTGGGGGAGGGGGAAGCTGCAGGACACCCGCCCCGCCCCCGCATCTCCGGCATGGGCATCCTGCGCTCTAGTATGTTCAGGCAGCCCGGTGCTCCTGTCGGAGACCCCAAAGCCTCTCTGATTTGAGAGGTTTCCTGTCTCTTATACTGAAAGCTGCAATATTTGGCTCTCGGTGGGGGAGGTATTTCGAATCTAACCCAAACCAGCCCTGCTTTAAAGAATGTCCCCTCGCACAAATCACTGCTCCCTAACCCACCCCATCTCACCCTGGGCCCCTGCAGGTGCTGACCTGAGCTCTGTGGATCCTGTCTGGGGCAAAACAGCCTTGGAGTGGGCCGTGATGACCGACAGCTTCGACACAGTGGGGAGGATCCAGCAGCTGCTGAGGCGGCCGCAAGCTCAGCAGCTCAGCCAGCACTACCACCCGGAGTGGCCAGCCTTAGCCCAGCTTGTGTCCCAGGCCCAGGCCCAGACTACCCCATCCTTTCTCGAAAGGCTGCAGGCCACACTGAACCTCTCTTTTGTCCAGTCTCCTCAGGAAGGTGGTGTCCTGGACCACTTTGTGACTGTCACCACCGGCCTGGCCAGTCCCTTTCTCACCACTGCCTGCCACACACTATGCCCTAACCAACCGCCTGCACTGGGTACCAGAGGCAAGTCTGTGCCAGAGCTGCTGGGTACGACCCCTCCCCCTCCCCCAGTCCCCCAGCCTCCTCAGGTAGTTCCTGGTCCCCAGGTATTTGTTCCATGCCAGAGCCCTCAAGGCATGCTATCTCAGTGGCTACAGTCCAGGCACAGTACCAGTACCAGATCTCAAGTCCCCAAGATCCTCCTAACCAAGGCACCTTCTCCCCCTACCCAGTGCACCTTGACATCCCGGCCTACAGGACATCCAAGTCAGGAGATACCAGGACATCCAAGTCAGGAGATACCAGGAGCTCAGGATGGAGAGGAAGAGGCAGGAAGGAGAGGCACAGAACCCAGAGAAAATGGGCTAGCAGCAGGCTTAAAACAAAATACTTTGCCGTGTAGGTCCTCTTCCGCTGTCCCAACCATGCCTGCCTGAAGGAATCTGCTTCCACCCTATGTACAAGGTCGTTCATTGCCATGTTCTTTGTGAGCGTAAAAGAGTGGAACCAACCTAAGTGTCCATCGTTAGGGGACTGGCCAAATCAATTATGGATGTAGTGATTGTACAACCTTGCCCTGTATTCTATACGGTACATTAAAAGCAAGAGTCAGGAAGCTATTCTGATATGAACTTATCCTCCAGAAGTACCAAGTAAGTCACTGAGGAGAGGGAAGCACGTGGCACAATATTTATCAAAGTCAAAACTCATCCCACATCAACCGGAAGTGGTGGTGCATGCCTTTAATTCCAGCACTCAGGAGGCAGAGGCAGGTGGATCTCTGTGCGATCAGGCCAGCCTGGTATCTCTGAAAGTTCTAGACTAGCTAGGGCTACAGGGAGACCCTGTCTCAAAAAAAAAAGAAGGAAAAAACTTTCCCCAAATCAGCATGCCTATCACAGATAACCTTCACTGTCACCTTGATGCAATTTAGAGTCACCTAAAAGACATATACCTTTGGGTATGTCCGGGAAGAAGTTTCCAGGGAAGTTTAGCCGAGAAAGGAAGACACCCCTCACCAACGTGAGTGGCACCAGCCCTGGACTGGGGTCCCAGTCTGAATAAAAAGGAAACCTCGCTCTGAACACCTGCATTCATCTGCTTCCTGGCTGCCATGCCTTTGCGCCATGATGGGCTGCACCCTCAAACCGTGAGTCACAATAAACACTTCCTTTCTCCCTTAAGTTGCTTTTGTTGGGTTTTTTGGCACAGCAGCAAGAAAAGTAATTGATACAGACTAATAGATATGTATGGTGGGTATCCAGGTTGATTTAATTACTTAATGAGTGAAATCAACAGGTGCGATCAAAGAAGAAATGGAAAGACTGCTGATAGTCAGTGGAAAAAAATGGTTCTGGAAGAAGACTTCGAAGTCAGAAGAAAATACACTCCTACCTGGCAAGGAAACCAGAATCATTTTTATTTTTCTGCAAAACAAAAATAAGTTGTTATTTGTCTGTCTTCTACAGACTCTGGGACCTAATGAATAGAAAATAGCATGTTGACTATGGTCCCAGCCAATCAGGAGGCCAAAGTAGAAGGAGATCACTTGAGCTAGCCTGAGCAACACAAAGAGAAAAGGAGAGGGAGAGAGCGAGGGGGCCGGGAACAGGATGTTAATCGAAGTTACATTCCCTTAGTGGGGTTACCAGCCGATGAGCTGAGATATCTTTGAAAGGGCAGTTAGTACCTTTGTAGGGTCTTTATTTGCAAGTTTTGGGTTGTTTTTTTTTTAGCACACTTGTTACAGAAATGCATTTGCTTATATATTCCTAATAGCTATAGCAACAACACGTAGAGTGCTTCCTGTAGGTGTGAATGCATGTGACCCTCCCAGTAGCCCTGAGGACCCCAGCTTTGAAGACACCTGGCACAGTTATAGGATAGCTCAGGTCCTACAGTTAGAAGCTGGCAGAGACCAAGAATGAGACCTGGTGGTGGTCTCCAGAGCACTCGCCCACACTGTCTCATTGAAGCATCCTTGCAGGGAAGTGGCCCTTTTCTCTAGAAGAGGATGGAGCTGCGGTGGGAGGTCCATAGCAGGATATCTCTCCTTTTTTTAATTTTATTTCGGTATGTGTATGAATGTACTGTCTGCATGCAGGTGTGTGCACCCGTGTGGTGCAATGCCGTGGAGGTCAGAAGAGGGTGTTGGATTCCCCTGGAACTGGAGTTCTCCTGGAATTGGAGTTTCAGACGGTTCTCGGCCGCCGCCATGTGGGTGCTGGGCTTCAAACCCGGGCCCTCTGTAAGAGTGGTCGGTGCTCTTAACCGCTAGGCCATCTCTCCAGCCCCAATAGCAGGATATCAAAAGGACTTTCTGAGCCCTTTGATTAAAAGCAAAAACTCTCCATTTTGAGAACAGTTTAAGATGCATACGAAAGTCGTGATCATGCTCAGATGCCTCAGTTTCCCCTGTCCTGAGTGTGGTTGTTGCAATGACGGAGCCAGTATTAACATTATTATCGTGATCCATGATAATACTATCAGTCCACCACTGATCCATAGCTCCTGAGTTTTGGCCCAGTTCTCTCTTTCTCTCTCTCTCTCTCTCTCTCTCTCTCTCTCTCTCTCTCTCTCTCTCTCCCCCCCCCCCAGGTCTTGCTGTATAGCCTGAGGCTGTTGTTTTTTTATGTTTAGCCTGAGGTTCTAGGTTTTGGGTTTTCAGAAGGGAAACTATGGTCAGAGGTCAGTTCTCATCAGGTCACATTGAGGCACTTCCGGCCAACAGGACCGTCCTGCTGGTGCTGATGGTTTTTGTCAACTTCACACAAACTAGAGGCACTTGGGAAGACAGAACTTCATTTGAGGGATTTCCTCCATCACACCAGCCTGTGGGTATCTCTGTGGGGGTGTTTTCTTAATTGTTAATTGATATGGGGGGACCCAGCCCACCATGGGAGGTGCCACCCCTGGGCAGGTGGGACTGGGGAAGCTGAGCAAGCCATGGAAGCAAGCCAGTGATCCTCTGAGTCTCTCCTTCAGTTCCTGCCTGAGCTCCTGCCCTGACTTCCCTCAGTGATGACCAATCACTAAATAAACTCTTTCCTCCCCAACTTGGTTTTGGTCATGGCATTTATAGTAACAGACAGCAAACTAGAACACCCCCTTCTATCCTCTCCGAAGGATGGAAACCACTATAAGGAAGCCCATACCCAGCAGGCGGCCTTAGTTATTTCAGCTTTGTGTGTGTGTGTGTGTGTGTGTGTTCCTATTCAAAGAGTAATTTATTAGTAGTAGTAGTATTTTATGTGTATGAGTGAGTATATTGCCTGCATGAAGTGTACCTGTGTCTTGCAGTGCCCATGGAGATCAGAAGGAAGCTGTGGATTCCTCTGTAACTGGAGTTACAGATGATTGTTAGTTGCTGTGTGGGTGCTGGGAATTGAACCTGGGTCTTTTGCAAGAATGATCAGTGTTCTTGACAACTGAGTCATCTCCTCAGCCCTGAGTAAATTTTTTTTTTTTTATTGAAGCTCAGGCCTGTGAGACTCCAAAGCCTTCCACTGCAGCACATGGCCTCTGCCCACAGCCAGGCTTCCTCTCATTCTTGAGCCTGCCCCTCCTACCCCCCACCCACTCAGGGGTAACACTGGTATCTGTAGGATTCCCTCTGCCCTGGCTGAACTGGATCTGGGGTAGGAGGCTGAACAGACAATGGCTTCCGAAAAGGGAGTTTCCCCACCCTGGTATGTCTTACACCTCCCCCCATCCCTGGACATCTCCAGGGAAGCTAGGCCTCAGGCCTTCCTCCAGAAGGCCCTCCTCCCACCAATCCCTTGACGGCTCCCAACAACAGCCTGCCTTCCTCTTCCCTAAAGTCCTTCAAAGGTAGCACAGAGATAGGCTTGCTTTGCTCTCCCTGTATCTACCAAAGTCACCTTCACTCTGCCATCTCAGATAGCCCATCTCATCCCAATCCCTGAGGCTCCCACACTGGGTCCATGTCAGTAGAGGCTGAGAAACTACAAGCCACAGCGAGATCAGTGGACCCCAGTTCTAGCCTGGCCCTGCCTCTCCCAGCTTCTCTCTCCACATCTGTAGCTTCAAACAAGGGTCACATTTAATAACTACCTCCCAGGTGTGAAGCACTGAATGTAAATTAGCACAGACATGAATGGTAGTAAGAAGCTGTCTATTATCTGCCTCAGCAGCTGTGTAAAGAAAGAGGCCAGGGCAGCTTGCTGAGGGCAGTGGCCACACCACAGCTTCCCTGGTGATTCCACCATGGTATTTTGGTAGCCCCCAAAGTGTAAAAACCTTCTCATACCAGCTCCCACACATCTCCACATCCCACCCTAGCCACACCTCACCCATCCTGTCTCCAAAATTTCCAGGGGCTGCTCAAGCTTTTTTTTTTGGTCTTTTTTGAGGCAGGGTCTCCCTTCAGTCCCAGCTGGTCTGGAGCTTGCTCTGTAGACCAGGCCGGCCTCGAACCCACAGAGTTCTGCCTGCCTCTGCCTCTGCCTCTGCCTCCCGAGTGCTGGGATTAAAGGTGTGCACTTCTAAGCCCGGCTCAAGCTATTCTTTTTTTCTTTCTTTTTTTTTTTTTCTTTTTCTCATCTGATTTACCTTTTGATGCAGAATGTGACTGAGGCACTACATTTCTATTCACAAGCCTTGATGAATTGAAAGACCTAGGGAAGCCTTAGAGTTTTGTTCTCATACTTTACTTGGGAAAACAAGCCATGTAGGGGATGTTTCTGCTTACGTACTTATTTCTAGGACTAGTGCATGCACAATTAACTACAGGGGATGGAAACCCTAAAAAGATTCTAGAAGTTGAGTCTCAAGCCATTCTAACAACTTTCTTTTAAACATGAAGATATAGCTCAGAACACTTTAGTAACAAATGACTTTGGTCTACTAAAGAATCCAGCTTGACAGCTAAACACTTCAGAGCACAGTAGGTCACATTATGTCCTGCAACAAACATCCATTCTACTAGGAGCCACGGTGAGACTAGAAAAGGCATCAGTAGCTTCACTTTACTGCCTAAGGTGTCACAAGTACGTATGGGTGGACAGCACCTATGGAAAGACTCACGAAAGCTCAGACCCTAAGGGACAAGCTATGTGTGCGTGTGTGTGTGTGTGTGTGTGTGTGTGTGTGTGTGTGTGTGTTTGAGACAGGGTCTCCCTGTAGCCCCTGCTATCCTGGAACTCACTATGTAGACCGGGGTGGCCTTGAACTCACAGAGACCCACCTGCCTCTGTCTCCCTAGTGCTGGGATTGCAGGCGTGTGCCACCACACCTGGAGACGAGTCAAGCTATTCTTTTTTTTTTTAATTTTTAATTTTATTTATTTCTTTTATATGTATGAATGTACTGTCAGCATGCAGGTCTGTGCACCCATGTTGTGCAATGCAGCGGAGGTCAGAAGAGGGTGTCAGATTCCCCTGGAACTGGAGTGAAAGACGGTTGGTTCTCAGCCACCATGTGGACTAGGAATCGAACCCGGGTCCTCTGCAAGAGCAGTTGGCACTCTTAACCACTAGGCCATCTTTCCAGACCCAAGTCAAGCTATTCTTAAAGAGCATGTGTTGGCCCACTTCCACCCTGGCAGGCCAGGACTATACAGATGGGACTTCAGGGCTAGCTGTCCTAATAAATTACAGGAGTATCGATCAGGCTGGGTAGACTCCCAGGAAATCTCCCCTTACTCCTGTGTGTGGGAAGACATGCTTGTCCCTGCTCAGCCCCTAGCTGCCACTCAACTCAGTAAGTGTGCATAGAAAAGAATGGAGTTCAGGCTCCACTGTATTTGGGATGGGATGCATAGACAGATCTGTATCATCTGCCTCCTTTTCTCTCAGGCTACCCAGATTCTAGGAAGGCCAGTGTCCCCCCATAATGCCAAAACATATCCCAGGAAACTGTGCCAGGTTAGCGGAAATCAAAGAAGTACATATATGTGGAGAGGACCTAAGAGCAGGTAGGGGCTCAATGGTTTGTAGCCTCCATGTCCTAAACCGGAGAACCTGGACAGGCTGTAACCCCTGTGGCAAATCATGATTTCCCAATGGATAAAAGTACTCGGGACTGGAGAGATGGCTCAGTGGTTAAGTGCACCGACCTCTGCAGAGGACCCAGGTTCAATTCCCAGCACCCACATGGCGGTTAAGAACTGTCTTTAAGGCAGGTGTGTTGGTGCATGCCTTTAATCCTAGCACTCAGAGGCAGGTGGATCTCTGTGAGTTCAAGGCCAGTCTGATGTACAGAGTGAGTTCCAGGGCAGCTGGGGCTATAGGGAGACCCTGTCTCAAAAAGACAAAAAAAACCCATGCACTGTCCACTAGCAAAGCAGTGATCCGATCAGGAAAACCCTGACTCTGTCCCTTCTTTTCCCTCTAATCCCCAATTTTTTTCTTGCCTGACCTCTTAGGACCCGCTGCCTATCAGGGCTGCCACTTGAATAGCCCATCTGGCCAGGGCACATGCAGGGATTGGCTCCTGCTGGCCTCTGCCCTTGTCCTTTGAAGCCAGAGCTTTTCATTGTGAAGAAATATACCAGGTCTGAAGGGAGGACTTGGGGACAAGACTGGGCCCCCTGCCCACACCTACTTCAAAAACTTTGGCCACAGGTACACAGGGCACTACCACATGTAGTCACACCATTAACTGGTACCCACAGGGTCTTGCAGGGTCACAGACATGGGCCCATCGACATGCAGGCTCTCAATGAGAACAGACAAGCCACACATGCAAGCATACATGCATACTCTTAGCTACATAGGCACAAAGATATAGATGCTTTGACCAAAAGAAAATAAAAACAGCATGCCTGCTGTGTGCCTGGGGCTTTCAGCCGATCCGCCCCTCCCACCTCTATGTCCCTAACACTGGGCATCCAGCTGTCTTTATCATCTATATAGCTAGAGCTCCAGAGTCTGTCTGACCATGTGAAGCAGGAATTAAGGTGCTGAGGGGAGCCCAAGGCTTGTCCCCAAGTCTTCCCCTCAGACCTAGGCAACTTTTCTTGACTGTTAGGAGTTATGGCCCTGCTAAGAGAAGGAAAAGGGTGAGGGATTCTGAACCTGACTCCTTCTTCTAGCCCGTTTTCTCCAGACCAGCCTCTGCCCCACCCCCAGTCCCTCCATCTGCCAATGCTCTGCACAGAACAAGAAGCAGAGGACTTGAGTTTGGGGGTCCTCAAGAGGCTTGCCTGAGGTTCCTCAGTCCAAGGTCTTCTGGGCCTGGGAAGGGTAGAGGCTGGGCAAGGATGCTGGAGGGGCGGGAAAGGGGCAGGATTTGTGGCATTTCCCCTCCAGCTGGGAACAAAGGCAGATTCCTGTGTCCTGCGTGAGCAATCCGGTCCCACCCACCCGAGTGGCTGGAGCCGAAGGAAATTCCGCTAGCCTCTGGCCTCACCCAGCCACTTAACCCCTCTTTCAAACAATCTTTCTTCTAGAGCTTGAGCCATTACCTACTTTCAACTTCCTGAGACCCTCTCCTTTCTAAACGAATACCTTCCCATGGGCAATGGCTACGTTAAGGCCTCAGTCTCTCCCAGGAAGCAAGGATCTCTTCATGCCTCCCTCCTTGCTACTTAGCTTGATCCTCCCTCATTCGAGCTCAGGTCCACTAGAGGCTCTCTAGAGGGAGGAAAAGTCTAGATGCCTCTACAAGCCCTGTGCCATCTAAAATGTTCAGCAAGACCTTGGGGCATACACTGTGAGCCTCCCCTTTAATGAGATGATTCACCCCAGTAAACAGACATGTCTTGTCATCTTGCAAAAAATTGCAACTCTAGGGAAGAGGGTGGGGAGCAGGGGGTCAAAAGATCCTGTCTAACATGAATAGGAACTACAGATTTGGGCATATATTTAAATTTACAAAAGAATAGTAACAATCATGGGACTGGGGATTCTGGGTAAACCACTTGCTTCAAAAGCTTGAAGACCAGAATTCAGATCCCTAGCATCCAAATAAAAAGCCAGACCTGGTGGCACGTGCCTATAATCTCAGCACTAGGAAGGTAGAGACAAATCTCTGGGATCTCTGGCCAGCCCAGCTACCACTTGGTGAAGTCCAGGTTCAGGAAGAGAGTGTCTCAAAAAAAAAGGAAGTGATTGAGGAGAACAACTGGCCAACACACACATGAACACACACACACACACACACACACACACACACACACACACATAACAATCAATAATTAAAGGGAGAGTTTTTTGGTGGCCTAATCCTGAAGCTTTCCTAACATAAGGCCTGAAGTGTTTTGTGCTTTGTTTTGTAGACAGGATCTTATGCAGCCCTGGCTGACCTAAAATTTGCTATGTAAACCAGGCTGACTTCAAACTCACAGAGATCCACCTGCCCCTGCCTTTTGAGTTCAGGGATTAAACATATATGTAAGCATGCCAGGTAAGGCCTGAAGTTTTTTGTTGTTGTTTTTTGTGGGGGGTTTTGGTCTTTTTGAGACAGGGTCTCCCTATAGCCCCAACTGGTCTGGAACTCACTCTGTAGACCAGGGTTGCGCCTGCTTTGCCTCCCGAGTGCTAGGATTAAAGGCGTGCACCACCACACCTGGCTTAAAGATGGTTCTTAGCCGCCATGTGGGTGCTGGGAATCGAACCCAGGTCCTCTGCAAGAGCAGTCGGCACTCTTAACTGCTGAGCCATCTCTCCAACCCCAGGCCTGAAGTTTTAAGATATAGAAACAATCCTGTTTATTATTATTATTATTATTATTATTATTATTGAAACTAGGACCTAATGCATGGTAGGCAGGTGCTCTACCACTGAGCTATATCCCTGGCCCTTTAATTTTTTATTAACTTCAAAAAAAATGTTATCCCCAACTTGGCCTTTAATTCCAGCACTTGGGAGGCAGAGTCAGGCAGATCTCTGGGAGTTCAAGGCCAGCCTGGTCTAACTAGTGAGTTCCAAAACAACTGCAGCTACTGGGAGACTTTGTCTCAAAAAGACAAAAAATAATGTTATTCCTTTTTTTTTTTTTTTTTTTGGTCTTTTTGAGACAGAGTCTCCCTGTAGCCCCAGCTGTCCTGGAACTTGCTCTGTAGATCAGGCTGGCCTTGAACTCACAGAGATCCCTCTGCCTCTACCTCCCGAGTGCTAGGATTAAAGGCATGCACCACTATGCCCGGCTTATTTTATTCCTTTTTTAATTTTGTGTGTGCATGTGCATGTGTGTGTGCACATGTGGTCCATGAGACAATCAGAGGACACCTTGGAAGGCTCACTCCTTCCATCATGTGGGTCCAGGGGATCTAACTCGAGACTTAACAGGTGCCTTTCCAGCTGAACCATCTTGTTGGTCCT
The DNA here is from genome assembly GCA_009823505.1 of Rhizomys pruinosus. Taxonomy (NCBI): domain Eukaryota; kingdom Metazoa; phylum Chordata; class Mammalia; order Rodentia; family Spalacidae; genus Rhizomys; species Rhizomys pruinosus. Next base: position 508,874 of record VZQC01014113.1, on the reverse strand, counting down.
CTTTGTTTATTTGTGATTCAGGACCTTAAGTAGCCAAGGCTGACCTCAAACTTGCTATGAAGCTGAGAATGACCTTGAACTCCTGATTATCTTGCCTCCAGCTCCCAAGTACTAGGACCACAAGCACGTGTAGCCATACCTGGCTGTTTTTTAAATTTTGAGACAGCTTTGGGTTGGAGAGACAGTTCAATGGATAAATCTGCCTTCTGTCAAGCCTGATGACCTAAATTCAATCCTGGGACCCACATGGTAGAATGAAAGAACCAACTCTCAGCTAGACTCGGTGGTGCACACCTTTAATCCCAGCACTAGGGAGGCAGAGGCAGATAGAACTCTGAGTTCAAGGCCAGCCTGGTCTACATAGTGAGTTCCAGGACAGCTGGGACTACAGGGAGACCCTGTCATACAGGTAGGCACACACACAAACAAACGCATGTACAGAAAAATAAATAGAAATATAAAAAATAATATCTGAGGGCAGAGTCTTGCTAAGTTACTCAGGTTGGCCTTGAACTCACTCTGTAGTTCTGGCAGGCCTTAAACATATGATCCTCCTGCCTCACCCTCCAAGTAGCTAGGATTATAGGCCTGTGACCTTGGCTAGCTTCTTTTTTAAATTCCAATTAATTTTTATTTTAATTTTTATTATTTTATTAATTTTATCCCAATTAATATTTATTTATTTATTATCTTTTATGTGTATGAGTGTACTGTCTGCGTGTAGGTCTATGCACCCATGTCATGCAATGCCATGGAGGTCAGAAGAGGGCATCGGATTCCCCTGGAACTGGAGTTAAAGATGGTTCTCAGCCGCCATGTGGGTGCTGGGGATCAAACCCAGGTCCTCTGCAAGAGCAGTTGGCGTTCTTAACTGCTAGGCCATCTCTCCAGCCCGACTAGCTTCTTATAATAAACTCTTTTGCAGAATTGTATTTATCTCACCGTGCATTTATTTAGGTAAGGATGTAGGGGCCATTGCTGGCACCCTGCTCCATGCTCTGCCACACCCTCCCAATAATCCAAACATGGGTGTGAGGTTCATAAGTAGTGAAAGCCTTTCCAACGTACTTTTCTGTCATTCTGTGAATGTGGTCGGAAAGGCACCATCAACCTCTTCCTACAGGAGTGGAAACCGAGGTTCATGTGCAGGTGTTCCAACTTCCAGCTTGGACTGTTTCCACGGATTCTCCTCTTCCTCAAAGTCAGACTGATTTAGTGGTGAGAGTTTGGAGCACTGGAAGCATGTAGGAAGGATTGACTTGGAGCTCAAGGCATTCCCTGGGCATAGGTAGGGCTAGACTAGCTTCCCAAGAGACGGTGAGCTTCATGGCCACCCGTCCCCAGGGCACCATGTAGGCATCTTCTATCCTCCCCTCTTTCCTGTCCCGACATGCCACCCATTGTTCAAGAGGTCCCATCCTGAGGTGAGTGGCCTTGAGGGCTCCGGGTGGGTGGGGAGAACTGGAGTAGCTGGAGGAAGAGGAAGATCCCTTGGCGGCCCCGAGTCTGGGAATCTGGCTGGTGTCTGCCAGCCTCTTCCTGTGGTGTGGGGCTGCACTCTGGCTTCCCAGCCCTCAAACCTAGGCACAGCCAAACTGAGTGACAGAGCCCGAGACTGACAAGGATGTCCCGGAATAGTGGGAGGTGCTTCAGGCTTCCTTAGTCAACATTCCTCCATTACAGAAGGGGAAACTGAGGCACAAAGAAGTAACTGGGGGCTGGGCCCCAACCCTATGACACAGTTACTGATTTTTTCAGGGTGACATAGTATCTTCTGCCCTGAGCTAAGGATATATGGGGAGATTGTTTACTGTCCCTTCAGGACATCAATCTGCCACGTTGGGAAACTTTCCTGAATAAATGGAATTTATCGGTATCTGTTCCCCTTCTTCCCTAAAGGAGACCCTCAATTCTCCCTTGTCATCTACCCTGTTCTGCTGCCCTTGTGTCTTTCTAGTTTGAAGAATTCCTAGTTTGTCCAACCTACTCCTCCCACTCTGCTTTTGTCCCTGCGTGTATGCTACGGACCACCCGAGCCTTCACACGTGGTAGGAAAATGTCTCAGAAAACCCAAATAAGAGTGACGCTTGAACTTAATACACATAGCTGGCTCTGGAAGGTCGAAGTGCCTGTTGTCCAGCTTCCACACCGAGCTCCTTTCCACCTGCCACCAGAGGACGATCGCCTTGAAGTTCTCACTGGATTCTGAGGCCCTGCAGGCCTCTCTCCAGGCACTGCTGGGAAATCCTTCTGCGTATCTAAATCTAAATTGGAGTCCTTTGGGCCTGTTTACTCTTGTTCTGTCCTCAGTGAATGTAGTGAACAGCTGGTCCCTATGAGCAATTAATTCTTGTAGATTTGGACACAGTCTGTAATTCCTTTTCTATGTCCTCATTGGCCCGAGGCCCCAGTGCTTTCTCCAACTCCGTATCCCTCCTCTAACCCTTCCCCCAGGGTCTCCGTGCGTTGTGGGAGACATGGGGTTCTTGAGAGGCCCTGAGGTACCAGCTAGGGTCCAGAAGGCTCAGTACTCTGAAAAGTGGGGGGCGATACCATCCCCCACTGAGCCCTCTTTTCTTCCTCTATTTTTAGCTGTTCTAGTTCACAGACCTGCCTACAGAAAGGCTCCCATCCTGACTGGAAGTCATTGGCCGCTCTCAAGCTCTGGAGCTCCTTCCGTGGTCCTGCACATCTGCTTTCCCAAGGGGGCAGGACTTGGGCTACCCAAGTCCCATGGGGTCCTAGCCCAGAGCACTCACTCCCCATTTCTTAGGAGCAGAGGTTGGCCAGAAGCCATCTCTGGCTTGGGGAAGAGAGAGTGGATATGAAAGATGGCCATGCCGCCAGACTCCACAGAGTGACAAAGTGGCCGCTGTAATCTGGAAGAGCAGATACTGTAATCCCATGGTACTTCCTATTGGTTGCAGGACAAGCTCTTTCCTAATGCTAAAACTTGGATGTGCTGAGGTTCTGGGCATTCATGAGGCTCACAAGTTCTGAAACAGCTGCAATGGGGGTGGGGTGTAGGGAGGGTTTCGGCAGAGGAAATGAGGTCAGTCTGAGCCTCTGGCCATTGTCTCCCCCAGCCTCTATTCCTGCCAAAGAGTGGGGTGGGGCATCCCTGCCCCATACTGCAGAATCTCCACATCAGAGCCAGACACCTTAGGAGATGACTCCTGTGTCCTTCCACTGATGACTCCTGTGTCCTTCCACTGGGCCCTGAGGCCACTCTTGTCCCCCCCCCCTTCTCAAAGATTAACTGACAGATTTGTTCCTTGAGGGACTGCTTTGTGTAGTGCCCAGTCTTTGCTATGAACTGAGATGAACACTATCTCTTTCCATTTCACCACAGCCCTGGAGGCTAGCACTTTAACAGCCAGGGGTGAGGATCAGGGGCTGAAGCTCACAACTAGCCTGGATTCCCAGTAGGTGGTTGGGCTTCAGAGTCTGTGATGGACACTCACAAGGCTAGAAGTAAAACTTGAGTCCTGCCAAGTAAGGCCTGGCCTCCCCAGCTGCCTGGTTCCATGCCCCAAACTCCAAAGCTGAGCTTGGTGGTTGGGGTTTACTGCTGGAAGGAAAGTCCACAGTTGATGGAGAGGACAGCTGTCATGCCCTATGGGGCTCAGTTCACTGCCGTTTCAGAACCCACTTGCCCGGGCCTCTATCCCTGGGCTCATAGAGCCTTGGTAGCAGGGGCTGAGGAAGAGGGGAGGGGACAAGCGTTTGTGGGGTGGAGAGCCTGGAGGCAGAGGGTTTGTGCCAACTGAGGAGTCCTAAAGGGCGGAGCCAACATTTGACCAGAACCTCCCAGCCTGAAGCTGCGCTCTCTGATCTGCGCTGCCTGCACGGAGAACTCCTTCGAGGTGGGTGAGGACCGGTCTCTTCTGGACGGGCCACCTTGCGAGCATCCTTCCCTGCATTCCAGGTTGCTGCCCCTCAGTGTGCACAACCCACATCCCCTCCACGGGCCTGGGACAATGTCTTCGGTACCAGTACGGTCCCCACAGCCCAGGCCGGGACCCACCCGACCGCACGGTCCGGGTCCGAGGCCCGCCCCATCGGGAAGCTGGGTCTGCTGCTTGCCGGAGCGCCGGGCCCCGCGGCTGTCGGCGTGCTGGGCAATAGGAAACGGGTTATTAGGAGGGAGTGGTGGAGCCGGGCCAGGCAGGAAGAAGCTGGAATAAGAAACATTTTTGCTCCAGCCCCTTCCCAGTCCCGGGAGGCCGCCGCGCCAGCCGCGCTGATCCAGCCCTTCCCGGGCCCCAGCTGCTCCGGGCTGCGCCGGGATCCAGGCCCAGCGCCCAGGGCCGGCTCTGCCGTGGGACAGCGGCCGCCCCCAGGAGGGAGCCCGCCTGTGCACGCGGGGGTCCCGACACCCGCCCGAAGGTGAGTGGAGGTCGTCAGCTGGGCCGGGCAGGGCGGCCTGTCCCCAGCACGGGGACCCTCATCCCAGCCGTCACGAAGCAGGGTCAGTCCCCGCTGGTCAGCAGAGCCAGCTGTCCCAACGCTGTGGGCACACGTCTGCTCATGACCCCCACCTGAGACTGAGGGAGCCAGGAGAATCAATAACTTGAGCTCTTCTAGGTGTCCCGAGTGCGCTTTGCTTCATCCTTCCATTATCCAGGTTACCGTCTCTCCTCTAGGGCCATCCGTAAAAGAGATCCAGGTCCCACCAGTTGCCGCGTTGACCCAGGAGTGCGTCTCCACTTCCACAGTTGAACCTCTCCTCAGGGCGCACTTTTCCCAGAGCAGCTTGCACTTCTTGCTTAAGGAACCTGACTCTTATTTCCCCTTCGCCCTACATAGTCACATAATTCCTCTGCTGAGGATCAAGGCCAAAGGGAGTCGCAGTGGCTCCCCAGGCTGGGGCTCCCGGTTGTCAGTCTGCCCTGGAGACCCGACCCTCTGACATTGCTGGACTCCCTCTTCCCTACTCACCCCTCTTCTTGGTGGACACATGGCTCTCTGTGGATGAACAACTTCTGCCGAAGTTAAGGTCGACCCTCTCTGATCCCACACTGTTCCATTTGTCCTAATACCTGTCCTATCATCTATCCTGTCTTGTATGTCCTGGGGTTGTCAGAACACAGCTACTGTTTATTGAGTACTTAGTATACAGACACTAAGATATGTTTTTCTTATGTAATACAGCCTATCAGGTGCAGAATCATTGCACTCGGCAGGGAAAAGAGGAGATAGCTTTGGGGCTTGGACAGTGTAAATATCATGGTTGGGTGATTTGGTTGATTTGAAATAGAGCTGACCTCAGACTCTCAGTCTTCCCACCTCAGGTTTAATTCACCACTCAATCCTCCTGCCTCAGCCTCCTGAGTGCTGAGATTACAGTTGTAATCTATACCTGTTTGGTGGAGGTTTACAGGCTTCCTGTGTGCTACTTAATACACTGCCAAGTAACTTTACGTTTTGCCTAGGAAATAACACTTATTGTTCTCATTTTGCATAAGAGGAGAAGACTAAACCTAGAAAAATTAAGTAATTTGGCCTAATCTGATAGCTTTAAGTTGTAGAGTAGGACTTGAACTGAGGTCTGTGTAATCCAGAGCCCACATCTGGCCTCTGTGCCCTGCAGTACCCTCCCTACCTCTGCCATTTGCAGTTCTGCTTTCTGAAGTTTCAGTTACCTACAGTCAACTATGGTATCAAAATAGTAAATGGAAATTTCCAGAAATAAGGAAATCGTAAGATTTAAATTTGTACTGCCTGGGTAAGAGGGCAAATCATAATATCTCACCCTATCCCACCGGTCATATGAATCATCTCTTTTCTGTGTATCTATTCTCTATGCTGTACCTGCCCACCTAGGATGACTAGTCGTCAGGGTTATCAGACATAATATTGCTGTGCTTGTGAACAAGTAACTTGATTCCACTTAACAGAGGCCACAAAGTGCAAAGTGGTGACGTTGGCTACTTGGACGCACCAAGAAGCTTTACAGTACTTCCTTTAAGTCAAAAGACAGAGGTTAGGGGCTGGAGAGATGGCCTAGCGCTTAAGAGCACTGACTGCTCTTGCAGAGGACCCGGGTTCGATCCCCAGCACCCACATGGCGGCTGAGAACCGTCTGTAATTCCAATTCCAGGAGAACTCCAGTTCCAGGGGAATCAGACACCCTCTTCTGACCTCCGCGGCATTGCACGACATGGGTGCACAAACCTACATGCAGACGGTACATTCATACACATAGAAAATAAATAAATAAAAAATAATTTAAAAAAAAAAGACAGGTCAGAGGTCTGAAGAGATGGCTTGGCAGTTAAGCGTAGTAGCTGCTCTTTCAACTTACACATGTGCAGGCAATACACACACACATAAAATAAAAATAATGAGCCAGGCATGGTGGCACATGTCTTTAATCCCGGCACTTGGGAGGCAGAGGCATGTGGATCTCTGTGAATTCAAAGCCAGCCTGGTCTACAGAGTGAACTCCAGGCCAGCTGGGACTTAAGGGAGACCCTGTCTCAAAAAGACAAAAAAAAAAATCTAAAAATAATAAATATTTTTAAATACAGAGGTCATATTTTTGCTAAAGTACATTGTAATTGTCCTATTTTTTTATTACTTCTAATTTCTTACTAAGCTTAATTCACAAATTAAACTTTACCATAGGCATGTTACATATAGGAGGAAACAGTATGTGCAGTTTGGTCCTGTCCATAGTTTCATACACTCTTGGGCGTTTTGGACTGTATCATCATCAGATAAGGGGGTGGGGACCACTGCAGTGTGCCACTTTGTGGATACCTGAGACTCTTAAAACCCGTGCTTATTCTCCTATATCCCACTGCTTTGAGGAACTAATACAGTGTTCAGATGAGTGGCGAGGGCAGCTGATGAATAGCTGGCCCGGTCCCCTGCTGTTCTGTGTGGCCTGAGGAGTCCAGAGTGTGGAATATGGGTGAGTTTATTACATTTGTTTTTCTGCCTTGGGACACTCACTGTATGGAGCCCTGCTGCTGACTGACAGCCACCGTCCAGGCACATCCCTCTGTGGCTCCTCACCTGAGGCTCAAACCCTGAGAAGCCTGGCAATGAACAGATGGTTTCTAGACAATTACAGAACAAAACGAAACCTGAGGAGGACACTAATCAACACATTGTTAATGTCTGATGAGACACAGGCCATCTTTTTCTTCCTTTGAGAGACTTGCTTAACTCTAGACAGAGAGAAATGACAATGATTAGGGAAGGATTTATTGTTGGCAACCTAAATTTACCAAGGCTATTCAGTACCTATGAGCAAGACACTTACTGTCCTGGGCCCAGTTTCCTGTTGGACTTTGTGAGGATCCAAAGAGATAAACAACTAAAGTTCAGTACTTGGCACAGAATGAGTACTTAGAGCAAGTTCACTTATTATTACTATCTTCCAGGGTCAAGCTAATGTTTGAAAGTCATTTAACATTTCAGATTTCTGGCAAAGGGTGATGATGCGTCTATTTGCTGGACATCTTTCATGCAGTTTTGCTAAGAAGTAAAAGGATACCACTGGGCCCAGACATCCGTGTGTGAGCCAGACATCGTAGCTGTGAATGGTGTAGGGTCAACTGAGTCTGGTCTCTCCTGTGCTGCATCTGGGATGATTCAGCTCCATCACATGTTCCCAGGGGTAGACCAGGGATAACTTCTACAGCACTGTCACCCATCACCCCATTCCCTGTGCTGCTGATGTTTAGAACAAAGTCCCCAGGCCTACCCTTCCTCTACATTGTTAACAAGTCCTCAGTCTTGGATCATTCTTCTTCTCCTCATGGATGGAGATGGGGCCCACCTAGGAGAGACTAAGAATTGTTTACAACGACAAACCTTCTCTTTCTTTTTATTCTCTTCGCTTTTGTTTTTGTTTTGGACTCATGGTCTTGCTATATGAGGCTTCCTTCAGGAGCTTAGGTTTTCACAGTCTCCCTGCTAGAGTGCTAGGATCATAATTGTGCACCACCATCCCCAGACTAATGCTTGCTTCTTGCTGCTCTCAAACTGACTGAATAGGAGCCCAGAGTAGGTAATAGACCAGAAGACCTGCATAGCTAACCTACCACATGTAACTCAAATGTATGACAGAGAAGGCAAGGAGTACCTGGGGATAGTCTGAGAAGCGGAAGCTGAGTAGCAGGTCCCAGAAAGATGCCAGATGTCATCCTTATTGGCCACTTCCTGCCTCATACCCCTTCCTCAGCTGCTCTTTGGGCAAGTGACGTCTGCCAAGGATGGCCTCCCGCCCACAGCCTCAGGACTGGCTTTCTCTGCATCTCACAGGACCCCTGGAGAGTGTTTGCCAGAGTCCACACTGGCTGCTGGGAGGGGCAAGAGGTGGGAGGTCAGGCAGAGGCTGGGGACACAGCTGCAGCAGCCCAGGTCTGTTTCCTCCCTCAGCCTGGGCCTCTGGGGCAGAGGAAGCCCGGGCAGGAAGGCCAGTGCTGCCACCAACCAGAGAGGCCTGTGAAGCCCCCACTGCCCCCAGACATCCTGCCCGCAAAGCCTCGGCATCTTTGGCTCTTCATTTAGTGCCATGATTAGAATATGGGTCTGTGCAGTCTATGCGACCAGCGGTCCAGCGCTTCTAGTCTCCCCATGTTAGGCCACAGGCCAGTCGCCCTCCTTCATGTTAGCTGCCCTAGCTGAGTATCCAGCCTGTGTACTCTGCCATTCAGAAAGTCTGCGCTGCTCCCTGCCCCGAGTCCCTTTTGCTACAGACTCAGCACACATCTTTTGGTTCTGAGGCTTTCGAGAATTGAAGGGTGGGGTGGTTGGTTTGGGTCCGAGTTGAGGATTATCATATAGCAGAATTACTCCTCTTAGCACTCTCCATCAAACCTCTGGAAAGTCCAGGCCTGGGCAGCTTTGCAAGGGCAAGCATTCAGCGCCTAAGTGTGTTTCACTTCCCCTTTCCCAGGACAAGGAGTGAGAAAGGAGCCAAGGATAGCTCTGAGAAGGGCACCTTCACTCCGCTGAGAGGGCACGGCAGCTCCTTTACACCTGGGCATTGTCGGGCTTTGCATGGCTGCTACGAGCCTGAGGGTACAGGCGGGGCCCTGCTGGCTGAGGACACGGGCTTGGGGTCTGGACTCCCGGCTCCAATAGAGCCCTAGGTGAGCCTGGATAAGTCCCTCCCCTGACTGAGCCTTCTTTCTCCTCTTAAACCAGAGCTGGCTTTGATGGTTTCTTTCCCAGCTATCCTCACAGGCTTCTGCTCCATGGCTGACCCAGCCCCAGGAGGCCCCTCCAGACCTCGTCTATCCTCTAGCCTGCCCAACTCCCTGCTGTGCGTGACTCCAGCCTGTTCTATCCAGACCCCAATCTAAACAATCTTGATTCCTGTTCCTGGCCTGGAGGGACCCTGAATGGCAGGAAGTGGAGAGAGGAGCCTGTTTATGTTTGAGGCAGCCAGGCTGGGGGGGCACTGGGAAAGGGTGGGTAGGGGTGGAGGCTGGGAGGGGTGGGCAAATGGCAGAAGACAGAGGGGGGCTATGGGAGAGATGCTCTTTCTACTGTAGCTGAGCCCTCCTGTGGCCCTCCCAGCCTGTTCCTGTCTGGACTCAGCAGTGGGGCACAGAGCTGGGGTCCCCTCTGCCTCTCATCACTTAAACATAGCTCTCAACCCTTCACCCCTAACAGGATGGTTTCCATGGGGAAGTGAACCAGGACTTCCCTTGCAGGCCCCGCCCTAAAGCCAGACATGGGAGTCTCCTCCCCCCCCCAAAACTCCCAGTGATCTCCTCCTGTAGGAGAGAGCCTCAGTTACCACAGCTGTCACATTTTACATCTCATCAAACCTCCTCTTTTCCTCCTCTCTCCAGGGACCATGACCTTGGGGTCCCCCAGGAGGAAACTTCTGATAGTGTTAATGGCCTTGGGCCTGACCCAGGGTGAGTATGGGAAAGGCAGCTTGAGAAGAGAGGGCCTGGATGGAGAAAGGCTGTCTGAGCTCCGCTCAGCTCCTCAGTTGAGTCTGAGGAACTGGAGAAGAAGTGGACAAATGCCTGATGGGTGGGTGGGGACAGGAGGCTCCTGTGGACTAGGACCCCAACTGCTCCAACCCTTCTTTCCATCTGCTTGATACTGACTTGCAGGCTGGGGCTCCTTCTAGGAGGGAACCTATATTTAAGGTAGAGGGAGTGTGGGTATGGAGGGACAGAGGCTGAGGCTGGGGCTGGGAGATCCCAGGACAGGCTCCTCAGCCTCCACTGCCTGTCTAGGGGTAAGGCTCCGAGGGAAGGATAGTAAGAAGATAGGAGGAAGGGACCCAGGCCTGGAGGGCTTTGCCTGAGGGACCAGAGGGTAGGGAAGTGGGAAGAGGTATCCAGCCCCCTGGCATGTGTGAGCTTCTCGTATGTCTCTCAGGAGACTTGATGAAGTCCTCTGGGAGTCAGCTGGTGACATGCACATGTGAGAACCCACACTGTAAGGGGACTACCTGCCAGGGGTTATGGTGCACAGTGGTGCTGGTGCGAGAACAGGGCAGCCACCCCCAGGAACATCGGGGCTGCGGGAGCCTGAACCAGGAGCTCTGCAGGGGGCGCCCCACAGAGTTCGTCAGCCATTACTGCTGCTATAAGGACTTCTGCAACCACAATGTGACCCTGGTGCTGAAGGGTATGTCCACAGTCCCCTCTTCTCCATCTTCTCAGACTCTGCCCTCCCTGCCCTGTTTTCTTTTCATGCTTTGACCCATAAGGGGAGGCTGGGATGGGGGGTGGGGGGCAGGATGCTGGGGACTGTATGAGTGTTCTGGCCCAGGGGAGGGGGAGCCGGCCTGGTGGAGCTGGGACTCAATGTCCCCCTTCCTCAGCCACCCAAATTCCACCAGAAGAGCCAGGAGTAGATGGCCAGCTGCCTTTGATCCTGGGCCCCGTGCTGGCCTTGCTGGTCCTAGTGGTCTTGGGCACGCTGGGCCTGTGGCATGTCCGGCGGAGGCAGGAGAAGCAGCGGGGTCTGCACAGTGACCTGGGCGAGTCCAGCCTCATCCTGAAGGCATCCGATCAGGGGGACAGCATGCTGGGGGTATGGGCCTGGGGGAAACAGGGACCTACTGTGGAGGGTGGTGTGTAGACAGGAGCCACAGAATCAGAGGGGGTTACCCAAAGATAACGTGGGCAAGGACTGGGCAGTGAGAGGCACGTAATGACACAGCAGCAGAGCCCAGGTTTAAGAAAGAGAACGGGGCCATGGTTGGGGGCAGCCTCTCAGTGGCTACTTGGTATCCCCAGGACTTCCTGGACAGCGACTGTACCACAGGCAGTGGCTCAGGGCTCCCCTTCCTGGTGCAGAGGACCGTAGCACGGCAGGTGGCCCTGGTGGAGTGCGTGGGTAAGCTGTGACTGAACTCAGGATGGAGACCAAGGGCTCCGGTAAGCCTGGAGAGGCAGTGAGCTCTTGGCTTCCAGGGTCACAAGTAGAGCTGGTCTGGATCAGAATGGGGACTCTTCTGAGCAGGAAGTGGGCTAGTCCCAGGCCAGGCCTAGGTCCTTCTGCAGGGGGAGAGATGGGTGCAAAGCAAGGGTGGCCTGCAGCCGGGTTGGGGGCAAGAAAGCTGGCTCAGCAGGTAAAATCATTTGGTACCAAGCCTGGCAACCTGAGTTCAATCCCCAGAACCCACATGGTGGAAGGAGAGATCCAACAGTTTGTCCTCTGCCCTCCACATGTGTGCCTAGGCAGTGTGCACTCACACACATTAAGTAAATCATTTTTATTCTGGTTTTGCAGGTAGGGTCTACATAGCATCCAGAACTGGGGCGGGGGCTCTTGCAGGATTCTATGTGTCCAGGATGTGATCCTTGCCCTTTCCCCCTGGCCGATGGATTAGGAAAGGGCCGCTATGGCGAGGTGTGGCGTGGCTCGTGGCACGGTGAGAGTGTGGCGGTCAAGATCTTCTCCTCCAGAGATGAACAGTCCTGGTTCCGGGAGACGGAGATCTACAACACAGTGCTGCTTAGACACGACAACATCCTAGGCAAGGGTGGACTGGGGCGGGCCTGCTGCTGCAGACCTAGGGGGTCTCACAACCTTTTGCTCACGGCTGGAGTCCACTTCATCAGGAGGCTTTGATCTAACCCTGAAGACTCACAGTCCACTGCCAGCCTTAATCTCCTGCTCCAAACCAAGCCACCCATCTCTACCAGAGTCCCGGCTTCATCCTGACCCCATCCCTTCCCTGCCCGTTCCGCCCCCAACCCCTGCTCTGGCTCTCTCCACCTCTGCCCGCGCCCCAGTCCTACCTCCCCCTGACTGAGCCAGCCTCCCTCCGGCGCTGCTTTGGTTGCATCGCCCCACCCTTCTGCTTGCAGGCTTCATCGCCTCCGACATGACCTCGCGCAACTCGAGCACGCAGCTGTGGCTCATCACCCACTACCACGAGCACGGCTCCCTCTACGATTTTCTGCAGAGGCAGACGCTGGAGCCCCAGCTGGCCCTGAGGTTAGCTGTGTCCGCGGCCTGCGGCCTGGCGCACCTGCACGTGGAGATCTTTGGCACGCAGGGCAAACCAGCCATCGCCCATCGTGATCTCAAGAGCCGCAATGTGCTCGTCAAGAGCAACCTGGAGTGCTGCATTGCCGACCTGGGTGAGTGGAGGGATGGGGCGGGGCTTCGCGGGTGGGCGGGGCTTCGCGAGAGGGGCTTGCATGTTCCACTGCCTATTTCTGTGGGGTGGTGGTTTGGGCTCTACAAAAAACGCGCAGATTGCCTTAACACCTGTTTCTAGACCAGATTCCTTCCACCACCTAGTCTAGCTCCAAAAAGGGGCCAAGGAGCCAGGAACCTGGGTTCTCAGGATGGCATCTCTGGGCACATGGCTCCTGCCAACCCACTTCTGAGTTCTACTCTGAAATGGACATCATAATGCCCACTTGCCTATTCATATCTTGGTGGTTTCTTGGAAATCTTGCGAATGTATTAAGGAGAAGGTACCTGGCACAGGTGTTCTTCCTATAGCTCATCTCTGGGCATGGCCTCTTGCTTCTTTGTATCTATCTGTCTCCATCCTCACCATATCTAACCTCTGAACCATAGCCTGCCTGGGCAGCCCTGTGTGGAGGCCCCGCAGGAGTGATAAGCCCTATATGTACAGGACTGGCTGTGATGCACTCCCAGGGTAGTGATTACCTGGATATTGGCAACAACCCCAGAGTGGGCACCAAGCGGTACATGGCACCCGAGGTGCTGGATGAACAGATCCGCACCGACTGCTTCGAGTCGTACAAGTGGACCGACATTTGGGCCTTTGGCCTAGTGCTGTGGGAAATAGCCCGGAGGACCATTATCAATGGTGAGGTGCCACCAAGTGCACGTGGGGGATGGAATCAGAGCGATGGAGAAGGGCCTGTCTGTGGTGTGTGATGCCCATGACCTGAGGGCCCGAGGGCTAGATCTTCTGATCCCTTCCCTGCCACCCACCAAGTCAGCTGAGTGGCCTTTGAAGGTTCATCCAAGTCTGTTTGAGTTTGTGAATCTGGTGGTAAAATCATGAGTTAGTGATAAAAACATAAACATTCAGACCTGGGGATGGGGCTCAGTGGTAGTATGTTTGTCTAGTATGCTTAAAGCCATGGGCTCAATCCTGAGCAAAACAAAAAGCAGCTAACATTCATTGAGCTTAAACATGTGTACTGCTAAATACTTTGCAGGAATGAGCTTGTTGAAATCTGTTTTGGCAGAGGTAGCATTGGTTCATGATTAAGGATAAGCTTGGAATCAGATTGCCTGGATTCAGGTCCAGATTTTACCACATCAACAGTGAACACATTAGGGAATACAATATTTCATCTTCCTTTGCCTTCACTTTCTCATTTGTAAAATGAGAATTAAAAATAATTGCAATTGGGGACTGGAGAGATGGCTCAGAGGTTAAGAGCACTGGCTGTTCTGGCAGAGGACCCAGGTTCAATGCCCAGCACCCACATGGCAGCTAACGACCATCCATAATTCCAACTCCAGGGAATCTGGTGCCCTCTTCTGGCCTCTGTGGGCACTGCATGCCTGTGGTACACTTTCATATATGCAGGCAAAACTCATACACATAAAAATAAAAATTTCAAATTAAAAATAAAGCTGTAGTTTGGAAGTAATCCAAATGATGTATTTAGAACAGCATCTAGAAGCTGAGCTTAGTAACTCATGATTGTAATCTCAGTACTCAGAAGAGAGAGGGAGGATGGCTACAAGTTTGAGGCCAGCCTGGCCTACATAGTGAGTTTCAGGTCAACCAGAGCCACACAGTGAGACCCTGTCAGAAAAAAATAAAAAGAATCTACAGCTAAATATTGGGAATCATTATTACTGTAATAGGAAGAGTGCCTAACAGAATATTATTCCATTTTATAGGAGAGAGACTGAGGCACAGGATTACAGCTGGCCAGAGGCAGCATCAGGGTCTGACACCAGGCCATCAGATGCTGGGACCAGTGCTCTCTGTTACTATGGCAATCAAATGTTGATCCTTGATTTCTTCCACAAAAATGCAGGCCATTCTGTGCCTGTGCAGCCTGCTTATTGCAGCTTAGTTATTACAGTTGGTTGCCATGGGAGACCCCAATTTGGAAGCTGGACAGGGACCTTCTCATTTTCTGAGCATTTACCAAAACCCCACCCCTTGCAACTTCATTTTTCCTCAGTGGTCATCTGCTGACAGCTGAGGCCAAGGTGTCACCAGTGCCTCCTGGAGATTGTCAAGGGGCACCAGTTCCTGGGTGTGAACCGCTAGAGTCAGTTGTAAGAGGCTGGAGTTAGAGAAGGGACACCTGGGTGAAGCCACCAGAACTCCTGGGCCTGGCTGCAGCCAGGAAAGGACAGGCTGGAGGAGCTGCCTTGGGTTCCTGAGGCCGAGGGGAAGCTCTGTCAGCCCCACACAGACTCCCGGCACATTATAAACACTGTAATCTGGTGTCAGCCCCGGCCCTGATTAAAGGCTCATTTGACACGCTCAAGCCGCTGCAAAGCACTGATTAGGGCGCCAGCAGCACAGGGCGGCCTGGAAGCCCGCCATGGGGGGAACAGCCGGCAAAGGCTTCATGAGGTTGTGGCCTGCATGGCCACGGTCACAGCTGCTCACTGGAGCTGGGAAGCGGGACAGGGCACAGCATGGGCCGCATCCCATCCCACAGGAACACCTTTCAGACAGGGTCCTAAGGAAGCTGGCCTTGGGATAACACGGCCCAGGGTGAAGGTACTGCTAGCCATGGGGTCTGCAGAGCCCTGTGCCTTCCCTGACGGTGGGTGGATGCTATCTCACCAGAGTTAGCATCATTTTCTCTTAGGATACTTTTTCTTTTCTGTCCCTTGTTATCCCTGTTCTAGGCCTCATCCAGCCACCCACCAGACACTCCACCTTAAGTGCAGCTTGGAGATCAGGGACATGGTATTTGGTGTTAGTTTCTGGACTTAGTTTCCGCCTCTGTTACTGCCCGTTGACCTTGGACAAGTTTCTTGCATCTCTGGACAGATTTTCTGTGAGGATTTCATGCAGAGCATTAGGGACCAGGCCTGATACACAGAACGTGCTCTGTAAACACTAGCTGTTACTATCAGGTTCTAGTCAGGGAGTAGTACCTGTGCCCAGGGTGGAAGATAGCCAAGGAAAGACTGAAACAGGATCTAGCCTAGGACCTGAACAAGATGAGTTTAAGACCTGGCTCTGCCATGATTAGCTGTGTGTAACCTGAGTCCAATGCTTCTGAGCCTCAGCTTCTTCACCTGTAACACAGGGGGTACTCATGGCACCCATCTCACAGAAATGTCATGAGCACTAGTAAGATTGCCTCTAATGTGCTTATGGTAAACATTTAGCATCTGAGAAGTGCAAAAAGCAGGTGGTAATCCTGTCACACATACATTTATTATATTATAGGATAGGATCTTTCTCAGGAGCAGATGGCTGGGCAGCTCGTTTCAGGGACCCTAGGATGGAGTCTGGGTAAAGCTCTCCTCTGGGTGCTGTTTGGTCTCCTTGAGTCCCATGTGATTGTCCCATCCCCCTTAAATCCCCAGGCATTGTGGAGGACTACAGGCCACCCTTCTATGACATGGTGCCCAATGACCCCAGCTTTGAAGACATGAAGAAGGTTGTGTGTGTTGACCAGCAGACTCCTACCATCCCTAACCGGCTGGCTGCAGACCCAGTAAGGCCTCTGCTGGGACTGGGGCTGGAGTTGGGATGGGGTGGGCTGGCTGGCATGAGAGGAGCTCACACTGGGGTTTCTGAGCCCAGGAACTTGTATCTAAGGTCTCTGCTTCTTAAAGAGATCCTGGGTGTCCTAGCTCCTGTCTCCCCCACACCTGGCCTGTGGATCCCACACTCCTCCTGGGTCTTCTGCTCAATCTGAGAGTTTCAGAACCCTTCCCATCATCTGTGAAAATCAAAGGATTTCTGACACATTTCTGCTATGGGGTTTTTTGTTATCTTTATTTTTTTTTTTCAAAATAGTCTACACATTATTTAAAGAAACATGTGTATCTATAAACACATACAGACATGGTGGGCAGAGTCTTGGCCCCATAAGGACAAATAGTGTGTCCTTTGCTGACTCTTTTGAAAACTTTATTTATTCTTTCAATCTCATACATACATAATATGCTTTGACCCTATCCCTCCACTATCCATTCTTACCTACCTCCCTCCCACTGAACCCTTCCTTCTTCCGTACAAACCCCCTTGCTTCCGGGCGTGGTGGCGCACGCCTTTAATCATAGCACTTGGGAGGCAGAGGAAGGTGGATCTTTGTGAATTCAAGGCCGGCCTGGTCTACAAAGTAAGCTCCAGGCCAGCTGGGACTAAAGGGAGACCCTGTCTCAAAAAGATAAAAAATAAATTTATTAATTAAAAAAAACAACAACAAACCCTTGCTAATTGCTCACTCTTTTATCTGTCACCTACCTTGGTGCCTGGCATGCAATAAATGTTCAGTGAATGTTTACTGAAAGAATAAATGTACACATGCCTATACATACATGCATATACAGATACACATGCATTTCTGGACAACACACATAAAGACACAAATATATACTCACTCTTAGGAAATAAAAGAGGTGGGCTGGCATATCCAAGGGCCACTGAGCTTTCTGGGATGTCCCCCTGCACCCCGGACACAGGCATTTTTAGGGCAACGTCCACCATTGCCATACTAGGCCAGCCATGGTTGGTAGAGGGGTTGGTACCTGGTGACCTGTGTGCTGGGTCTCAGGCTGCAAGAAGCAAGGCAGGAGGAGCCCCAAATCTTGCAGAGACTCCCCTCCCCATGGATCCCGGGGGAGGTGGAGCTAGAGCAGGGGGGTTCAGAGCGCTGTTCACCAGTGTATGTGGGCACCTGAGGACCTGAGCAACAGTCTCATCTTGCTGCTTTCCACCATCCCTTTTCAGCACTTCCTTCCTCTTCCATTTACCCTTCTTGCCTTGTCCTTATCTGATTTCCTCCATTCTCCTATGCATTGCTTACCATGCCTGCCTCCCTCCAGTCCAACACATTCTCCCTCTTGTCCTTCCTCCTGCTGTGTCTCCCACTATCGAGTCATTACCTCTTCACTCCATGCCTCCTCTTCATCTTCCCTGACCCATGTCCCTCTTCTTCTCTGCCTCTCTAACCCCCAGGTCCTCTCTGGCCTGGCTCAGATGATGCGGGAGTGTTGGTACCTGAACCCGTCAGCCCGCCTCACTGCGCTGCGCATCAAGAAGACACTCCAGAAGCTCAGCCAGGATCCAGAGAAGCCCAAAGTGATCCACTAGCCCAGGGACACTGGACTTCCTCTGCCTGAAGTGTGTGGTGGGGCAGAAGATGTAGCCTATCTAGATAGAAGCTGTGTGAGTGTACATGCTGTGGAGGGGGTGCCCCCCTGTGTGTCTGCCCAGCTTGGCCCCCAGCCCATTCAGCCAAAAATACAGCTGGGCTGAAATCCGATCTGCGGCCGTCTGGCCTGCTGAAAGTAGCCGGCTCCCTGACGCCTGGCTGGTTCCCCATCCCGGAGGCCAGCAGGATACACCCCCTACCACTCCCAGGCAGGATGTCATGTCGCAGAGGCTCTAAGCCAGGGTGGCCATGCCAGGGAATCCCTGTCCTGGGCCCAGAGCCTGGACTTGCACTCTTCCCTGCCCTTGATCAACCTGCTGCCCCAGCAAGCTACCAGGATGGCACAGGGCCCTGTCCAGTTTCAGAAGACACTCAATCTTGCCAGCCTCAGCTAAAGATCTCCAGGGCTTCTCCATGCCTTTCCACAGGTTTATTTAGATCTGTGGTGCCTTTCTGTCTCCCTGACAAGACCCCCACTAGCAAATGCCCCCTTCTTGGGAAAACTAGTGCCTGGTCTTTCTACCCCCTGGCTCTTCACTATCCCAGATGACTTGTCAGGGTAACAAAACCCAAGGGGTCCTTGGGATCGAGGAGGAGGAGGCAGGTCAAATGGGTAAGGCTGGGAATTTTCAGAATACCTGGCAGGATGTCCAGTAACGCATGGTTGGGGAGACCCAAGCATTGCTCCATGCAAAAACAGTGGGGCCTGCGCAGTCTTACAACCTTTGTTTCTTCATGGATGCACTGAAAAAGCTGGTTCTGATGTCCTTTGATGTTTCTTTGACCCTGATTTTCTTTGAACCTCTCAGCCTATATGAGAGCGAAGTTCACCTGTGACTCTGCCTTTGTCATTTGCCCCAGATAGTGTATGTCAAGAGAACTTGGCCTAGAAAAACATAGAAAGGTTTGGTGTTTGGAAACGTGAAAGGGTAAATACCTGGGTATGGAGCAGGGATGGGCTCAAGGGAAGTGGGTTGTAGACAAGCCTTGAGTGGGTAGGGCGGGGCTCAGGAGAGGGACAAGAACAGTCTCAAGTTTGGGAAGACCTGGCCTAGCAGCCCTTGGCCCTTGCAGGTATTAAAGAACGCTCCTCTTCCTACACACACACACACACACACACACACACACACACACACCCCATGAGTGCTTCTGCTATGTGTCTTCCCTCTCCCCATCACAGATCTTACCCGGGCCTATCTCCACACCATTGCGCAAGGACTAAGGAGAATCAGGAAGTGAAACTAGGTGAAAATAGAAAGCTCCAAAGAGCAGTGGTTCCCAGGCCAGAGTGGGGCAGAGTTTCTGGAGCCCAAACGGCCCAGAAATCACCTTTCTGCCGGAAGGATTTTATCTCTACCCGATTTGGGAGCAAACTCTGCCTGAGATTCCATAGTGGGAAACTGAGGACAAACAACTCTTCCCAGGATGAAAAATCCTAAGTGGAGAAGGTCTGAGGGAGAAGGTCGAGTGACAGAGGACAGGGCTGGGAAAGGGGCCTGCTGGAGACATCAGCAAAGTGCAGGTGTGCGAGTGTAACCTGGCTTTCCCTACCTGGAGATACTGTTTATAGGAGCACTTTGCCTGTACCTTGCACATAGTAGGTCTACAATAAACCCTGGTTGACCCCTGAGCTCCTTTGTCTTGCCGTGGTCCAATTGGAGAAGTCCAGAGGGAACCGGAGGGGACAGAAAGAAGAGGGTCACAAAGCAAACGCCACCCAATTGCCTTTGGACAAGACAGCTCCAGAACTCCCTACCTAGAGGCTCAAACCTCAGGTCCATGCCCAGCAGTCTGATCACCGTGCCTGCCACGGCGCCCTCTGCTGGCAAACGCGCTGCTGCCGGCCGCCTCCCTCCGCCTAGCAGAAGCTGGTGGCCTCTCCCAGCAGGCTGGGCCCTCTTCCCCCGCCCCTGCGCCTGCGTGTGTGCGTGCCTGCGCGTGTGCGTGTGTGCGTGCGTGTACGTGCATGCGAGCGCTCAGCTGTACTCATTTGCTGGGACTGTGACTGGAAACACCTATCACGGTTTTTGTGTCCTCTTCTCGGAGGCAGTTACGACCCTCCCTATTCAGTTCCTTCTTCTTAATCCCCCGTTCCTTGTCTGGAGTCAGTCTACATCCATAGAATGAACTCCCCTTGAAACGCTCAGGCTCAGAAAGCACTTAATGCCGCATCCGGAGCCACAGAAGCGACCAGCCAGCCACTGGACGAGGGGTGGAGGAAAGAGGAGGGGAAGAAGGGGATAGGTACTGAAAGAAGCTGGGGGGAGGAGCCTCGTCGGGTGCTGTCCAGCCCAGAAATACCAGCCCTCTAACCGAACGTTGGACCTTTCTTAGGGAACTAGGGAAGGGCTGCAATTCCTTGTGCTGTGAACAACTTGGTCAACTCCTCCTGAACCCCCAGGAAGCCCAAGCCCAAAGCCTTCTGCACTGGAGTCACGGACAACCCACCCCACCCCACCCCACAATAAGCAAGGCCTTTCCAGAGGCCAGGGTTGGGGATAGTAGCGATCCTAGTGTCCCCGAAAAGGCCATCTTTTCCTTCCTCTTGGGTCTGCCAGGCAGGGTCCTTCCATCTGTATGCTGCTGGGCCACACTGTGGATGGAGGACTGAAGGAAGGGCAGTGGGAATCCTGGACTAGTGTTCCGCGACAGCTGGGCAGGATCCAGGAAGGCAGCGGGCATGCCTTGGGGCAGGGTTAGAAGAGGCCTTGGTGGCTGGAGAGATGCTCTAGCTCTGAACATAATAGGGAAATTGGAGGCTGGGATCTCTCCAGGAAGTCAGGGCAAAGTAGCAAAGAGGCAACGGGGCAAAGGGGGATTAAAGTTCCCTTCATGTGGAGGCAGTGAAGTTCCCAGAGGCTCTAGTTGGGGAAAAGGCTTGGGCCACGGAGATCTCCCAAGGTGTCTTTATAAAAATTAGGCCAGGCGTGGTGGTGCACGCCTTTAATCTTAGCCCTTGGGAGGCAGAGACAGGCAGATCTTTGTGAGTTCAAGGGCAGCCTGGTCTACAGAGTGAGTTCCAGGACAGCTGGGGCTACAGGGAGACCCTGTCTCGAAAAGACAAAAAAAAATTATTTTATGTACACGAGGATTTTTGACTTCATGTAAATATACCTGTGCGTGCAATGCTCATAGAGGCCAGATCCCCTAGACCTGGAGTTACCAAGGGTTATTAGTCACCATATGGGTGCTGGATGGAGTGAAGGTGGGCCCTGCAGCATAAGCCTTGTTGCAACAGCCCAGCTCTTCCTCTGCCAAGGCCTCCTCAGACCAGACCCTCATGGAGAGCTCTATGCTCTCCTTGGCCCCAGAACTCCCACAGTTCTGCCTCACACCAGCCTACAAGGAAAGGAAGGTGATCTGCTTCTTCCAGATCCTCCCTGGCATTACGTTCATCGGCAGCCAATGCCAGATATGGTGTTGCGGTACGCACCTGTAAATCCAGCACTTGAGGTGGAGGAAGGATTAGTTAAAGGTCATCTTCAGCTACATAGTGAGTTCAGAGGCCAGCAAGGGTTACACGAAGCCCTGTCTCAAACAAAACAAAACAAATCAAAACAAAACAATCCAGCAGCCCAAGAGGTGAAAAGATCTGCACACTTCAAATGCCCACCCTTGGGTGGAGTGGGGGGTGCACATGTGTGCCCAGTCCAGTATCCCAGAGTTGGGATAGATGTGCAGTCGTGCGGGGTGGGAGACTTTTGGAACAAGCTGCTTTCACCAGGGCCACATTCACTTTGCTAGAAATAGAGACAGAGGGCTTCTTCATTTTGCATACAATTTGCATAATGTCATAGACACGGTCTATTTTCAGGCAGTTTTCAGGTTCAAGTGTTGTCACTGCTGCCCTGAGGGGTGTCGTGTCTGGATGAGTCTCTTTTCTGTTCTTTCTCACCCACCCACTCTTATTGACCTACATCCCCCAACTGCAGGAGCACGCGCAGGGGAGGGCTGTCCAGGGAGCCACAGAGGGGTGAGACACGCTGAGGTTTCCTTTATCACCAGCACAAGGACCGCTGATAGCAGAGGACACGGAGCTGGGGGCAGGTAGCCCATCTCCCTTCCTGCCTCTCCTACCACAACTGCCACTCCCATATTCTCTCTTCAGCTTTCTGCCAGTTTGAAGAAAGACATCTAACTAGATAAACCTGGGCTTCTGAGCCACCCAGAAAGCCTTGCTTGGCCCCAGAAATCCTTTTAGGGCATTTAAAAAATTTTTTTATTCATTTATTTTTTATGTGTATGAGTGTACTGTCTGCATGTAGGTTTGTGCACCCGTGTCGTGCAATGCTGCAGAGGTCAGAAGAGGGCGTTGGATTCCCCTGGAACTGGAGTGAAAGATGGTTCTCAGCCACCATGTCGGTGCTGGGGATCGAACCCAGGTCCTCTGCAAGAGAGTTGGTGCTCGTAACTGCTAGGCCATCTCTCCAGCCCCCAGGGCATTTATTTTCAACACTCGGTTTGATCTTCACCTCCTGGGAAATCTGACCCTCCGTCTGCCACTTTCCTGGGAGACCTATTTGAGCCATCAGAATTCTAATTTGCTAACCTGGAACTCACTCTGTATATCACAATGGCCTTGAACTCACAGAGATCCTCTTGCCTCTGCCTCCTGAGTCCTGGGATTGGTGCTGGGTTTAAAGGCATGTGCCACCATGCCTGGTGACAAGGTTTTCTTCTGTTGCCCATATTGGCCTTGAACTCTTGATCAGCCTGCCTGAGCTTCCCAAGTGCCAAGATTACAAGCATGTGCTACGGAAACCATGGGGTGATGGTTTCCAAAATATATATATATTTTGGTCTTTTTGAGACAGGGTCTCCCCATAGCCCCAGCTGTCCTGGAACTCAGTCCAGGCTGGCCTTGAACTCACAAAGATCCACCTGCCTCTGCCTCCCGAGTGCTAGGATTAAGGGCGTGTGCCACCATGCCCGGCGACGAACAATATTTTTAGGGCATCTGAAACATGAAAGAAGTCAGTCTGTGCTATAGTCCCCTCCTTCCCTTTAGCTGTAAGTCTGTGCCAAGCACCTGGCTGTGTTCTGTGCCCTACGCTGGCACCAGCCTAAAGCCTCAGAGGCAAACACGCCAGAAGGGCTGGTTGGGATGACTATCACCAAGTTGTTTATGACCTTGGCAGGTATTTGGCTTCTCACCTGGGAACTAGGCAGACTGGTAGCTGGTGGAGATTAAAGCAAAAGCAGTTCTCACTTTATATCTGTTTAATGACCTGTTCTTAGTCAGGGCTGGAACCCCTCTCAGGACTCCCTCCTGCAGACCCTCTAGCCCCAGTGCCTCTGTTGGAGTGTACATAGAAGCCTTCACAAGATGCCAGGGCAAAGATCCTAGGTCCTGGGGATCCCAAGGAAACTGGGCCAGGCTGCCCAGCAGCAACGCACTACCCAGAATTCCTAGTCCCTGGCGTCCAGTCCCCCTGGTCCTGCCTCATCCCCTCAGGCAGGCGTTTCCTGTTGATAAGAGGCTTAGTTATAAACACTGATAAAGAGATGAAAAAAGGAAACTGACTGGGCTTGGGTATACCGGGCATTTCTGTCTGCCTTTTCTACATCTCTTCCTTCTCTGCATGCCACCCTCCCCCCCCAACAGCTTCCCAGAACTGATCAGAACACATGCCCCCACCTCCACACGGGGCCTAGTTTGGAGTTTCCAGGAATTTAGCCCAACGACTTACATAGTCCTCAGAAGCAGGCCCTGGCTCAGCCTAGGCTGAAGAGATGAGCTTGGAAGCAGGAAGCACTGGGTGCTCAGGTCCCCAAGTCCAGGGGTGAGGAAGGAGGCACAGGAAGGATGGGTCAGCACAGATTGGATTGCATCTACACCCTTCCCTCCCCTCTCTCCCTACTCCCATAGGCATGGATCCAAGTTGTGGTTCAGTGGCTGGATGGTCTATAATTAGTGGATTTTCCCCATCATTTTATTCTTAGGCTTGTTAATGGAAAAATCTCATTAATTTTGACTCTACTAATTTGGAACCTATGATCCTTCAGGACAAAAAGTGGGGCAGATGTTTAGAAAAATAAACAAGACAAACAAGTTTTCAAGGCATGCCCTACTGCCCTGTTAGGGTTCGGATTTGTGGAGGCTGGCTTCTAAAGTGCTCTGCCTGCAGTTAGGACGACCTGCCACCAGGGGGTGGTGAGGAGGCTCAGCCTGGGCCTGCCCTGGGCCTTCAGACTGTTCCCCCCAGGAACAGAAGGTGCTACAGTTTGCCGGTCAGAAATTCTTTTTCCTTCCTTCCCACAGACGAAATTCCTTGATAAAGCAGGCAAACAGAAAGAAATGGAATAGACAGTCTTACATCGTCAATATTTTAAAAATAATGATGTAGCTCTGTGGTAGAGCACTTCCCTGGCATGCACAAAGCCTGCAGCTCCATTCCCACCACTGCAAATAAAAGTAAACAAACAAACAAACAGGAAACTGTCTCCTGAATCTTAATTAGTTCCAGTCCTGGTTACCACCTGTCCTAGTGAGCTTTCTATTGCTGTGATAAAACACTGTGATCAACCGGGCTTCATGGCACGCGCCTTTAATCCCAGCACTCAGGAGCCAGAGGTAGGTGATCTCTGTGAGTTCAAAGCCAGCCTGGACTACATAGAGAGTTCCAGATCAACAGTTGAGGCTACAGGGAGACACTGTCTCAAAACAAACAAACAAACAAAAAAAAACCCCACCATGATCAAAAACAAGGAGGAAAAGGTTTATTGCCTCTGATAGGCCATCACTGAGGGAGGCCAAGGCAGGAACTGAGCAACAGACCAACATGGAGAGATATGCTGCTTACTGCTGTGCTCCTCTGTCTTGTGCTCAGCTTGCTGTCTTACACAATTCTGGACAACCTGCCCAAGGATAGCTCCACTCATAATGGCTGGGCCTTCCATATCACTGACAATCAAGAAAATGTCTCAGCTGGGTGTTGTGGCACACACCTTTAGTCCTAGTACTTGGGGAGGTAGAGGCAGGCAGAGAGCTCTGTGAGATTGAAGCCAGACATCTACACAATGGAGTTCTACGCAGCAGTAAAGAAAGACGACATCACGAGCTTTGCAGGAAAATGGCTGGAGCTAGAGGACATCATGCTGAGTGAAGTAACACAGTCCTAGAAAAACAAATGACAAATGGTATCCCTCATCTGTGGATGCTAGTGCCAATTACGTAGTTGTAAGTATTTCTTGTGCACGGCCCCTTGAGCTTTTGTCCAAGGCAGTTGGGAGTGATGCATATTGGAAACAACAACAACAACAACAGAAAGTGGATGCTAGTGCCAATTATCTAGTTGTAAGTATTTCTTGTGCATGGCCCCTTGAGCTTTTGTTCAAGGCAGTTGGGAGTGATGCATATTGGAAACAACAACAACAACAGAAAGGACTGCATCAAAGAACTGACTGAAACAGTGAACTTCTGCTCAAAACAGTCAACTTCCACATGGAGAGTATTGAGAAAGACTGAGAAAGAGATGAAAAGCATGTTTGGCAGAATGCATGAGCTCTGGTGGGGTGGGGGAATGGGGGGGACACGGGTCTAGATTTGATAAAAATAAATAAATAAATAAAAT